>CAWUFW010001639.1:675000-1157500 GCA_963921515.1 Calotriton arnoldi | reverse complement strand
TTCCCATGTCTCGGAATCGCCAGACCTCACGGAGGTCTGACTGACCCTCTCCTAGTAATCCGGAGGAAAAACACCCCCCTTTCTTTTAATCCGTGCGCACAGGGAGACAGAGGGGACCCAAGGCGCGAACGTACCCGACCTCCTGGAGCCCTCGCTGGGATCGGGGAGGCAAATGAGCCCTCATCGGGACTTCCAGGTAAGCCCGGCCATCTGGTCACCCCATTGGAAAGCATTGCTTGCGATCAGATGGCTGAGGGGAAAGGCGCGACCAGATGGCCGGGCCCGAAGGACGCCCATCTGCCCGCCCCGAGCCTTCGCGGGAGGGCTCCCGCCTGCCCTTTGGAGGGCTCGGGGGCTCCGCTTCCCATGGGTTCAGAGACCCCAGCTGGGCCTCAGGCACGGGGAGGCCCGCAGGAGCTCTAGGGCCTGGACGCCTGGGGGAGGACTGCCCAGGACCGATGGAGCCCATCCCGGGCACTTTGCCATGCGGCAGGCCGGAGGAGGGAGCCCCGGACGGTGGGGAGGTGTTGTCCGGGCCTAGCCCATCTGGTCCCCGGCTGAGAACCGCCAGCCCCAGAGGGGTTCCGGCATACCCTGCCCCTAGTAATCCGGAGAAAAGCTACTCCTCTTTCTGGTAACACGTGCGCACCGAGTGACGGAGGGGACCCAGGGCGCGGAGGCGCCCGACCTCCTGGAGCCCTAACTGGGATCAGGGAGACGGACGAGCCCTCATCGGGACTTCCAGGCCGGCCTGGCCATCTGGTCGCCCCATTGGAAAGCATTGCGCGCGACCAGATGGCCGAGGGGAAAAGGCACGATCAGATGGCCGGGCCCGAAGGACGCCCATCTGCCCGCCCCGAGCCTTCGCGGTAGGGGTCCCGCCTGCCCTTGCAGGGCTCGGGGGCTACGCGTCCCGGGGGCTCGGAGAACCCAGCTGGGCCTCAGGCACGGGGAGCTCTCGGGCCCGGACGCCCGGGGGAGGACTGCCCAGGACCGATGAAGTCCGTCCCGGGCACTTTGCCACGCGGCGGGCTGGAGGAGGGAGCCCCGGACGGTGGGGAGGTGTTGTCCGGTCCTAGCCCATCTGGTACCCCCGGCTGAGAACCGCCAGCCCCAGAGGGGTTCCAGCATACCCTGCCCCTGGTAATCCGGAGGAAAGCTACCCCTCTTTCTGGTAACCCGTGCGCACTGAGTGACGGAGGGGACCCAGGGCGCAGAGGCACCCGACCTCCTGGAGCCCTGGCTGGGATCGGGGAGGCGGACGAGCCCTCATCGGGACTTCCAGGCCGGCCCGGCCATCTGGTCGCCCCATTGGAAAGCATTGCGCGCGACCAGCTGGCCAAGGGGAAAAGGCGCGATCAGATGGCCGGGACCGAAGGATGCCCATCTGCCCGCCCGAGCCTTCTCCGAAGGGCTCCCGCCTGCCCATGCAGGGCTCGGGGGCTACGCGTCCCGGGGGCTCGGAGAACCCAGCTGGGCCTCAGGCACGGGGAGCTCTCGGGCCCGGACGCCCGGGGGAGGACTGCCCAGGACCGATGAAGTCCGTCCCGGGCACTTTGCCACGCGGCGGGCTGGAGGAGGGAGCCCCGGACGGTGGGGAGGTGTTGTCCGGTCCTAGCCCATCTGGTACCCCCGGCTGAGAACCGCCAGCCCCAGAGGGGTTCCAGCATACCCTGCCCCTGGTAATCCGGAGGAAAGCTACCCCTCTTTCTGGTAACCCGTGCGCACTGAGTGACGGAGGGGACCCAGGGCGCAGAGGCACCCGACCTCCTGGAGCCCTGGCTGGGATCGGGAGGCGGACGAGCCCTCATCGGGACTTCCAGGCCGGCCCGGCCATCTGGTCGCCCCATTGGAAAGCATTGCGCGCGACCAGCTGGCCAAGGGGAAAAGGCGCGATCAGATGGCCGGGACCGAAGGATGCCCATCTGCCCGCCCGAGCCTTCTCCGAAGGGCTCCCGCCTGCCCATGCAGGGCTCGGGGGCTCTGAGTCCCAGGGGGGCGGGGCTCGGAGACCCCAGCTGGGCCTCAGGCCCGGGGCTGAGAATGGGGGTCCCCGGCGGACCTCCGACCCGGGCCCATGGCAGAGCTTAACCGGTCCCGGGCCAGGTCGCGCGGGGGAGGCCTCCACGGGCCTACGTTGGGCCACCAAGGGCCCCGGGCCTATGCTCCTGAACCCATCCAAGCTGGGGAAGACCCGCCCGGGGCGTGGGACGGAGCCTGGGGTGAGAGCACCCGGCCAGAGCTCTCGGGCCCGGACGCCCAGGGGAGGACTGCCCAGAACCGATAGAGCCTGTCCCGGGCACTTTGCCGCGCGGCAGGCCAGAGGAGGGAGCCCCGGGCAGTGGGGAGGTGTTGTCCGGGCCTAGCCCATCTGGTCCCCGGCTGAGAACCACCAGCCCCGGGGGGGCGGTTCCGGCATACCCTGCCCCTAGTAATCCAGAGGAAAGCTACCCTTCTTTTTGGTAACCCGTGCGCACCGAGTGACGGAGGGGACCCAGGCCTGGAGCCTTTGCTGGGATTGGGGAGGCAAACTAGCCCTCATCGGGACTTCCAGGGCAGCCCGGCCATCTGGTCACCCCATTGGAAAGCATTGCGCGCGACCAGATGGCCGAGGGGAAAAGGCGCGACCAGATGGCCGGGACCGAAGGATTCCCATCTGCCCGCCCCGAGCCTTCACCGGAGGGCTCCCGCTTGCCCTTTGGAGGGCTTGGGGGCTCTGCACCAGGGACCCTTGTCCCGGGCAGACAAACCCTTGGCAGGCCGCAGGACGGGGGCTCCGACACCCCAGGCCCTGTTCGAAACCCAGGCCCCGGCCCCGGTCCCTGCTTCTCAACCCAGCCAGTCCAGGGAGATCTGGGAGCCTGCCCGGGCACGAGGGACCACCGTCCCGGGCACACTGACCCTCGGCTGGCCGCAGGACGTGGGCTCCTGTTCCACAGATTTTTTCCATAACTCCGTGGAACTCCGTGTAGTGGCGCTACGCCAACTCTGCCCACCCCTACCTACAACTGCCCTTACATCATTTAGTGGTTTCTGTAACTGCTTCATCATCTTTGTGTTTGCCACTAATTACTCATAAAGTGAGGCTCATTTAAATACAACTACTCGCACTTCAGGATGCTTGCCAAGGAGATACAGTTCTTTAAATCCACATCAAAGACTGTAAGCGGCAGCCGATGAAACCAATCTCTTCACTTCGCGGTTAAATTGGCCCGGCCTCCATTTTAGAAACAATGTTTCACTGTGCCTACAGCCCCTTGGCCACATAGCAGAAACAACACATGCAGCACCTTGGCATGTCACAAGGATACAGTTGCAGGAGTTACAGGATGTTCATCCTCACCTGCACCAGAAACGCTCCTCTGTCATTTCATAATTACAGTGACAGCAACAGATGCACGCTCTCATGAGGCACGTTCAAATACTTGTCCTTGTCTGATGCGCTTTAGGATCTTCGCCAATCCTTTCGAAACAGATGACGGTTTAAACCGTGACGTCAATGTCCGTTATAAGAGTGGTCAAGACGGCACCTCTGTCATTTTGTGGTTATAAGGCAACTATACAGTCCAGGGCAACATATGTGAGACAGCATTCATAAGGCTCATTAAGGTTAAAATTTGTATACAGTCCTTGTGTCGAGAGTTGCTGTACTTATCTTCACTACAAAGTACTCACAGTGCAATGACTGCGTTCGTTCAAGCTGGGCCTCTCTGCCATCTTAAGATTTTAACAACAGCTACATGGAGCTTAATAAACATAGATGGGCCACCCTCAGAAGGCTCAATCGTCCTTACACTGATAGGTGACAACACATCCACAGCACCCGATCATGATGCTGCTCCCAAATGAATTTGCCTGCATCACTCAATGATGAACTCCAAGAAACCCCAGTAACTGCCACTTTACCTGTAAGAGAGAAAGGATAGCTGCCAGAATGTGCCCAATTCTATGAGCAATTGGACAGACTAGGCAGCTTTCTTTTAAACCCAAATCCAATCTTAACCCTAACTTCGCTCATCCTCAGTTATATTCCATATAGGTACATAATATAGGCTCGGGTAACATCCAAACCTTTCACCTATATTCATCCCTACACTACATAAATAACGGGCTGCTAGGACTGACCCCTTACCTAGTTATGTAAGTCCGTTTTTATATAGCGCAGCTACTCACCCTTACGGGTCTCAAGGCGCTGGGGGCCGTAGTGGAAATTAAGTGAGCTATTGCCCAGAGTCACATGGTGCTGAGCTGAGCTGCCGCTGGAGCCGGGGATCGAACCGTGAACCCTGTGCTCTCCGAAGTCAGCTGCCCTGGCCGCTACACCACACCTCTCCACTCTCCACCTCTCCACCTAGTTATGGTAATGCTTACAGAACGTGGGGTTTTCCCTGACCAAATAGCCTCATACATTATGCATGAGGATCCTTGGATTCTTGGAATCTCAGCAGGGCTACCATCTCCTGCATAATAACTATGTAGAAGGTTCATTCCCGATGTCATCCTTAGTCCGACAGTGGCACAGCAAGGTAGAACCCCTGGGGATACCTTCGGGTATATAAACATCACATCTTGCTGAGATGAGATCAGGACTTCCATGCTGACACACTGACGCGAGACGCTGAAGCCCCTGCATGCAGATTCTCCAGCTCGCAGTGGTCTGACATCTCTTGCGGGGTGTCCAACCCAAAACCAGGACGGGGTCCCACAGTTGCTCACTTTAGTTAATGGGGGTTGACTCTATCCTAGAGGGATTCTTGGCTTAACACCTACATACATGCTAGGTACACTCAGGTACATCTAGTTAGGGTTGCATTGTAGGAGTACACATTTTATTATCATGTATTTTATGTACTTACCTGTATTCATGGTTATAGCAAAATGGTAGAAATCTACCATCCTTTTACTTTCCTAGTACTTCTAATCATCTATATCTGTTACTGTCTAATGATTGTTTCAGCACACCTATTTTACAGTAGAATAACGACTGTTCAATAAATACTTATTGAAAACATCCCTACTGTTTATTCTGTGTATCTCTCCGAGACTAGGCGAGCACGAGTGACTGAGCGAAAAGTAGTACACTGTTTCCACGGTCCTGAGGGATCAGGGTTGTCATGTTCGATAGTTGCCAAGAACTATTCTCTCCTTGGTAAGAGGAGTTTCTAGTGGCACTGTGAGCTAGCTGGTATACAGGCTAACATACCCGGTGGGGGTGCTCAGAATAAGTCTGGCACTAATCCTACAGTGTATGTTGTCTAAACGCGCAGATCCTGTATAGGTTTTATAGGAACTACACAACACTATGTATTCTAGATAGGGTGGGAAAGCTGCCCAATCTGATTTGGAACAATCCTCCATGATGAGAAACCTATGGTAGGTAAGTCACGATTCTGCCCCTTAAAACTGATTCTTAAAACAAATCTTGCCCCCTTCCCATTCATGTACAGTTTAGTAATGGTAAATAAGCTGCAAAGTGTGTTTTTTAAGACTTTGCAGTGCTGTGGTTTAAAAGTAAATACCTTGTTTTAGTACAATCATGCAGTGTCTAGATACATGACCCAAACAATGGAGATTAAAAATATCCACAACAAAATAAGAGGCAATGTTATTTTCAAGGAGAAATGTTAATGATCAATTAGATTTGATTCTACAATGGCAGCATGAACAGGAAATAAAATGCTTTAAGTATACTCAAATACATATAGACAGACTCAATTGTAAGAATCAATTGGACAGTGAATTAAATTCATGTACGACCAGACTGAATGTAAATCAGACAATGGCAAGAGTAGAATAAGAAGCAAACAAAAGAGATAACACAATGTTTTGTTAAGGTGTAACAAAGAGGGTAAATAACCATGGAGTCAAAAGTGGAAAGTTATTTGGGCAAAAGTGTTAATAATATGTGAGGAATTATGCCATCTTCTTTAGTTGGATCAGTTCAGCAGGTAAGATGAAAATAATTTCTGCACTCCAAACTAGCATTTTGCAACCGGGAGCACCTTAGTATATGGGGTTAGTGTTGTGATGACTCATATATAACCCCTTTTAAAAGTCCTACATTTTTGCTCAGCCACATATTGCATGTTATACAGTCAATTAATTAGAGGGAAAAATAATTAACATAGTAAGCTAAAGGTGCCATAAAGGTTCAAACGTAATGTTAAATTGACACGCATTTGAAATGTGCTAACTCGCAGTAGACAATCATTGTTATTCATGCAGGCCATAGAAAGGACATGAAGCAAGTTTTTCCTAGCTAGAAGGGAACTCGATATTGCTGAAATATGCACAATGTGATTTAGAAGCCTGACTCTAGGATGACATACTTAGAAATTTTTTCATAACTGCAGAATCTTTTGGTTTAAAAAAATGTATTACTTTATTATTTTTTAAATTCTTTTTATTAAACATTTACTCAATCTACCATTACAATCAAAGCAGAGATCAGGAGTATTCTGGCAACATCAGACTGGGTGAACATTATAGTTCGTATAGGACAAGGTTCACAATTGTAGAACCTGAGGGAACCGGACTCTAATTCCCATGCAATTCTCCCTCCCCCCCTGACCTGCACAGCTATTTTTCCCAGTAGTTCCAGATCTTATCCCATTTTCTGGGGCAGCCTCTGCTTTTATAGACGGCTCTCTCTGCCTGTTGACACCAATCTAGATCTTGTTTCCAGTTTTCGATTCTCGGCGGGTCTGTCGCCCCCCATGCCTTCGCTATGTTTCGTTTCACCAGCCCCAAAGCTAACATGAGCCACATTTTGGTATGTGTGGGCCATTTGACGTCCCAAGTTACTACCAGCAAGTGCCATTGCGCGTCCGCCTGTATTGGAAGACCCGTCACCACAGACATAACCCTAGCCACTCCAGCCCAGTATCGCTGAATTATAGGACATGCCAAGATAATGTGAAATAAAGTGCCGGTGTCCCCACACCCCCTGGCACACTGGTCCGAGTCACATCTACCCAGTCTATGTTGGAGTGTCCTGGGGGTATATGACCTGTGTAGGACTCGGAGTTGGATCAGTCTAAACCGAGTTCGTATGGCGATTTCCCTGGGGCTCTGTATGGCTTCCGACCAGTCATCGTCTTCTAATAACCCCTGCCTCCCTCAGTGGGCCCAAAGGGTCCGAAAGATTATTCATTAGTTTTCGATAAGTGATTGGGGTCTAGTAATAACAGGTCCTCCAGTGGGGAGTAATCGAGCAGGGACTCACGCTCTGGCACATGACAACGCAGGGCATGTCTCAGTTGTAGGTAGCAGAACGGCTCCCCATTGACCATTTGGTATTCTGTCTGCAGCTTTTCAAAAGTAACAATGGTCCCACTTCGCCAGACATCCCCCAGACTTTCTACTCCAATGAGACTCCATCTGCGGAAGCCCTGCAGGCGCCCCACTTCGTCAGCACATCACTTACCCAAAGTGGGGTTTGTTGTGTTAGTTTAGACTCCTACCCCAGCGACTTTGTAGCTTTGTGCCATGCTCATACCACTTTCCTTGTGTGCATGGGGAGAAGTTTTTCCCAGCCCCTGCGGTACAGCGCTGCAGGATATCCTCCATTCCCCATTGCATGGCGATCAACCCGATATGCCGGCTCGGAGTAGGGTGCGAAGGCCCAGCCGTTTACATTAATAAGCTGGGCCGCCAGATAGTAGTTCCTAATGTCTGGGATCACCAGTCCACCCTCATAGACCCCTCGCTGTAATTTGCGCAGCGCTATACGTGGTTTACCACACTCCCACAGTAAGTTGTGCTGCTCTCCTTCGATTTGCCCAGAAAAAAGCATCTGTGATCTGATAAGGGGTGTTCTGGAGAGTGTATAACAGACGGCGGAGGGCTATCATTTTAAACAAGATCACTCTACCTATGAGGGAGAGCGGTAGCCGCCGCCAGTGAGTCATGTCCCCATGCAGCCTCACCAATTGGGTATGTATATTTTGGGCCAGAAAGTCTTCTTCTGTCTTTACGATCCAGATACCTAGATATATGAACTTGTCACGTTGTATCAGTGCCGTGCATGCAGACACAAGCGGCGGGAGTTCCCCAGCCAAGTGGAAAATCAGGGATTTGTCCCAGTTTATGTGGTAACCTGAATAGCTGCCGAAGAGTTGGAGTATGTGGATGAGTCTGTGAAATGTCTGTCGGCGCTTATATGCATATAGCAGAACGTCGTCAGCATATAAGGAGATATGCTCTTCCCATCCACCCCCCACTTCAATACCGTGGACGTGAAGGCCCCCTCAGACCCATGCCACGAGTGGTTCAAGTGCCATTGCGAAGATTATAGGGGAGAGCGGGCACCCCTGTCGCGTGCCCCTATGTAGTGCAAATGATCTGGAGACCGTCCCATTCACTCGAACTCGGGCCAGTGGTTCACAATATAGGAGGCGGACCCAAGCACAAAACTTCGGTCCGGCACCTAGTCTGGACAGGACCGCAAATAAGTATGTCCATTCAATACTATCGAATGCTATGCAGGCATCTAATGACAACAGTGCAGCAAATTCAGTTGGTTGAGCCGCCATGACGTGCATTACTCCGTACAGGCATCTAAGATTCAGCCTGGTGCTTCTCTGTGTCATGAATCCTGACTGATCAGGGTGGATTATCATGGAGATGACGAGGCCAAGCTGATTGTTCAATACCTTTGCCAAGACCTTGGCCTCGAAATTGACCAAGGAGATAGGCCGGTAGGAGTTGCATTGCTCCAGTTCAATCTGTGGGGGTGTGCGGGGGGTGGAGAGTCCCCCACTGCTGGGCGATAAGGCTATGGACGAATTTGTAGGTGCTTTGAACCGCCCTTGGGCAGTCATCAATAGTATGCAGTGGGGCCAGCCCAGACCCTCCCCACTCGCTCACCTCATTGTAGGCCATGGGAGCGCTGGTGCTCCTCGATCCTCCCCCAGTCACTACGGCCGGATTCTGATCTGTTGGCGGCTGTGCATGCACAACACTGCTCACCAGGCGTCTTCGTTGTGCATGTGGGGCGGCCCTTGTACTCCCTTGGCAGACCGCCAAGTTGATCAATCGCCAGCCATGCCCAGTCCTTCAAGGCCATCCCCGGCAGCCCCTCTTCACCACCGAGAGACAACAGAGGGGAACCGATGCAGGCTTCCAGCACCTCCCCGTCCAGCCCCGCCCGCACAGCCGGTCGCCATCACCTACAGGTATGAAGGGGAGACTGCAACAAATCAGCAGCTCCAGATCGGCGGATGGGGAAGGGCGCACCGCCCGGTCGCGGCGGAGCGCGGCTGGCTGTAAGGCCCACAGTCCCTCTCCGCAGCTCGCAGGCTGCCGTCGGCGGCACCTGGCACATGCCGCCCTCAGTCAGCGATGGCCCCGGCTCCGTCAGGCACCCAGGAGCGCGATCTTTGACCCATCACCGGTTTATGGGGCAAGCTCCAGCCATAAAGGGCACCCCAATGTACCCTGCTCCCCAGGGTCGGGCGGATGATAACAGGATTTATGGAAGATAGGGAGGGCCGCCGTGGAGCTTACTGACTATGCGGCCATCTTGGCTGGCACCAAGCCACGCCCCCAAATGTATTACTTTATTAAGCAACATTTTATTCTTGAATGTCATGAACTTCCTATTTTCCTATGTCTCAAATAAGGTTTGAATAGAATATTTTGTGCATTTAAACAATAATAACTGATTCGTAGTGTAAAAGAATGAATTATCTAACAGTGATTTTGACTTTTAATGACTAGTTTATTGTTCTCGCAGTGAAACAAATTTATATGTGATCTGTGTTTAAGGCCTATGGGAACTATGCCTGATGTTTCCAGAATCTCATCGCGAAAGACTGTCTGTAGCTAACTACACAATAAAAAAGTTAATTTGCATGTATTTCCGTGAGAACGGAGGAGCTGAACCTGCTTACCGAAAAATTCTGTCTCTTGATTGGTTTGTGGAGGAAGAAGCATGCTACAATGTTTTCGAGATGTTTTCTTGACTTTCATATTAATGCGTGTTCCTAGGTAGTTTTTACGCTTTTTCTTTGGTGGATTGCCCCAGATCCAGATTTTTGATAGTTGTGGCAACTGCTACTACTGTTTTCCTCTCTGCCTTACTTTGCTATTTTGAATTGACAGTTTGCGACTGCAACTGTATGCTGCCCTACTTGGATTTATTGAGACTAGGCAGAGTCTTATGAACTACTCTTTATGGGAAGTTCTGCTACTCTAATATGGCTCTGAAGCTTCATGCTCCTTGAATTTTACTCTTTTCCATCAAATTTGAACTCTTCATGAGTTCTTAAAATCTAAAGCTATGATCGCAATTTATAGAACAGGGAACTTATTCCTTTATGGAACACGCTTAATGCAATTTATAATAAGGATGCTTTGTTCTAACCATTCTTTTTAAAGAGATTTCTGTAAACTTATTTGATTGATGGACTAAGTAAATAAAGACAAAAATAAAGAAAAGAACTTTACTAATCTATTACTGAGAAATAAAGTTTTGAAACACCATTACAACTCTCATCATTGTTTGAACTTAAACTGTTAATGAAATTAAGTTTGAGATGTCTAACTTGCTCCTTGACTCCTAATACAACAGTCCAAGATCCATCACTGAGAAGAAGAAGAAGAAAAAAGATTTAGCGCAGAAAATAGGGCTTAACCCTGACTGATGACAACATTTTGGGCTCAGTCCATGCTAATATTTTTCTGGTAGCAGAGGGGAGGTTAGATGTTTGGAACAAGGAGCTAAATAATTCCCAAGTTAGAATGAAATACTCGAATCCTGGAATCCAATGCCTGGAGCTGACAAAGTGCGGTTTTCGAAGGCGATTGCCGTTTTGGAGGTGTGAGTATTAATAGGGTGATGCGACCCCTATTGTAATTGTGTTTTTGTTATGATACTGGATTGAGAGTAGATGGTTTGATGAAAACAGATGATTATTGATTTATGTTTTATGTGAAGAAATTGAAGAATTCAGACTCTGCGTAATCTAAGATCCTAGGATAATAAAAGATTGAGACAAGTGTAGAAGACTGTTGAATAATTTCTTGTTTGCAGAGATTCTGTGGTGTAGAGTGTGAGGTACCATCATCTACACAATTGAGACAGAAATACTGATAATCTGTTTTAGTAGTCTAATATTGATTGATGTTGGCAGAACCTAATTACACAAACAGGGGAAGCTTGACTGATTAAGGCAATTTAACGCTGGTCGAGATCTCACTTGCGAATGAAACATTTTCTTTGAATGATAAAAGTCGGAAGGTGTAAAACCCTTAATATTCCGGTAGTTGAATTGCTTTTATTTTTTCCCTTTAGAAAAGCAAACAAGAATTGATATATGTTTTGGTTTGTAGAAAGGTTTTTGTGGTTTGTGTAAGTAAAAGAGAATTTGTAAAGGAGGGTGAACTGCTGCAGGGAGCTAGATCACACATCATAGTGGTCCATGCTGCAATTGATCGGTTGTTGTGCTTTCGTGCTGGGATTGGTTGGTGACGTCAAGGTGCTGCGCTGTGATAGGTCAGTGATTTGTGAATGCTGTGTTAGGATTTGAGAACAGGATTTTGGTAAATAACAACTGAAAGGATTGGAAGGAGAAAATTGATGTTTATGGAACAGAATCATAACATTGAACTGTGAATTGTTTATTTTACGAATCTTGTGAAAACATGACATTTTTAAAGGACATACAAGTTTTGAGAGAGGAGATGTTATATTTCCAATACAGGAAGGTGAAGAGGCACCTCCTGAGGGTACGCCTCCACATTTTATGTTGACTGAAGTGAGATTAGACACTTGTCTATGGCTTCACAAATGGTGTAAGATTACTGAGAAAGAGGGTCCACTGAGGTTTCGAAAATATGGGAGTTCTTAAATTAGAATTATTGACAAATTAAGGGAAAATCTATATAAAATGAAACCACCACCTAGACCTGTACGATTTGCTGCTTTAAGCATGTGGGGAAAAGTAGCATGAGACAAAGAGAGAGGAAGATATCAGAAAAGAACAAAGAGTGCAATGTGTAATTATGCAGATACTCGATGGGATGAGGAACAGCGAAGATGGAGCCAAGCTATAGTCGAGGGTACTAGATTATATACAGCTGTTTCTACTGAAATGCCGCAGAAGGGGAAAAAGAAAAATACTGAGGATAAAAATAAAGAGGGGAAAGAGGAAGAAAATGAGACAGATAATGATTCAGGAGACTCTATATTAGTAGAAATGTTAGTTGCTCGACCCCTGCTTTATGCAGCCACAGCTGAGAGTTCTGGCAGTAGAGCCACAGTAAGCAGTACAGTAGGCACTGCTCCTATAGAAACAAGAGTGGTACAGATTGAGAGACCACTTCAAGTGTTGCAGATTGCCCTACCACAAGTTGCTCAGAGAAATTGTTTCACCACCTGTGGTAAATCCACCTATTATACTTGTGCCGATACAAGCACCACAAGTAGCAGTTGTACAAACAGTGCCAAGACCAGTTGCAAATGCTCCAGTGAATAATAATTTGACTCCAGAGACACAAGGAACTGTAGGAGAGTTACCTGTGACAGGATTTGTCCAGACTTCTCAAAATTCACAGATTGTCGTGTGGAGACCACCTCAGACAGTTCAATCACTAAGAGATGTGGGAAGATGTGTCTTTACGACACCAATAACCCAAGAGGAAATTAACTTTTTCCTCTATGGTTTGAGGAAGCTGTGGGTATTAAAAAGACAGAAGGCTAAATGCAAATGACTAGATTGGAACCTGAGAAACCAATCAAGAGAGGGCATTAAATATCCCAAGATTAAAAATTGACTTAGATGAAATTATTAGGGGATGTTTGGAATTAAAATATTTGAGTACTTATCAAGAAAAAGAATTGATTTACCAATGTAAAGAAATACAAGACAAGCAGCAACTACACTTGAGAAATTGACTGAATTGGCTCAGAAATATGATGTGAAAATTCCAAAAAGCTCTCCTTGCCAGAAGTTATAGGGGGTCATTTGGATGATGTTGTAATTTAAAACATGCAGGAATGCAAATGCACATTATTGAATTAATAAAATGCATTAATAAATGGAGCGATTTTGAAAAATTAGAAAACAAATGGACAAAGAAACATGAACAGCAAAAGAAACAGCCAGAATTAGGAAAGGACCATAAAGAGCCAGAAGAACAGGGAGCTTCAGCTTATCCACTAAGGGAAGTAGCGGGAGTAGTGTACGTACGTGTGCCTTGGAGCAGAGGTGATTTTACAGCATTTACGAACAATTTCCTAAAATTGAGAGACAAACCTGTGCAGTGACACACACAAGTTAAACAACTTATGAAAATTTCGAAGGTGTTGTGGACTGATTTGGATACATTATTTGAGATTGTGGTGCCAAGAGATTTGTGGGCTGAGTGTAAGACTACTGTCAATTGGTCACGAGATGAGCCACTGAGAGATAAACGGTCCATCTCCCATAGTTATGGAGAAATATGAAACAGTGATTACTTTCCTGAAAGGCAGAGTACCTCCAAAAGACTAAGGGCCTGATTTAGAACTTGGCGGGACCGCAACGGAGTGGGCTTTTTTGGCGGTCTTCTCGCCCGCCGCCCTGGTGGTCCGCCTGCCCGATTTAGATGCTGGGTGGTAATGGGAGAGCAGACCGCCGTGGTCCCACCGACTCCGCCAGGACTTCGCTCCCCACTTCTACAGCAGGATGGGCTGCAGCAAGTGGCGGCGGAACTCCAGCCAGGATTCCCGCCCTCCTGATTTCGGTGTGGGCTCTTTCGAAGTGAAATCCATTGGGAATCCCTCCTACTTCAAGTTGGCGGAATGGGACGAAAAGGGGTGGAAACTCACCTTTTTCAGGGTACAGCCTGCGATTTCATCCTCTACTCCTTCGCCCAGGTTCCCCCTTACCTGCTGCACCTTGACCGCAACGGACCAGCACCCCATTTTGATGGACCGCAGGTAGGTTTTCATGGTGTGTGTGGGTATACATTGCATGGTGTGTGTAGGTTGGTGGGGTGCAATGCAGAATGTACAAAATATGCTCACTACACATAACCTGTATACACATATGTACACATACACAACATATATGTGTTTTACGTAATTAAAAAAAATATATTTACCTGTTTCTCTACCATCACAGTCACCCCCGTCAATACTCCACTGACAGGATACCACCAGCCCAACGGAACATCCAAATCTGCTCAGCGGGACCTAGTCGTTGAGACAGCGATGGTGGGCGGTTTGCCAATACAGAAGACCGCTGCTGCAGCGGTCTTCTGTGTATCATGTATACATTAAAATACGGCAGGCAGAAGACCGTCAGCTCGGCAAAGTACTGCTTCCCGCAGCCGCAGAGGACCGGCAGTCAGACCACCAAGATCTAAATCAGGCCCTTAGATTGTTTGAAAATTAATCGAACCACACAGGAAGCAAAAGAAACAGTTCATGAGTATTATGAACACTTGTTGCAGGTGTTTCAACAGCACAGTGGAAGAGAATGCCCTGAAGAGAAGATATGGGGACTTTTGTGTCACAGTTTGCATTAGGATTGAGACCATTGATTAGTTCCCATATAATGCAAAGTGTAATCGGTTGGCAGAATAAGTCACTTGATGAGATCCTGCGCTATGCAAAATATTGAAGCAACAAATTAGAAATGAAGCAGAAAAAGATTAAAGAGACATTTATGTTGGCACAGACAATTGTCTCAGAAAGGTTTTCAGAATACTTCTTTTGCAGGAAATCCAGGAGGTATGCAATGTGTTGTTGTTCCACAGACTGGTTTCCAGGGAGGAAATCCTGGAGGGTTTGGTGTAACAGAGTAGAGATAGAGTGCCTATTGATCCAGGTTCAGGAATAGAGGTTTCAGCATTGAAGAAAATGCCTCTTTGTTACATCTGTAACAAGGTCGGGCAATGGAAGCGGAATGTAGGTTTAATCCTGATAATGTAAATGTAAATGTGCCAATTCAGAGAGGAGTTCAGATGCAAAATATACCAGCACAACAAATGCAGGTGCCAAAGCAAAGCAAGTTCTGATGATACAGGTTCCACAGGCTCAGATAATCTTACAAAACATGGGAAACCCAAACTTTAATGTAAATCTGATGCCTAAGGCAAACCCAAATTATTTTCAGAATATGAACCAAAATGCATTTCAACAATTCCCAAATGTATGTCCGAATGCTTTTCAGCAATTTCCTGTTTTCGAGAGTGATAGCTTAGGCTCAGACACCGCTTTATGAAAGGGCCGGAGAGGGGAGGAAGATTGCGTGTTTGGTGCAGTCTTAGAGGTAGACCAGAGTGGTTCATTTGTAGATGGTGAGGTAAATGGCCAACCTGCATCTTTTCTTATAGATACTGATGCTACCAGATCCAATATTAGAACTGTGGAAGTCCCAGACCTACCCCTCTTGAGAAAGAAGATCCAAGTGGTAGGAGTTTCAAATAGACAAATTACGAATCCAATTTCAGAAAAGGTCCCTGTAATAATAGGTTCATTTGAAGAAAATCATCAATTTGTCGTTTGCGACATGAGTCCTGTAAATTTGTTAGGAAGAGATTTGTTGTGCAAGTTGAATTGTACAATCTATTGAACACCGAATGGTGTGGAACTCCAAACAAATGATGAAGATATAGGATTCAAAATTATTCAACAACAGACAGCTATAGGTTTATTCCCACTAATGACAATTGAGGAATTACCTGTTGACTTGAGTGAAACTCTGAATCCGGAAGTATGGGATCTCACAGGAAAGGGCATTGGGTTAATTAAAGGAGTAGAACCAGTTCAGGTTACTGCAAAGCCAAATGCGGTGTTTCTAAGAACCCCATCATACCATCTGTCCCCACAGACAATTGTGGTAATTACGTCTGTAATAGAAGACATGATACAGAAAGTAATTTTATTGAACTAATTGGAAGTCCATGTAACTCTCTGATCATGGGTTTACAGAAATCAAAAGGGAAATATCGGATTGTGCGGACCTGAGGAAAATTAATGATGTAGTTGTCCTATGTTGTCCTGTGGCACTGAATTCAGCCACAATATTGTTTCAGGTTCCCTGTACTACAGAATGGTTTGCAGTCATTGAGCTCTGCCAGGCATTCTTCTTGGTGCCATTGCATGAAAATAGTCAGTTCCTCTTTACGTTCGTGTTTCAGCAGAGAGTTATAGCATGGTGCCGAGTCCCACAAGGGTATACAGAGAGTCCATTGATTTTCAATCAGATCATTACAGATGCCTCATAGATCAGTACTAGTTCAGTATATTGATGACTTGCTTGTGGCATCAGAGACACGAGAAACTTGTAAGCAAGATACCATTGCTTTGTTAAATCACCTGGCTGAGAATGGAAATAAAGTGTCCCCAAGGAAACTGCAGCACTGTCAGAAAGACACATAATTGAAAAAGGAGCTAGAAAGGTGTCACCACAGAGAGTGGACGCAATTCTTCAAATGAATCCACCTTGAACACAGGAAGAAGTCAGAAAGTTTCTAGGAATGGCTACTGTAGGCAGTGGACACCCAACTTTTCCTTAGTGGATAAGCCTTTACTGAGGCTCACACACAGGGATGTGTCTGATCCGCTTCCATGGGACAACAAATGTTTAAAAGCCTTCCTGGAATTGAAAGAAAGTTTTTGTTGTTCCCCAGCACTAGGAATGCCAGATTACAGTAAAGAGTTTTTTCTATTCTGCAGTGAGGAGAAGGGCTGTGCTTTCTCAGTGCTGACACAAAGGAACGGAGATGCTCACAAACCTGTGGCATATTTCTCAACAACCCTTGATCCTGTCGCCGCAGGCCTGCCCGGATGTCTTAAAGCAGTTGCTGCTGTGAGCACTAGTCTGGAAAAGAGTGAAAGCATAGTGATGAGATATCCATTAACTGTAATGGTCCCTCACTTTGTGGAGCTTCTATTGACAAGAATGAAAACATAGCACATGACACATAACAGGTTGACTGAGAATATCGTCATAAAGAGATGCCAGATTTTGAACTCTGCAACGTTAATGCCTGTATATGATGATGTTTGTGATAAAATTGAACAGGATTGTCTGGAGGTCACGGATTTATGCACAAAGCCTAGACCTGATATAAAGGATGAACCCCTGATTGAGCCAGATCATGTAATGTTTGTAGATGGCTCATGTTTATGAAACAATGAAGGTACCCTGAGAGCAGCTTATGCTGTATGTACAATAAATGATGTTGTTGAGGCTTCATGACTACAAGGAGTTACCTCAGCACAAGTTGCAGAATTGATTGCCCTTACCAGAGCATGCAGTTTAACAACTCAAATGAGATTTACAATATTTACAGATAATCAGAATGGCTTTGGTGTTGTCCATTATTTTGGGCAATTATGGTCACAGAGAGGTTTTATGACCTCCTTAGGGACGCCCATATGAAATGGGGTGCAGGTGAGGGATTTATTAGATGCTCCCCAATTGCCAGCTGAAATTGCAGTTGTTAAATGTCCAGCTCATCAAAGTGGAAATGGCTACATAGCCAAGAGAAATAGGTATGCTGATTCAGTAGCACGGTATTGAGCATTGTTGGCCTGCACATTTAAATGGAACTTTCACATGTGAGTCTGAGGAAGACATTAATTTCTCAATGTTGATGAAAGTGACAGATACCTGGGATGAGTGAAAGAGAGTACAGGTTGTGCGAAAAATGATATTTGCATGTCTGCTGATGAAAGGACAATGTTACTTGATTATTTTTTTCTTCCAGAGTTTTATACAGCGCGAACTTGATCCGCGGCACCAGTTGCGTTACAGACGGACACATTAATTTTTGTTAGGCATGGGTAGATTAAGTGATTTGCCCAGAATCACAGGATGTTGAGCGTTGTTGCCGAGACTCTAACTTGGTTCCTCAGATGTGAGGTCAGCCGCTCTAGCCGTTAGGCCACATCCTCTCCCAATGACTTGATATTCGCATAGATACACACACTTAGGTAGGGACGCTGTCAGGGCGCGGGTTGCCAGAACCCATGTGCTTCCCTGCACAAGTAAAACTCTAGCGCCAGTGAAACAGTTCCTGGGCTCCGTGTTTATCTATCGGAGACCACGGGTAATTGTAACCAGAAGCCGAGCGATTGGGCGGGCACGCCAAAGATGGAGGCGTGCCAGTGCAATCGCTGGTCTAGTTGCTCGTGTCTGGTTGCGAGCCCGAGAACGAAAGCAGCTGTGAGGAGCGCTGGCAGCGTTCGATGCTGCGCACTTCACCGAAGCATTTCTAGCGAAAGGACCTGTGCCCAAAACTAGAAAGTCAGTCAGAGTTAGTTTTGCTAGTTTGTTGCCAATTCTAGGCATAGGGTAGTTTTCGTCACGTACCCTCGTCAGACAGTTAGTTAGGGAATTTTGGAAGTCAATTATAATTTCCCTGTTTCCCATATTCTCACAGGAGTCGTCGAGTGGCATTTCCGGAGGCAGGCTTCTTCCTCAGCGGGTTCAGTGGAATCCTTCAGAGGCCAGTTTCCCTGAGTTCACCTAAAACCGCAAGTATTCTCCAGTTGGAGAAAAGAATAATATTAGAGCCTTGAATATTTACAAAAGGAAAACACATTGTATCTTAAGGAGTGTTATAAAAAGACTTGAATACTTACCGCTAGCCTTTTATTTAAAAAGGGTGTCTTAGGAATGCCTGTGAAATAAAAAAGATAATTAGTGACAGTTAAGCAAGCTCGTATTTAAAGTTACATGAAGAGGAGCAATTGACTAACGCTTAGAGGGTAAGGAAGTTAGACCACAGTTGATAAATACATAGAGAGCTTAGGAGGAGAGTTGGAAGATACTAATGTTATTATCTGTTTTCCAGTTCACCACGAGAGAGAGTAGAGCGAAAAGCTAAGACAGAAAGAAAAGCAAGAAGGAAGAGAGAGAGAGAGAGAGAGAGAGAGAGAGTAGAGAACCGAAGAAACGTGAGGCAGTCTCTTCTTTGTCCCCTATCCCTTTCCCCCGGCAGGGTTCATGTGACCTCCAGTGCAATTGGGGTTCGTTGGAAGGCCTGTAGGGAGAATTGGGAATTTTCGACATTCTGCTCCCGCGAGTACCGGAATTAGAAGAGAGTACGTTTAAGTTCATGACAGACGCAATGACCCGATTGTTCAGCCAGAGCTGGTTTAATGCCCGATTCAGGACGCTAGCATAAGAAGTGTGTAACAGATGCATGACAAGTCAACAAATGAATGCAGGAAAAATAAAATACGTTACACTGAGCCACATAGGGAGATCATGCAGTCCTTTCAACAGGATACGGATGGACTTTATTGAAATGCCTGTTTGTAATGGGCTGAGATATGTCTTAGTCACAGTATGTGTCTTCTCGAGGTGGGTGGAAGCCTACCCAACCAGATGAAATGACAGCCAAACAGTAGCACAATCGTTATTATGAGAAATTATACCTTACCCAAGTATGGTATGCCGGTCTCTTTGGAATCAGATAGGGGACCCACTTCAGCAATGAAGTCCTGAAGATGATTTGCACAGCATTACAGATTGAGCAAAGACTACATTGCAGTTATCGACCTGAAGCCTCTGGTATACTGATGAACAGGACTATTAAGTCTCCTTTACCAAAAGTTTGTGCTTCAACCTCACTGAAATGGCCAGATTCTTTACAATTGGTGCTGATTAGTATTCAAAGTATTCCTGATAGAAAGACTGGTCTTTGCCCCATGAAATATTGATGGGACGTGCAATGAGATTGCCTGCAATACCTGCAAATGCACTGTTGAACATCACAGATGACATGATACTCAACTACTGCAAAGGGTTGGCTGATGTGGTGCGTTCAGTTTCTTATCAGGTTGCAGCTGCCACTAAAGATCCACACCAAGAACATTGCCATGACATCAATCCTGATGATTGGGTCGTGATCAAGAAGCACGTTCGGAAAAACTGTCTGGAGCCAGGGTGGAAAGGCCACTTCTAGGTCATTCTAGTGACCAAAACTGCTGTGAAATGTGGTGGAATTCCAAACTGGGTGGATGCGTCACATACCAAGAAGTGAGAAATCCCAAAGAAGAAATTGTGCTCTTTCACTTAGAACCAAGAGCATTACTGACTGCACCACCACAAGCTATCAGACCGTGAGGAGCAGTGGTACCGGGATCCCAACAGCAGCAAGGAGAAGAAAGAGGTGAAGAACTGCAACAAATTGTATCAATTCAAGTACCTGTTGTTGCACCGAGTGGCATTAAAGTTCTAACGAAGTAGAAGCAGAGACTGATCTTCAATTTGGATCCGGGTGAAGGCACAAGCACTCGACGGAGAAGAGTCACTCGCGAAGTTGAATAGCCACAGACTCATAATCAAGGAAGACTGAAACAGAGTTTGTCAGTGGATCGAATTCCAGTCACAATACCAGAAGAAACAGAGACAAGTGATGAAAGTGATACAGGGGAAGATCAACAAAAGCTGAGAAGATCAAAAAGAGTAAGAGTACCTTGTGGGAGATATTCAAGGCCTGAGTGGACTTACTATTTAAATGAAGTACTAAATGTCCCAATTGATGAATTGTGTGATGTGAGATTTGAACTGTTTGAACTTCCGTGATACCATCGAAATAAACAGTGCCAGATAAAGAGATTTGACAAAAACAAACTGTGCATTTACAAAGAGACTGTGAAATGATAAGAGAAGAGAACATGAAAAACTGAAAGACTGACACTGATTGATTCCCTATTTTTATTTGATCTTATTATTTTACAGAAGATCAACTTAGGCCTGAGTCTGCGGTAGAAGAGAAGGGATAACATTTTTAGAAGAACACGGAATAAGGTTAAGGATTATCTACTATTGCTTTGCTGAAAAATAACCATTTAAAGAAGTTTTTTGGGAAACAAAAAGGAAAAAAAGCAAGGAAAAACGTGCATTTTGAACTTTTTTTTATTTTTGTAATTTTTTTATTAAGCAGCTTGTTAAACATTACAATCAGTTCCCCCGCAAGGGAGGGGTTGCAGTTCTTTCTGTAACATTGTAGCCAGTACAAGCTATTTTACATATAAAAAAAGACAACATCATACGTCAAACTAACCCTCACCCCCCCCAGCCCCACCCTACCCCGGCACTTTTAAAAAAAAAACATTCTGGGTTTCCAGTAAGGATACAGTGTGGTTTACATAGTCCCATATGTCCGTCCCATGACTCCCGGTAAGCATACAATAATCATTGTTTAATGAATTATGACAAATCTGGATGCGTAAGAAGAAATCCAGTGAGGGGAGCCCAAAAGTCTTTTGGGCGAGATGCCTCGGGCAGCTCTTCTGCGTATATTTCCAATTGGTCCCTACAATATAGTAAGTCCTGGAGCCACGCCTTGACTGTTGGTACAGCTCGTGCCCCCCAGCGACATGCCACAGCCCTCTTAGCAAATAGAGTCGCTATGGCCACTAGATGCCTATTACAGGGCTTGAGTTTCTGCACCCATCCCAGCAAACATACCTCAGGCACACACCTAACAGGCTCCATAATGATATGCGTTAGCACCTGTGTCACACGAGCCCAAAAATTGGAGATACCAGCACAAAACCACGCCATATGTATAAAATCCGCGTCAGCCTGGCCACAACACATGCAGTTCGCACTCTCACGCAAGCCAAATCTGTACAATTGAGTCGGTGTGTAATAAAGCTGGTGTAAATATTTAAAATGGATGATGCGGAGATTGCAATTTGCCGTCAGGCGCCCCGTTAAGACACAGCAAGACTGCCAAGCCTCCAACGACAGCGGAGAGGACAGGAGGTTCTTCCACCTCATATAAAAGGGGGATTCACTTATCTCTTGTTCCCGGAGAGACGCATTGTATAATTTAGTAATGAGACCTCTCCGGTGTTCCCCTCCTAAGACCGCCCTTAAGGCTAGCAGTGTTCGCGGTTCGTTAGGGAACTCTGGATACACGTCCCGGATCGCCTGTCGCACCCTCACATAGGTAAATCCCATCATCATTCCGAGGTCCTGACCTGCCTGCAGATCCGCCAAGGTCCGAAATCGACCCTGCTTATACAAATCACCAATATTAACAATTCCCACTTTATTCAATGTCTTCAAGGCTGCAGAATCCCTAGCGGCCGATATACCAGGGTGTGCGGCAAGCGGTAGATTTGGTGCATACAGATAGTCTAACTGTGCCCTATCCGCCAGGGCCCTCCATGCCCAGGCAGTGCAATGAACCGGACTAATTTCCAAGCGCGGACCTCCTCCCCCGCCCATCAGCGCCGCCGCCTTCAGAGGCAATGGCAGCACAGAATCCGCCTCGATCGCAACGTGCGATTGAAACTTCTGTGGAAAATACCAGAAGTGCGCAAACTGCGCCTGGGCGCAGAGATAATATAAGCGTAGGTCCGGGGCCTCAAATCCGCCATGATCAAAGGGCTGAGTCAGGACATTCCAACTGCAGCGAGGTTTCCCACCCCCCCAGACAAACGCTAAGAGGGCTGACTGCAATGTCGCGAATAAAGTTTTATTCAAACGAATAGGAATGTTAACAAATAAATATAGGAGCTTAGGTAAGAATGACATTTTAATGACCGCAATTCTGTCCGCAAGCGAAAGTGGGAGCTTGGCCCAGCGCGCAGCCTGATCTGTAATCTTATCTATGACATGACCATAATTAGCTGTTATCACTACCTCTGGGTCCCTATGCAACCAGATGCCCAAATATTTCACTGGGTCGATGGACCATTTCAAGGGGTAATCCAATTCGAATTCCGCAGTACCTGCCGTCAACGGAAATACGGTAGATTTAGTCCAATTGATGCCCAATCCCGAATACCTCTCAAATTTGACATATTCACGTATAAGCGCAGGTAGGTAAGTTGTTGGTTCACGGACATAGAGCATCATGTCGTCCGGGTACAATGACACCACCAAAGGTCTCTGTCGGAACCGCAGCGCCGCCTGGCCATGCAATTGCCGCAGCTTACATGCCAGAGGCTCCAGTGCCAATGCGAATAACATAGGCAACAGGGGGCAGCCCTGTCGCGTGCCACGTTTGATAAAAAAGGAGTCGGAGACCCAGCCATTCACACGGATCCGTGCCACTGGCGCTGTGTACAGGAGGTGTATCCATTTTTTTTAAAATGGTGGTAGGCCCATCCGCAGGAGGACAGTGAACATAAACTCCCACTTAAGGGAATCGAAGGCCTTTGCCGCGTCTAAAAGCACGGCCACTGCTTGGAAATCCTGTTCAAAGTAGTGAAGGGTTGAAAAGATTGTGCGGAGATTATGCACTGTTGAGCGTGAGGGCACAAACCCCGACTGATCAGGTAGTACCAGCTTGGGGACCAGTGGCTGAAGCCTGGTTGCTATCATCTTGGCCAATATTTTGGCATCAATGTTTATGATGGAGAGGGGCCTATAGGAGTCACAGACATTAGCTACCTTGTCCGGCTTCAGAAGCATAACAAGCAGAGCTTCCCTCAGGGAGGGAGGGAGGTCGCCCGAGTCATACGCTTCAGCATATACCTCTAACAGGCGCGGCGCCAGAGCATCCACATATGCCTTATAAAATTCACTAGGGAGCCCGTCCAACCCAGCTGCCTTGCAGGTCGGGAGGGACATTATGGCCTTCTTGACATCTTCCACGTCGAACGGTTGCGTAAGATATTCTCGGTAGCTAGGAGGGAGCCAACCTAGTGCCACATCGTCCAAGTAAGCGTTAATTTCATCTGCCCCCGTCTGTTCCCGATCCCTGTATAAGTCTGAATAATAGTCCAGCACCACTTTACTAATAGCAGTAGTGCCAAAGTGCAGGACACCCTCCCCGTCCTGCAGCTCGGTGATATGGGTTTGACTATGCGGGGATGCCAACTTTTGCGCCAGTGAGCGGCCAGGACGTCTTCCCTCTCCGTAGTAACGAGCAGTACACCTTCGGGACCTATGCACCATTTCTTGATTCACGGTCTCATTATGTTCTGTTACCAGATCACGGATTGCAGCCAATGTCCCAGGGGAGGGTGTGGAGTCGTAGGCTCGCTCCAGGGCTGCTATTTTCTAAGCCAGCTGTTGGATTCTGCGGCGTAGGTCCTTAAGGACCCCTGCCTGGGCACCAATACACACTCCCCGAATGGTTACCTTAAAGGCTTCCCACAGAACTCCCTGCTTGTTGACTGTCCCTTCGTTTTCCCGGAAGAAGTTGTGGATGGCCTCCCCCACTGTGTGTCTAAATACCTGATCCGTCAGGGATGACGGCTGCAATCTCCACGCGAATGGGGGTCTTTCATAGCCCGGGACCTTCAGCTCCAGGAGGACGGGTGAGTGATCCGACAGTGTTTTTGCTAAGTGTTTCACATCCATAACCCAGGTGCATGCATTCTCAGACAGCAGCCAATAATCCAGCCGGGACCAAGTGTCATGCACAGCTGATATAAATGTACTCTCCCTGGCCCCTGGATGCCTCCTGCGCCACACATCCTGCAAATTCCCAGCTTCCATTATGCCCAACAGCGAGGTAGTGGACAGTCTATGTCGTGATGCCCCCACACCCAGTCTGTCAGCGTTAGCATCTAAGCAAGTATTAAAATCCCCCCCCAGATAATTTCCGCTGTCGGGAAGGCTGAGACACGCCTCCATACATCCGCAAAAAAGGAGCAATCATCCACATTGGGACCATATACATTCACTAAGATCACACTTGTACCCCCAAGCGTTCCGTGCACAATAGCCAGCCGACCCTGATCATCCGTGTCGGTGCCATGAACCTGAAATGGGACCCCTTTCTTGACGAGGATCATCACCCCCCGGGAGTATGAGGAATAGGATGAGACGCTCCGCACTCCCGCCCACCGTAATCCCACGTTCCGTTCGGAGAGGGTCGTGAGGTGCGTCTCTTGTAACAGGGCCACGTGCACATTTAGCCTGTCCAGGCTTGCTATCACTGTTCGTATTTTTTTAGGGCTGTTAAGGCCCCGTACATTCCATGTTAGAAATCTAAAATTACCGCTTGTGGGGCCCATACTTGGAAAAATACCTACACATGGTGAATACATTATGGTGAACGTTGCAGCAAGTGTCAATAGTACCAACATCTGGGGACTTTGGAGGCCATATCCATGCCTGATTAGGAAGTCAAGGGACCACCGTATGTCCCTACATAGATCTAGAAATTGCAATACTCGAAACCCTGTGCCAGGTGATGGACTACTCCATTCGGATAGTGCCAACCGTGCCCACTCCCCCCCACCAACCCCCCACCCACTTCGGCCACCCCAACTAGCCAAAGCCATCCCCGTGAAAAAGGAACACCCCCCCCCCAAGGGACCAACCCAAAAACGTCCCAGCCCACCCAACCCAGGAAACAAGAAAACAAATACAGATGGGGTACTCCCATGTGGGGGGCGTCAGCACGCTTCTAGCCTCCTAGCTAGTAGGAGGTGGCTGAGCAACCATGGTAGCTATGCCCTGCACTGCTTAGTACATCATCCCCCCTACCCCTGGTCAAAGGATAGCATATATCAACAAGTACTCCCTGTGAGATTCACCTGTGGAGAAGAATAATGATGAGTAATCATATTAGGCAATTCAAACTACTTCCAACAACCGGGCTACAGTACAGAGACATGCCATTGAGTTCTTAGTGCTCCTCAGTGTCCGAGGCCACCTGTGATTCCCGCCCCACTCGTTTTAAGTGTTTAGCATGTTCAAGTGCGGCCTTGGGATTAGTAAATATTTTCGAGTCCCCCTCTGGTCCTACACGCAAGCGAGCAGGATATAACATGGCATACGGGACCCCCTCGGTTTGCAAAAAAATTTTAACAGCCCCAAACTCCCGCCTTGCGGCCTGCACCGCAACTGTGAAGTCAGGGAAGAATGAAAGAGAATTGCCTTGGTGTACAATTGTACCCTTGTCACGGGCCATTCTGAGAATCACATCACGATCCCTGTAATTTAACAGTCGCGCTATGATTGGGCGGGGTGGGGCGCCCGGCGCAGGCCGCGCCGCGAGGGATCTGTGCGCCCGTTCAACTATAAACATGGGGGATAGCTGTGCATCACCAAAAATCTCTTTGACCAAGTTCTCAATAAATAGTTCCATCCTGCCAACATTCGTAGATTCTGGAAGGCCCGTTATGCGAAGGTTGTTGCGTCGAGAACGGGCCTCCAAATCCTCATTCTTTGCCTGTATCAGGGATAACACCTTCTCCATGTTTAAGGCCTTCCCCGCTACCTCGCTCAGACCGTCCTCCGTCGCCGACACGCGTTGCTCCACTTCACCCATGCGGGCACTCTGCTTTTCAAGCTGCGCAGACATGTGATCTAGTCGGTTGTTGACCGCAGCCATTGTTCCCTCTATAGACTGTAGACTGCGTTGCATGGCCAGAAGTGTGGTCTCAAGGGTGGGGGTCTCAGCTGCCGGGGCATCCGCCTCCGAGTCTGAGGCCGCTCTCTGTGAGGACTTGGTAGATTTGCGTGCCTCAAACGTGAGGTGGGGTTGTGATTTGTCCGTTCGCCCCATGGTTGAATACAGGCCAGCCTCGCAGGCTCAGTTGGTTCAGACAGAGTAGGACGCAACTCGTGAGGGCTCAGTGAGTCGCCCCCCTCTGCTAGTAAGGTCCTTGCGCTACAATCCCATATAGTGTAGTCCACCTAATCAGGGGGATGAACCTCACTGCCCCAACTGCATAGTAGGCCTCCGGATACTAGTGCCCTCTCCAAGTATAGCAGGATGCAGCGCAAAGGATGTCGCTATTGCACAGACTGCCGCGGGGGGCCCCCGAGGCAGGTTAGAGCGTAGCCTTCCCAAGCAGTTTTCCGGGAAGTATTCAATGGTTCGGATGGGGAGCCTCCCCCACTCACAGATGCGACCCGCCTCAATGCGCCTCTAGACAGCGCCCAGCATGCAGCAATGCAGTCACTCCAGGCCCTTTGCTCAATCAGTGCCAAGGCATTTCAGGCCCCAAGCCGGGCCCCGCCAACCTCTCACGGAAGGCCACCAGCGCGATCCGCCACCCTCCACGCACCTAGACTCTCAGTCACCGCTCGCAGGCCGCAGCCCTTCCCCCAACCAGTACCACCTCCGCGGCCACAGGTTAGGCCGCCCCCCACTCATCGCAACCAAAGCCAAGCGCGCCGAGGGCCGCCGCTCCCCCGTGTAGCTCCGGGTTGTTCAGGCCGAACCGTCCCGGTCCACCGTTGTTGTCTCTCCGGGGCCTAGCGTGAGTCCACCCCCGCAGAACCGCGGCCCGGCGGAGGGGTCGCCCGGAAGCACAGAGTGCGTGCAGTCTTCTGGAACGGCTCCGCCGACGCCGCAAACCCCAGGTTAGGCCGCTGCACAGCGATCTTCGGACCGCGTCGGCGCCGCCATTTTGGGGGATATTCTCCTGTATCGAGTTTCCGCGCCTGTCGATGCAGCGGCGGTCCCGGGCGGCAATTTCGGCGTCGAATCAGGCAGGACACAACAGGGGTAGGAGTCGCTCTGTTTTTCAGCGCGTGCTGGCAGCGCTAAAGGCGGATTTTTGGCGGATTGTAGGCTCAGCCGGGCAGAGCCTCTCTAGCGAGCGGCCATCTTGCCGTGCGCTCAAGCCACGCCCCCCTGCATTTTGAACTTTGACTGCATTATATTTAATGTGCTTCCAAAGAGAACATGTGTTGCCATATAAATAAGTGTAAATATATTGTATGTTCAATCTCCGAGTGTTAGTAGGATTTTCCTTAACACCTGAGAAAGATTTTAGAAACACAACCACAATAAAAACACACAGATATATGAAAGATGAAGAGCAAGTGAAAGCTTCTTTTGTTGCTTACAATAGGGAGGATTACTCAACAACATTTATTCTACGTTAGTATAGGAATACACACACACCATGGGAGCTAAGGACTGCTATGTCTCTGCTCATTTACCGTCATTAGCATCAAAGAAGTCACCTATTACCACATGCCTTTATCTCATGGAGTCTCATGTAGTATATTACTTATACTTGTATATAGACGAGAACACTTTGAAAATTTCTATTCTATGACTTAATACTTTCTAGAGTGCCATTGATAGAAAGCATTAATTTACATTCACAAACAAAAGAAATGGACACAGCCTGGTATTAATTTATGCCACATAGACCTATAGTGTTAAAGCTTATTAGAATAACTTAAGCTGTTTGATGCGCCCATTAGAGAAAGTTTTTATTATTACATTAGAAGAAAGAAACACTAACATGACACGTATTAAAGTCAAACACAGTGATGTTTTGTCCTTTGTAAGGATACTCCAAGCCCCACTTTGCATCACTCGAGAGAGGAGCGGCCAGGACTTTGCTGCCTCCCACTACTGCTGTGCTATAAAGCGCTTGGAGATATCTTGCGGCGTGGGACACTGCATTGTTGCCGGATTTTGCCACCTCCTGCTATTGCCGTGCTATAAAGCGCATCGGATGATGTGTTGCTGCGGCCCTTCATGAGGGGACTCCAAGCCCCGCTTTACATCACTCCAAAGAGGAGGGGCAAGGACTTTGCCGTCTCCCGCTACTGCCGCGCTTGGGGACATTCTGCAGCGTGGGGTGTGCCCGGGGAAAACCCGAGCCAAAGGCGGGCCTGTCTGCTCCCATCAGTGGCTGGAAGAGGCTGGGCTGGACCACCCCCCTCCCCCTTAGTTCTGGTACCTGGTTTTATTTGAATAGTGTTTAGCATCTAGCATGAGGAAAATAAAAATTGTGAGTAATATTGCAGCGGACAACACAATTACCAGCTTAGACTCCTTCCTAGTGCGTGCAGCTGGGGTACTTTCGAAGGAAATTGAACTAACTGAAAGGAGGCTTTCTCTTGGGGGAGAGGGGGACCCAGCAGTTTGTGTAATTCAGGACGATTCTTTGGGGGCCAATGCTCCCATTAGTCAAGATACTGCTGGCTTGTCTACACTCTTAGAGGGAGCTAATAATAATGCCTGCATTGATCATGTTTACACTTCTATGTATACTGAACCTCCTGTTAAGAAGAAGAAAGGAAAAACTGTGCCGAAGAAAGCCCCGCCTGGTCCCAAGGCTGGCATCGCTACTTCCAATATTGGGGTGGATGCTCCTGTACTGTCAAATTCCGATGAACTATGTACTAGGTTCGAAATCATGTTAAAAATGCATTTAAAACTTCTTCAAGGAGGGGGCGTGGCTTGGAGCGTCAAGATGGCGGTCGCACTCTAGGAGTGCTCCGGACCCCTCCGTCATCCGCTCCATTCCTACAAGCCCATCGGAGATTTGCAGCCCCTGTTGCAGGCCCTGACCCACTGACACCGGGGGCGGCCCGCCTTGGTCGGTGAGGCTGCCAAGGCGATCGTCAAAGTCCGAATCAGTGTTGGACTCAACACGGCGGCCTCGCCTAAGATGGCGGCTGTGGCGCCTTGACTGGCTATGCCGGGACCTCGGTAGCCTTGATCGCCCACCACTGCGGCGGAACGACGCCCGGTCTCCCAACCGAGAGCCAGGCGCAACGCGTAACGGAGACGTCCGCCTGCTGGTGCCCTGATGAAGGGTGACAAGTCGCGATTAAAACAGCACAGTGGTGAATGAGGCAACCTTGTCCAAGATGGCGGTCTTGGCTCCGTGCTCGGAGCGGCTGAAAGGTTGACTGCCAAACCCGCCCTACGCTGCCGCGAGGTGCAGTCTGAACCCCTAGCCGAGAATCAAGTGAACCGCTACCCAAATCCACCTGCCTACGACAGTCTCTGGTGACACAGAAGAGGCTCGGGGTTGAAGCGGCTGGAGGAGCCTGGGCGGCGTGACACGAGACGACCCTAGGACGATGAGTGGATAGCGTTGATGGATGCCACCCCTCCGGGAAGGGTCTGAAGTACTGGACCTCCTGGCGACCAACATCGATGGAGCCCCATTGCAACCCTTTGGATCCGTAGAGGGCAGGACGGCGTGATCTGGAGCCCATCCCAACACACACCATTGGAGACCTGAACCCTGGGGATCGGTGGAGGAACGAGGAACCCCGTAGGTCGCCTGTGGTCCTAACCACATGCGGTAAGCAGTTGAAGCGCAGAACCAAGACCACGGGGTGAGACTGCAGTGGATCGGGCCCCTTCCGCTCTTGAACCAGGAATACTAAAGGCTGGAACATTGCATTACATCGGACCCGAGGCCCCCACCCATAGGCTAGCAGAGGTCCCCACCAACGCATTGCCTGGTGCAGACCTGATACAGCGATCGTCCAGGGGCCGCCTGACGTTAAACCCAGTTCGATCTCCCCTGGAATGCAGTTGTAGATCACAGGGTCCCAGCGACCGGAGAGTGAGGGTGGCAAGTTTCTCGATACCCCACTGGTTCCCAGCCACCCACCGGAGTCGGGTGACAGTGTTTGTGGCGAGCGGCCTATACTTCCACAGCAGTAGAGCGGGCTTCCAGTTTCTCCGGCCCACGCCTGTCCTCACGAGATGAGTGAGAGCCCCTTGTCGCTTGAAGGCCCTTGACATTCGTCCCCACACCTATCAAGATACACACCAGAGGACGATCGCCACCCCTGATTCAATTAACCTGTCGCGCGATCTGGAACCATCCTGAAAACAGGGCTCACCACTTTGCTGTGCTATAAAGCGTCACTTTGCCATGGGGAGAGATCAAGGTCCGAAACCTGCGGTCACGCAAACCAAGATAGACAATTCACATCTAGCGGAGCTGGGCCCGCAGAAGGGGCCATGGATAACCTGGCTCTTCCCAAAGGGGACCTCACCACAATCCTCCAGGCTATCCGCTCATCACAGGCCTCTGTCAAAAATAAAATTGGTGAAGTCCGGGTTTAATTCAAACAGTATTGTTAGATTTCAAGTTTGTGAGGCCTTTACCTGCAGAAGTCCAAAGTGTGGATTGAGCCTGTCTGTCTCCTAGGAGATTCTGAACAGGAGAAGCAGCTCCCCAGCCCCCACCCCCAGGCCAGCAGGCCTAGGACTGGGGATTGGCTATTCAGCTACCAGGCAACTCTGAGCCCTCCCCTCACACCTGCCCAGGCCCCTTAAGGCTTTGCTGGGTGCACCCCAAATCATTCTCCTCCATCTTGTGAGTTGCAGCCTACCTGTGCCCCAGATTGCAGTGAGCAGAGTCCAGGAAGTGGTAAGGAGGCAGACTAGTGCTGTCTCTTCCCCCCCAAAACGTTTTTAAAAAAAACGATTTTCCCTTTCTGTGATTACTGTCTTTGCCTGTGGTTGTTACAGTTTAAAATTGTAGTTTTAACCTGCCTGTGATTGCATATTTTATCACCTGTTTTGTGTATTAAACTTGTGGTTTTCCTGCCCATGATTTCTTCCATTTAACGTGTTGAATTGTGGGATTTGCAGTCCAAACTCTGTAGTTTTTCCCTCTCATTCCTGGTGACTATTCAGTTTTCCCTCCAAATTTCTCCTTTGCTCTGTGCTAAGACCTGTATGTTAAACAGTGCACCCCCAGCCACCATTTTGTGTTATCAAGCCAGTGAAACCAGCCCCCTGCCTGCCTACCCCCCCCATTCCCCCCCCCCCAGCAACAGGGATATTCTACATCAGAGGGTGCTTCTGTGAGCTGTTTAAACTGTGCACTTCGTTTTTTGGCCAGGAGAGGAAGTAAAGTTTAATTCAAACAGTATTGTTAGATTTCAAGTTTGTGAGGTCTTTACCTGCAGAAGTCCAAAGTGTGGATTGAGCCTGTCTGTCTCCTAGGAGATTCTGAACAGGAGAAGCAGCTTCCAACTCCCTGGCCAGCAAACCTTGTCTGAGGTTGCTGGGACCTTATATAGTCTGCTAGTGGTTGGTACATGTATACACTGATTGGTGGTTGTATCTGGTGTTTCTATTGGATTGGGTTAGTGTCCTCATTGGTTGGGTATTTGAGGGTTCTGATTGGTTTCTGGGTCTGTGATTCAATCAATGTAGGGTTGGGACTAGGGCTAGGGTTATGATTTCTATTGGAAGTAGGGACTAGGGCTTCCTGTGTTATTTGTTGTTGGGACTAGGGTGGAACTAGGGCTAGGGTTAGGCCTTTAATTGGAAGTAGCGATTAGGGCTTCTGGTGTGATTGGTTGCTGGACTAGGTGTGGGACTAAGAGTAGGGTTAGGCTTTCTATTGGAAGTAGGGACTAGGGCTTCCTGTCCCATTGGTTGCTTGGACTAGGGTTGGGACTACTGGTAGGGCTAGGGCCTCTATTGGACGTAGAGATCAGGGTTTTTGAACTGATTGGGTGCTTGGACTAGGGCTAAGATTGGCTGTAAGGTCCTGGTCTCCTATTGGTTCTAGATTTTTAGGGCTAGTGTTGTGATTGGATAGTGTTAGGGCTAGGGTTCCCATTGGCTGACGGGGTCACCTGATTACTAGGGCTATGAAAGGCCAGGGTTAGGGCGTCTCAGCCCGGGCGTCGAGGCTAAGGGCAGAGAGGACAAGGGCAGTTGCCTGTTTGAGCCTGTTAAGGGCAGAGAGGACAAGGGCAGTTGCCTGTTTGAGCCTGTTAAGGGCAGAGAGGACAAGGGCAGTTGCCTGTTTGAGCCTGTTCGAGACTGACCAGGGCCAGGGCCAGAAATGCTGCCCATTTTCCCATTTAGCAACACCCAGCCCATACCATCCACATCCACAAACAGAGCAACACACTAACACCAAATGTACACCACGCACAACACTATGCACAGATTAATGTACCAGCATGCACTACTAACCCAACCAAACCACATCTATACACCCTACTATCCCAACTACCACACATATCCACCATCACCTACAAACAGTACACAACTCTATCCTATACCACTAACCAATACACTCATCACTAACACAACCCAATTCCACACCATGCTTAACTACAACCCATCCAGACACATGCTCCCTGCTGTAATTACACCTAACATACCACCTTTTATCACTAACAAACATATAATCATCCTTCCATCATTTGTCCAACAACACCCTCCTCTCCCTTCTACCATAATAACACTAACGCACAACACACACACTGCAGACCACCACACTTTTTAACTCTTGCAACAAACCAGTCTAAGACAAACACTCTTACCTCTACTTCATTCCCACCTACACACATCATACACTCTACTCATAAACACATTACCACCCCCTCTACCGTACAACCTCCTCTCACAAACAATACCATACAACCAAATCCATTGCATGAAACATATACATCAGCACCCCTTTTCACTACTCCTCAAAAACAAAACATATCACACACACCAGCACAAGATCTTCAAAGCACAACACCTCATAATACTTACCATCACAAAATACAAACATACACCCACCTTTCAAACAACACAAAGGAACCAACTCCAATGCCAAGCTTTCTCTCTTCCACCACACCTAACACAGATACAGCAACACAGCAACTCTCTTCTAACCGCCTCTCATCCATTGGACAATTTAGAACCTTACTACATGACCCACATGCTGCACCACCACCCCTGACTCATACACCTTCCGCATTAAACACACGCAAACAATATAAGCAACATGCCATACCTCACAACTTCGCTTCCCCATGTCTACTTCACAACAATGTTACACCACGAAAACAACACAGCACTCCAACTCACTCTCAAACACCATCTCCACCACATACACACGCAGACCCATCAAAATGCCTTCTTAGCATGCTGGATGAGGAACATGATACAGAACAGCTACACGATTGCTATCCTAATATAGCTAATGCCAGCTCTAAAAACACACCTGCTACAAACCCACACAATACTGACCACTCTTCTACAAAACAAAGTCTCACTATCACCAAAGGCCACTCTCTAAACTGTCTACTAATAAATGCTCGATCCCGCTCTAAAAACAAGCATCACATCTACGACCTTCTCACAGATGCAAAACCAGACATACTATTCATAACCGAATCATGGTTGGGAGAGGATATGGCTCCAGTCCTGCATGAAGCCATTCCTCTAGGCTATCAAACAATCACCCAAAATCGTATAGCCAAAAAAGGAGGTGGTCTAGCTGTTGTATTCAGGCAAACAATACATATCACTAAAATTGACGACATCTCCATAAAGAATTGTGAGGCTCTTCTTACAAGATGCAATCCTACACCGTCTTCCTCCTGTAACTTCCTGCTCCTTTACAGACCTACACCTAGCAAGGCGACATTCCCAGATGCACTTCTAGAAACAGTTTCAAACCTGATAACAATACACTCCAACCTATGCGTTCTGGGTGACCTCCACATTTGGTTTGACAAACCCAATATGACCCATCCAAAAACAATAATCACTGGCCTAGACGCACTGAACCTGCATCAGATTGTCCACAAACCGACACACACCGCTGGACATATCCTAGATGTCATTTTTGCTAATACTGAACTAGTTACCTTTCAAACTATAACTCCAGGCACATGGTCAGACCACCACTTGCTTGCTTTCCAACATAAAACAACACTAAGCGACTCACCTAAAACTACCTTACATCCATCCACCTATCGGCCGTGGAACAAACTCAATTTGGAACACTTAGAAACACAACTAACATCAAGTACAAATCTGGAAACAATAAATTCTGTTCAAAAACTATATGAGTGGCTACAAGAAGCTTTTGACATCCTGATACCACTCAAAACCACACAACAGAACAAAAGAAAAAAAGCACCTTGGAGAAACATAGAAATAAAAGACATAAAACAACAAATTAGAAAGCTGCAACGTACCTGGCTCAAAACAAACGCCAAACAAGACAAACTTCACCTACAAACAAAATTAACAGATTATACAAGTCGGCTATCAAAAAAGCTAAGAAAAGGTACTATTCAGACAGAATTCAAAAAGCTAAATGTGCAAATAAAGAATTCTATAAAATACTCAATGAATTTCGCAAACCAAATTGCCTAGAAGGAACTCATCCTGTTACTCAAGATTTCACAGACAAACTGACAAATCATTACACAGACAAAGCAGACACATTAGACTCGTACTTAAAACAGAAACAAAGCACCAGCACTAACCCTTGTACAAAACAACAATCCAAGAATACTCTAACCAAGCCTCTCCGTTCCTTCCAACACATCTCACACGATGAATTTATGGACCTGGTCAAAGCAAGCAGGCCTGCCGGCAGCCCTTCTGACCCCTGTCCACCACAAACTTTCAAGACAATTCTTTTAACAACCTCTGCTGCCACTCCAGTAAGAAGAATCATCAACGATTCCTTAACTAGCGGAATATTTCCAGAAGAACTCAAAAATCACACATACGCCCTTTACTGAAGAAAACAAACTTGGACCCGCTGAACCCTGACCACTACAGACCCATTACAAATGGACCTTTCCTGGGCAAACTGATAGAAAGAGCAGTGTTCACCCAGATGTCACAATTCATTGAAGAGAATGACATACTTTCAGACTTCCAAACAGGATTCCGTCCGGGAAGAGGCACTGAATCTGCCCTCCTTGCCATCTGGGATGACCTGAAGAATACAGTTGACCGCAACGGGGTTGCTGCGCTACTCCTCTTGGACCTCTCGGCTGCCTTTGACACGGTTGACCATGACACTCTGAAACAAAGACTCTATGAAGCCGGCATAGAGGGAACTGCTCTAGACTGGATCGCGTCCTACCTTCGAAACAGAACTAATGCCATCCATACCCCACCTTTCTCGTCCAAACCGTACTCCACAAAAGCAGGGGTCCCTCAAGGTTCTATCATCTCGCCCATGCTTTTCAACATTTACATGAAGTCATTACCAGTACTGATCAATCAATTTCACCTCACGTGCTATAACTATGCAGATGACACGCAAATACTCCTTCAACTGGAATGCCCCAAAGACATTGGAAAATCACCAATTTTCAGCTGTCTCAGAGCCGTGGATCAGTGGATGACTTGGAGCCATCTCAAATTGAATACTTCAAAAACGGAAATACTCATGTGTGGCGATTGGAAACATTACAACCCGCTTGCCGCATGGCCTAATGAACTGGGATCACCACCTAAAGTATCGAAGGAAGTAAGAAACCTCGGAATTACCATGGACTCCAAGCTATCGATGAATGCCCAAGTGGACAAACTAGCAAGATCAAGCTTTGTCACTATAAAAACGCTGCGATGAATTTTCCCTCATTTGGGATTTCCGCACAAGGTCCAAGCTACCATCTCCCTTGTTCTGTCCAAACTCGATTACGCCAATAGCCTCTACCATGGATCACCTTTAACAACAATGAAAAGACTACAACGGATTCAGAACTCGGCTGCCAGACTACTCTTGCATATCAAACCGCGAGACCACATCTCCCCTGCCTTGAAAGCCCTGCATTGGTTACCGGTTGCCAGAAGATCCACGTTCAAGATGCTTTGTATCACCCACAAAGCAATACATGGAATGGGACCGCTCTTCATCAGGAATAAAATCACCAAACACATTCAACAGAGGAACCTCCGCTCTAAAGGAGCATCTCGCCTCAAAATCCCAAGATACAAGAAAAAAACCATGGGTGGCACATCCTTCTCTGTTCAAGCAGCCAAACTATGGAACTCTTTACCCCCCAACATAAGATCCACCGACAACCACCTTATCTTCAGAAAACTACTCAAGAATTGGCTCTTCCCCACATAAGCACCATACGCAAACAGAAATTTACAGCATATCCCTCTGTATATAAGCATTTGTTTTCACTATAGACATGTACCTATCTTTGTGTATTGCTTTGTATAAACATGTAGAATAATTATGTTGTTGAGAGAAAATAATAATAATAATAATAATAAATAAATAAATAAAAATCATCGTTGGTCTACATGTACTTACTTCCATTGTGCATCTATGTACCTTCCATGTACTTGGATCTGTGTCTCTGTTACTTTTCTCCTGAAAAAGCATATCCAATGCACTACCCTATTTCTCATCCTGTGCCTCTATCAATATCTTTAATCTACATATACTTACCTCCTTTATGTATCTATATACTTTCAATGTACTTATGGATCTATATATTTATCACTTTCTTCTAATTTAGCATTTCCAAGGCACTACCCTATTTCTCAGCCTATACTTCTCTCAATATATCTTCTAGCCCAACCTACTGACTCATCTCAAACTTCTTTCTACTACTCTTTCCAATGCGCTACCCTATCTCTCATCCTATACATTTATCAATATATCCTCTACATCCACACTCTCATTTATCCCAAACCCCATACCACTACTATGATCCCCAAAATAACCCTTTCTAGACTCTCTCCTACTCTACCCCTCCTTGCATCATCTGACACCTCTTTTACTATACCGATCCCCTAAAACAAACATTTCTAAACTCTTCCCTCTGACTCCTCCCCTCCAAAACTCCTTTTTACTCATCCAAAAGCCTCCTCCTACTGCTAAGACCTAAAAAAATAAAAAAATAAAATCCTTCACTCTTTTATCCCTCCACTATCCTTTTCAATCAAAATTAACAGACTAACATGTTCACTTCTCAAATTCCATATTCAACTATACTAATTCACCACTAATCCTTTATGGGTTTCAGAGTAGCGTGCTACTCGCCAATAAAGCGTCTCAACACCCCATCAGGGTTACAAGCGCTATATAAATGCAAACTGTTATATCCTAAGTTTTACACTCATATGTAATCAGCCTAGGTCTTCCTAGCTGCTCAGCCAGAGTGAGAGATGGCATCGGAATGTTGGTGTGAATGTGATGAATGGAATGCCTGGGTGCCTGTGTGGATGAGTGGATGACAGTTGGAGATGGGCTGAGCAGCTAGGCAGGCTGCTCTTGGTGGGACTGGTAGGAGATGTAGGAGCTGTTACATGGCTGAACCTTGATTGATACCACATGACCTGGAACTAATAAAGAAGACTTAGAAACTTACAACATGGCTACCAGTGTCTACATGTACAGAATACAACATCTTTTTGGCGACGAGGATGGGATCTGGACTCATGCGTCTTCAAGGATTGAAACAGAAACAAAGATATTCTAAAGATTACAGAAACCAAGAGACCAAGAGAAACCTGAGAACTTTGACGGAAGAAATCAACTTGAAACCAAGTAAAGAGCGTCGTGTATGGAGCAACAGGCAAGCCAGTCCCACCAGTGTCCAAGTCAACGGACGGCCCTCCCACCAGCCTGAACTTGCTCCATGGACTTGACCACAGGTACGGTCTCTTATGTTAGGGTATGTCTGCCCTACCATGTCCTTTTAATGTGCTGCATGGATGTATCTGTAGCGTAAAGGAATTGTGGCTGTTCAAGATGTGAGTTATAGTCTAACTCTGTGAAGCTAATTCACATGGGCAACACAAGAGCAGTGTGGTGTTGCTAAGTCTTGTGCTTTGGTCTCAAGTAGAGCACAAGTAAGGACATTTTACAAAGTGGATGACTGGAAGCTACATCTCTAATTCTAACACGCATTCTTTGCCTTGGATGAACATGGAGTGCGCAAGCCACTGTGACCACTGTGTCTTTGATTGTGTTTACTGTGGGAGTGCTTCTTTTACATGGTGACTGCCCTGGATCTACTGTCACAACTTACTCCGTGCAGTGTTTACACAGATGGTGTATTGATAGTGGTACCATTCAATGGACTTTATTTTATGGCATGTTACAAAGTGGCCTGCGTTTTACTAATATGCCAGTTTCTGCAAAAGGCAAACAATATTTTATGTTGGGCTTTGTGCCGTCTACAGGGTTGTTTCTCTGTTTGGTGCCGGTTGCTGGTTTTCAAAGCTTTTATTCAAGTTGGACATGCGTCCATTAGAGCTGCGCTAATGCCCGTTTAACCGCCTTGCTCAGTTTAAAAAAAAACCTGGCACGAGCCAAGCAACTCGCGTGCCTACCTCTTTCCAGCTGGTAGTCTCTCCTGCGATGTGCCCTGCATCATCTCCATTCTGACGTGCAGGGCTGCCTCTGCTCTGGCGATGCTTCTCGGCCGATAGGACGTTTTGGTGCATGTACGCATCATGAACCACCCGGCACAACGCAAAAAGCGTGCCGCCATCTTGGGGCTGGCACATTCTGATGGATGTTTTCTTTCGTGTTGCCAACCACGTTGTTTCCGGTCAAAGGAATAACGTTTTTTTTTTCAACATGAAGTCCGGGACAACGTGGGGTTTGTTTGCGCAGCACAAGTGAGGAAACTACTATTTGGGGTTCGGCAGATCAAGTTGAAGAGTCTTCCACAAAGGATTCATTTTAGGTGAAGTACTCCGTTTCATGTATGTCGGAGATAATGTGCATTGAGTATCGTTCCAGCTTTATCTTGTTGGTTTCTTTGCGGAGCCATTTATCTGTTTTCTGCACATTCGGTTTCAAGCATGTTTAAAACTACGCACGTCGCAAGGACCATGTGTTTCAGTTTGCTGCACTAGCTTTGGATTATTTTGGAGAAGACCCGGTTTTTGATGTACAACATATGGAAATGGTTTCATCTGCTAATATGGCTTCTACAGTGCTTTGTGACTTTTACATACTACTGCTCTGGGGTTTACAGCCTCAGAAACTTTCTGTTTTGGTTTATTCCAACTTGGCAATTCTGTATCGTTAGAGTCCTGCCAACCAAAGTGTTGTTACCATTGTTACACAAGTTGTGTTTGCTTTACAACAAGCTTCTGGTTGCGTGCACTGTATCTGAGTGTGCACAGTGTTCTACAACTCGGGTGAGAGGTCGCTCACCGGCGTGGGGCACAGGTCACTTGTGTTTTACACTAGATGGAATTGTATTACCAATATCCAAGTTTATTATGTAGTGTTGCCACAGTTATACAATGTTTAATGGTTGGGACGTCCTAGTCTCATAGTGGGTGGACATTACAGATGATCTCTTTAATGAGGGATGGGTTTGGGGCTATAGAATAAGTCCTATCACAGTGTTGGGTTTGAGTCCCAGTTAGTAACCTCTACATGAGGTTTAGGTCCTGGGTTAGTTCCCATACTCAATCGTTCTTACGGTAACCCTTTCGCAGGGTTAGTTATGGGTTTATATCCCATTTACAGTTGTGCGCAGAACTAATGTACATCATGGGTATACCCCATTTACAGTTGCGCGCAGTACAAAAGTACAACTAGGGTGTAGGTTTGGGTGCTTGCCCCTCACACAGTGTTATGGGTCGTTGTCCCATTTCTTGGCAGTTTCCCCTGTTGGGGTTGGCGTTGCGGGGTTTTTACCTTTTGCATTATAGTGTATATTTTACAGCTTGTTTCAAAGTATTACAATGTGTATTTGATTTCTACAAGTTTACGCTTCTAAATATTTTGATAATTTGTTATGAGGGAGGATGGGGGATATTGATGCACGTTTTTATGTCGTATTTTGCCCATCTTTTCTTGATTTGCATGTTCATTCTCTTGTGATGTTTTACTTTTAGTTGCATCCCTGAGTTATGTACATTTCTGTTTTTTGTGTATAGTTTTCTTTAGTATTGTAATTTTTGGTTTCTATTTAAAGGAAAGGGATAATGTTATATCCTAAGTTTTACACTCATATGTAATCAGCCTAGGTCTTCCTAGCTGCTCAGCCAGAGTGAGAGATGGCAACGGAATGTTGGTGTGAATGTGATGAATGGAATGCCTGGGTGCCTGTGTGGATGAGTGGATGACAGTTGGAGATGGGCTGAGCAGCTAGGCAGGCTGCTCTTGGTGGGACTGGTAGGAGATGTAGGAGCTGTTACATGGCTGAACCTTGATTGATACCACATGACCTGGAACTAATAAAGAAGACTTAGAAACTTACAACATGGCTACCAGTGTCTACATGTACAGAATACAACACAAACCTTTTCCCTTTTCTACCCTCCCCAACCCTTCTCAATCCAAATAACTGACTAACATATCCACCACTAAAATTACTTTCATGTTTCACCATACTAATTCAACACTAATACTTATGGGTTCCAGAGTAGCGTGCTACTTGCGCTTCAAAACCCCATCAGGGGTAGCAAGCGCTATATAAATACAAACCTCTTTCCCTCTTCTATCCCGCCACCTACCCTTCTCTCCCCAAATAACTGAATAACATATCCACTACTCAAATTACTTCATATTTTACTATACTAATTTTCAACACTAATCCTTAACGGGTTCCGGAGTGGCGTGCTACTCGCCAGAAAAGCGCTTCAACACCCATCAGGGGTAACAAGTGCTATATGAATGCAAACCTTTCTTCCCTTTTTATCCCTCCGCTATCCTTCTCACTCCAAATAACTGACTAATATCCACCACTGAAATTACTTTCATATTTCACCATATTAATTCACCACAAATCCTTTATGGGCTTCCGGAGTAGCGTGCTTCAACACCCCATCAGGGGTAACAAGCGCTATATAAATACAAACCTTTTTTCCTCCTCTATCCTTCTGCTATCATTCCAAATCCAAATAACTGACTAACCTATCCACCACTTAAAATATACTTGCATGTTTCACTATACTAATTCAACACTAATCCTCTATGGGTCCCGGAGTAGCGTGCTACTCGCCGAAAAAGCGCTTCAACGCCTCGTCAGGGGTAGTAAGCGCTATATAAATGCAATTACAATACAATACAATACAATATGGCCCTTGTGTGACAGGACCTCCGTAACGCCACGGCCCACATCACAGAAGCAGAATTCCATCTCTCCACGGTCGAAGACGACGTCCAACAATTAAAAGACCAAGTATCCCAACTGCGGACCCACACATAAGAACTACATAGAAGGGCCGAAAATGCCGAAAATCGTTCGAGACGGAATAACCTCCGATTAGTGGGTTTCCCTGAAGGCATCGAGCAAGGTCAAACAGCAACCATCATGGAGAGATGGGCCCAGTCTTGGATGCCGAAAGACACACTATCAGCCTGGTTCGCGGTGGAACGGGCACACCGATCCCTGGCGCCCAAACCACCTCGGGGCGCCCCGCACCGACCCATCATCGCCAGAATTCTTAATTTTAAGGGCAGAGACGCGATCTTAAGGGAAGCCCGTTCCCAAAACACCCTGACCTACCAAGGACACAATATGCTGGTTTTCCCAGACTATACGAGGGAGGTCCAAGCTCAACATTGCTCCTACACAGATGTCAAGCAAAAGATGCGGACCCTCAACCTCCAATATAGACTGCTCGTCCTGGCCCGCCTCTGGGTCGTCTATCAGGACAAAGCCCACTTCTTTGAGTCTCCGGAGTCGGCCTGGTCCTGGTTGACTAATCGCCCCCTTGCGACTAGGGTCACGGCCTCCACCCCAGGACCCTGGGCTGGGACAGCCCCAACGGCTTCCCACGGAGCCCGGAGAAGACGCACACGTTCTCGCAGAGGCCGAGGCACCAGAGGGGGGAATTCAATTTTGCCCACCTCGGCCATCCAGGGCCCTGGGGCCCAACACGATGCATCAGACTCCCAGACGCAGCGACTGAGCCGATTCTTGGAAAGAGCGGCCGCCGGGGGAATCCCCCCCCATAACTTTGAATACTGCCTCCACAGACACGGACCTCTCCCGAAGCCCAGTGATCTGAAAAGGGCGGCCTGACCTTAACCACATACGGGGTCGGGGCCTGTCTGGAAGGTTAAGTCAAGATGTCACATTGGCTCAGGATTATTAGATGCTTACTCCTAATGCAACAGACATATCCGATTTTAAGGAGGGGTCCACCACGCAACTGCCACGCTAAGCACTACAGTTTAGTTTGTTAACTTTGACTCTGTTAGGGCGACAGATGCTTCCGTTCCAGAAGTATACAGGGGGTTGGGACCGTTGTCCTCAGTTTTGGTTCACCTCTGTTAGGTTCTCACAGCACACACCTCGTTCACCAGCGCGTATCCAAGCGAGACCCACGAAGTACATGCCTGTAGTCTGTTACACACTTGCTCGCAACCCAGCAGGCGAAAGTTGCGAAAGACAGCTCTCACTGCTGAGAGACGAGATCAAACAGATCTCGCTGGACTCAGCTAAACTGCTGTGGAGGTCCTCTGTCGCCCGGATCTACGGTTGGGGCGACAAAATGGGAAAATACTACATAGACTGGCATAGTATCAACAGGCGAACCGTATATTTACCGAGGTCCAAGACCCCGCCGGAGTCACTCATCGTACGTCAACCGCAATAGCACAAACTTTTGCTGACTATTACTCTCGACTGTACTCGGCCGAAAGACCCGAGGCCACACTCTCAGATCTAACCAGCTTGGGAGGGATTCAACTTCCCCAACTCGGCGCCACTGAAGCAGATAGTCTAGACCTCCCCATTACACAGGAAGAAATAGGTGAAGCCATTCTCACTAGTTTCGGCCGGGAAAACGCCTGGCCCAGATGGGTTCCCGCAGGAGTACTATACCACTTACCGTGAAATACTGATTCCTCACCTCCACAACTTGTTCACAGAAGTTGCAGAGACCGGGGCATTCCCGCCTGAAACAGACTGCGACCGTGGTCGTCATTCCCTAAACACAACCTCCCTCACTGTCATGTGCGGACTACCATTCGATCTCACTGATAAACACAGAGGTCAAGATATACGCCACGATCCTGGCCCAGCGGTTGCAACCACTCCTCTGTAAACTCGTCCACCCGGACCAATGTGGCTTCATGTCGGTGCAGAGCACGAGACACTGCCTCCGGCGCCTCCATCTAGCTCTCGCGAATCGCCACTCACTCACCCCCTACCTGGCGCTCCTGCTAGTTGCCTTCGAAAAGGCTTTCGACATGGTCAACTGGCAATACCTGGACAGCGTGTTGACCACGGCTGGTCTGGGCCACCACTTCCGCCGCCTTATCCAAACATTATATTCCAAACCCAAAGCAAGATTCTTTATAAACGGAGTTCTTTCGGAGAGCTTCCCAATCGGTAGGGGTACGAGGCAGGGTTGTCCCCTATCCCCCCTCCTATTTGCCCTGGTGATGGAGTCACTAGCATGCCTCATCCGGGCTGATGAGCAAGTGCGAGGCTGGAGCTGGAAGGGCACCCACGAAGACAAGATCGCTCTGTACGCAGACAACTTTCTGCTCTTCTTAGCGCACTGGAGCAATCTGGACCCCGCTGTCTCCAAATCCTCAGTACCTTCAAGCAGGCATCGGGACTGCGCCTGAACCTGGTCAAGTCCACTCTGGTTCCCAATCACATATCAAGGGATTGCTTTGACTGGCAGTCCACCATCCCCATACGACGGCAGTCGTTCAAGTATCTGGGTAGCGTTATTCCCAGACCTGACCTGGTCACTTAACGTTACCCCACTGGTCAAAAGAGCTAAGGAGGACCTCCGAAGATGGCAAAATTTGCCACTCAATCCCCTAGGGAGAATAGCCCTATTCAAAATGATGATTCTCCCCCGCTTCCTCTACGTTATTCAGAATACTCTGTTCCATCTGCCACGCAGTTGGTTCAGGGATCTGGATAGTATGGCCACAAGATTCCTTTGGGGGAACTCGAGATCGCGACTGGCCCTCACCCTCTGCCAGATCCCACCTTTTGACGGGGGTATGGGCATGACCAATCTTTACTTATACTACCTAGCATCCCAATTGCTCGTTCTGCACGATTGGTTCAACGGCGGCTGGTCTGATCCGGCATACAGGCTTGAACTGGAAGACTTGGGACTGACACAGATCCAGGCAATGATGTATGGGGCCCTGGTGTCCACGAGCCTTCCGACTGTGACGTGAGCAGTCCTGCTGGCCTGGCGGGCAGCTGCACGCTACACCCACTGGGACAAAAAACTGACACAGCAAACGCCCCTCTGGCACGTTACCTGGTTGGGGGACGTGGGGGCTCTATAGGGCTTCAAGAGGTGGGACCTCATTGGTGTCTCACAACTGGGAGACGTGTGGACGGGGACCACCTACATTCGTTCCAAGACCTACAGACCCGCTACACCCTGCACCCAACACAATTTTATAAGTACTTGCAGTTGCGCCACGCCCTTCACACGCACATACCGACGGGCACAACACTGCCAGAGTTCAGCCCAATGGAGGCGCAGATCACGATGGGGGACCGGGGGAAAGGTGGGGTATCGAGAATATACCGCTCCCTGACCAACAACAGTCCAACAACACTTGACCCACTCAGACACCGGTGGGAGGTATGGCTGGGCCCGCTGGATGATGAGGATTGGCGGGATGCCTTGATGGCCCCTAAAACCATTAATACCTCTGCCAAACTAAGCCTGGTCCAACTATACTATCTTCACTGTGCATACCTCACCCCTATTCGCCTTCATCGGGCGGGCCTAAGATCCACCCCTTCTTGTACACGATGTGGGCTCGAACCTGCAGATTTTATCACATGGTATGGGCTTGCCCACGACTCCTCCCATATTGGAAGGCGCTGGTATCGGAACTTATGGCAGTCCTGGGATGAGTGGTGCTGCTTAAACCTTTAAACTTACTCCTGGGTATTATGGATGGCCTGGACGGGAGCAGAGCGGACAAGCTCTTTCTGGGCACCGCCATCGTGGTGGCCAAACGGGACATTGCCGCCGCATGGCTCAATCGTATTCCGCCTACCATAACCAAATGGCGCAAAGGCGTAGGCTGGTGTTCAGTGCAGGAGAAGCCACTGTATGAGGCTAGGGGCTGTCCAACCAAATATGGGAGGGTCTGGGGGAAGTGGTTGGGCCAACTTGTATAACAGAGTTCTCCGCTCTCCCCTTGGGGTTGAGTCAAAGCGCGTCCTTGGGGATGGGTCTGGATCACAAGGTGTGTTGGCGCTTATTTGGTGACGACAACTAATTAAAGTACCATACTATAAATGCATTATAGTGCTGTGTTTTACTGTTCTGATAATCAATAAAATTGGTTATCAAAAAAAAAAAAATTCTTCAAGATCGCCTCGACAGCATAGAAGCTAGTTTAGCCAAATTAATTGAAACTAGAGGCACTAGCCCCTCCATGGTGACTAAAACCTGAAAGCAAATGGTGCAATCCTTCTTCTAGTTCCATGCCACCAGCCATATCTCTTCTTCGTCAGGATTGTTTGTTCCTGTAAGGCTCTCTTTTACGACAGCTTTTGTTTGCCCCTCCCCTCCAGCCCTCCCTTCTTTAATCTCCGTCCGCTCTCCCGGCAGACTGGTTTACCGGTTACCTCTCATTGGAGTGCTTCCAAGAGTTAAAATCATTTTTTCATCTTCTCCATTAACCTGAAGCACCTTTTGATTTACTGTTTGCCTCACGTCGCCTCTTTCTGCTTATTGACCCACCCCTCTTATCTGTGTGGATGTGCAGTTCATACTTTTTATAGGTTGCTCTGAACATGCTTGTATGTTAGGGAGCATTGGTGGCCCTCGCTGGGTGGGACTTGCAACACGTGTTTTGTTGAAGGCAGGACAAATATCGCAAGATGTTGCAAGTGTACGGCTTGAAGCAGGAAAGATTGTAGGCTGCTCTCGAGAAGGAAGGGCGCAGCATATTATTACTTTATATTGTTCTTTCTCTTTAAACACGCTCAGCATACTCCCTACAGGAGATGCTACTTAGCACTACTACCCAAGCCCCTAAATAACTTTATGAAATGAACACGCCTCATGATCAATAGTTACCCAATATTGTCGTCCAAAACAAACTATAGGGCTCTATGCGAAAACAACGCACATGCTACTTTTTAGGTCTCGCCTGGCGACGCAGCGCGAAAGCGCTGTCGCTAGCGAGATCTATTGTTACTGACTTGCTTTGGAAGGGAGACAGGAGCTGTGCACGCGCAGGACGGGCTGGAAATGTGAACGCGCCCGTGAACACGCACGTACAGACACGCGATGTGCACATCTCCTGTCCCCCCTTCCGTCCTCGCAAGCCTCATGCAATATCACTTTCTTTTTTTTTTAATGGGCACGCGAGCTCCAAGCGCGGCGCGCTTTACACGCACAGCATGCCTCACCCCACTTACCTGCTCTTGTGGGGACTCTGCGCTGCTCCTCGGCTGGTCTCCGTCTTCAGCCGGTCACTGCAGCAACACGCGGGGCTCCGTCTTGCTCCCAGGAGCCCCGCCTAAAATCCTGCTTTGGCCGCACCATGCGGCATTCACGAAGGCGGGGTGGGCTCCCGCCGGACTTCCTCTACTGTTTTTTTTTTTTTTGCTTTGGCGGCCCCGTCCCTGGGCCGCACGAGCCGCGCAGCACTTATTGAAGTACGGCGAAGTCCGCAGGCGCCGCCACTGGGCACGAGCCGCAGGCCACGCCGATGTGCACGCTCACGGCGGGCCTACAACGCGCGCATGGCGCTCTTTCACTTTCCCTTGTTTAAAGGGGTCCTCGATACGGGTCTCTACCGGGCTCTGTTTGTGCCCTGGCACAGGCGGACTGCAGGCAGCACATCGATGTTCGCTGCACACTTCTCACTAGTGGAGAAGTTACGTCATGCCAGGTGAGCGTTGTAGGGAAGGGAAATCCGATCGGCCCCCTATGCGTGTCAAAGAGGGAAAACACAGCACAGGAAACACCTGGCCTAAAAATACAAGCAGCAGGCAGGCAGCAGACCCGCGCCCTGCCCCATGCCAGCCACTGGGGTTTGTCATTGTTGTAACGACGCTTTCATTTTTAAACACAGGCTTATCTTATACTACAAATTGTTTCTGTATTTAATATCGTTTAAAAGAACTTGATGTCCAATAGCTTATAACCTGTTACTATTAAAGAATGCCTTTCACTACGGTGCGTTCTGTAGTCCAAGCCTGAACTTGAGTAGCCTCTAAGTACTAAATACTGTGTTTACTGGGCAGGTTTTTCTGTCTTCGTCTTTTGCAGCTTCAATGCGCTATAAATTACAAGTGCTAATATCAACAAAATCCATGTTAAGCGTGTTATCCACCTCCAAAATGACAGCGTCCGAGACCTTTCTGTGAAGATCCGATTTGAATGGATGAAACAGCTCAGCTGTTGCATTAACCACCCGAGCTATCTCCCCGGTGAAGAAGCACGTCTAAAGGCGTCACTTCTTTTAAAACAAGCATTTGCAATGCAATAGGTCTCGCATTTACACGAGTTTGAGCTAGTGGCATTGTAAATAACAATACCTTTTATTTATGTTTTGTTATTTAAAACATAAATAGAAGGCATTGTCATTTACAATGCCAAGAGCTCAAGCTTGCGTAAATGCGAGACCTATTGCATTGCAAATGCTTGTTAATTAAGTTGCTCGCTTTGTGTATATTTCTAATTAGAGACTGGAGCCTGTGGTTTCTCTTGGTTACTCTTGGTTACTCTGTTTGCCTGACAATCCCCCAACCCGTTCTAAGGAGAACGAGTCCCTTTTCAAAATAGGCGCTGTATTCTTATCCAGAGTTGATTGTGTGGTTTTTATTTTTTACATCTATTCAGTTTGCTTTACAATTGCATTTTACGATTTGTTTCGGCATGTGCCATCTAGCCGCCACATGCATGTAATAAATATATTTATTTATTGGACATCGTGTGTACATAAAGATGCCAACCTTCTGCCACCTTCCCAGAGGATGCTACGAGGCAGATGCAGCTGTTGGGGATACTCCCAATCACCTTTTTCTTCTGTCACTTCACTGCATGCATTAGATTTTGGTCCCTTTCCAGCCAGACATCCCCAAAGTCATTTATAGGTTGAGCCAAGGCATCACATGCTGTATTCACTTTGTAGGCTTACACCGTGCCCATGTAAAGTAACAATAAATGTTACATGACCCAGGATAATGTGCTGCATGCATAAACACTTATAAGGTCCCAAAGGCGAGACCTATTGGCTATGCCAATGCGTGTTAAAAAAGGTAGCCAGAATGATCGCAGGTATTTCAGGCCCATATCATTAATTGATTCCACTGTAAAATTTATGGGCAGAGTGATTTTTAACAGATTAAGAGATTGATGTGATGATAGTTGTGTTTTATTTCCCTGTCAATGTGGGTTCAGGCAAAACCTAGGAACAATGCCTGAATATTAACCTGTTGATTGGGAAGTACATTATATCTAAAAAAATCACCCATATACCTCGCTTTCATGGATTTATCATCTGCCATTGATAAGGTCAATCGTAATAAACTGTGGGCGGGTATGCTGGAGTTGGGGATCGATGCCGCAATTGTGCATTTTTTGGCCTACCTCCATCGAGATTTGAGGGCAAGAGTGAGGTTTGGCCCTCATGGCGAATTATTGGAGCCCATTAACTTGCATGGAGTAAGGTAAGGTTGTGTTTTAGCACCGCTTTTATTCCTTCCTTCCTAGTGCGTGCAGCTGGGGTACTTTCTAAGGAAATTGAACTAACTGAAAGGAGGCTATGTACTAGGTTTGAAATCATGTTAAAAATGCATTTAAAACTTCTTCAAGGAGGGGGCGTGGCTTGGAGCGTCAAGATGGCGGTCGCACTCTAGGAGTGCTCCGGGAACCTCCGTCATCCGCTCCATTCGTACAAGCCCATCGGAGGAGATTGCAGCCCCTGTTGCAGGCCCTGACCCACTGACACCGGGGACGGCCTTGGTCGGTGAGGCTGCCGAGGCGATCGTCAAAGTCCGAATCGGTGCCGGACTCAACACAGCGGCCTCGCCTAAGATGGCGGCTGTGGCACCTTGACTGGCTAAGCCAGGACCTCGGTCGCATTGATCGCCCACCACTGCGGCGGAATGACGCCCGGTCTCCCAACCGAGAGCCGGTCGCAACGCGTAACGGAGACGCCCGCCTGCTGGGGCCCTGATGAAGGGTGACAAGTCGCGATTAAAACAGCACAATGGTGAATGAGGCAACCTTGTCCAAGATGGCGGTCTTGGCTCCGTGCTCGGAGCGGCTGAAAGGTTGACTGCCAAACCCGCCCTACGCTGCCGCGAGGTGCAGTCTGAACCCCTAGCCGAGAATCAAGTGAACCGCTACCCAAATCCACCTGCCTACGACAGTCTCTGGTGACACAGAAGAGGCTCGGGTTGAAGCGGCTGGAGGAGCCCGGGCGGCGTGACACGAGACGACCCCAGGACGACGAGTGGATAGCGTTGATGGATGCCACCCCTCCGGGAAGGGTCTGAAGTACTGGACCTCCTGGCGACCAACATCGATGGAGCCCCATTGCCGCCCGTTACTCCGGTCTAGTGCAACCCTTTGGATCCGTTGAGGGCAGGAAGGCGTGATCTGGAGCCCATCCTAACACACACCATTGGAGACCTGAACCCTGGGGATCGGTGGAGGAACGAGGAACCCCGTGGGTCACCTGTGGTCCTAACCACATGCGGTAAGCGGGTGGCCTGGGGCGGATCAGGTGGCCCGGTGGGGCGGACAGCCGGAGGCTGGGCGAGGCCCTCCCTCTCCAATCTAGGACACTTCTGAGTGGGACAGGCACTCCAAGCGCACAGCAGCCGGTCTGGGCCCCCTCTGCTTGGGCCACAACGGAGGATCTAGCCGCTTTCCCCCTCCCCCCCATCTGTGAACCTGCAGGCTGTGTACGGAGGGCCCTAGGCATCAAGCACCAGCGATCTGACGATCACGGGACCGAGGCCAACACGAAACCTTGCCGAGTTGCGGCTTCCTACAGTGGTTGGGGCTGCCACGACCCGGGGATCAGCGCCCCCCAACTGCGAAGCATGAGGGACAGGGACCTCTGAGACAACCCCATATTAATATACGCCGAATAAGCCCAGAGCCCAGGGGGCGGTTCCACGCCATCATGTACCGGTGGCAGCGAGCAGTCCGAGGCCAACAAGGTGGTCAGTTGAAGCGCAGAACCAAGACCACGGGGTGAGACTGCAGTGGATCGGGCCCCTTCCGCTCTTGAACCAGGAATACTACCGGCTGGAACATTGCATTACATCGGACCCGGGCCCCCACCGATGGGCTAGCAGAGGTCCCCACCAACGCATTGCCTGGTGCAGACCTGATACAGCGATCGTCCAGGGGCCGACTGACGTTAAACCCAGTTCGGGCTCCCCTGGACTGCAGTTGTAGATCACAGGGTCACAGCGACCGGAGAGTGAGGGTGGCAAGGTTCTCGATACCCCACTGGTTCCCAGCCACCCACCAGAGTGGGGTGACAGTGTTTGTGGCGAGCGGCCTATACTTCCACAGCAGTAGTGCGGGCTTCCAGTTTCTCCGGCCCACGCCTGTCCTCACGAGATGAGTGAGAGCCCCTTGTCGCTTGAAGGCCCTTGACATTCGTCCCCACACCTGTCAAGATACACACCAGAGGACGATCGCCACCCCCGATTCAATTAACCTGTCGCGCGATCTGGAACCATCCTGAAAACAGGGCTCACCACTTTGCTCCTACTTAGCCATGGGGAAAGATCGAGGTCCGAAACCTGCGGTCACGCAAACCAAGATAGACAATTCACATCTAGCGGAGCCGGGCCCGCAGAAGGGGCCATGGAGAAGCTGGCTCTTCCCAAAGGGGACCTCACCACAATCCTCCAGGCTATCCGCTCATCACAGGCCTCTGTTGAAAATAAAATTGGTGAAGTCCGGGTTGATATGGCCCTTGTGCGACAGGACCTCCGTAACGCCACGGCCCACATCACAGAAGCGGAATTCCATCTCTCCACGGTTGAAGACGACGTCCAACAATTAAAAGACCAAGTATCCCAACTGCGGACCCACACAAAAGAACTACATAGAAGGGCCGAAGATGCCGAAAATCGTTCGAGACGGAATAACCTCCGATTAGTGGGTTTCCCTGAAGGCATCGAGCAAGGTCAAACAGCAACCCTCATGGAGAGATGGGCCCAGTCTTGGATGCCGAAAGACACACTATCAGCCTGGTTCGCGGTGGAACGGGCACACCGATCCCTGGTGCCCAAACCACCTCGGGGCGCCCCGCACCGACCCATCATCGCCAGAATCCTTAATTTTAAGGGCAGAGACGCGATCTTAAGGGAAGCCCGTTCCCAAAACACCCTGACCTACCAAGGACACAATATACTGGTTTTCCCAGACTATACGAGGGAGGTCCAAGCTCAACGGTGCTCCTACACAGATGTCAAGCAAAAGCTGCGGACCCTCAACCTCCAATATAGACTGCTCGTCCTGGCCCGCCTCCGGGTCGTCTATCAGGACAAAGCCCACTTCTTTGAGTCCCCGGAGTCGGCCTGGACCTGGTTGACTAAGGAGCGCCCCCTGGGGACTAGGGTCACGGCCTCCACCCCAGGACCCTGGGCTGGGACAGCCCCAACGGCTTCCCACGGAGCCCGGAGAAGACGCACACGTTCTCGCAGAGGCCGAGGCACCAGAGGGGGAAATCGATCTCGCCCACCTCAGCCATCCAGGGCCCTGGGGCCCAACATGATGCATCAGACTCCCAGACGCAGCGACTGAGCCGATTCTTGGAAAGAGCGGCCGCCGGGGGAAGCCCCCCCCATAACTTTGAATACTGCCTCCACAGACACAGACCACTGCCGAAGCCCCGTGATCTGAAAAGGGCGGCCTGACCTTAACCACATACGGGGTCGGGGCCTGTCCGGAAGGTTAAGTCAAGATGTCACATTGGCTCAGGATTATTAGATGCTTACTCCTAATGCAACAGACATATCCAATTTTAAGGAGGGGTCCACCACGCAACTGCCACGCCAAGCACTACAGTTTAGCTTGTTAACTTTGACTCTGTTAGGGCGACAGATGCTTCCGTTCCAGAAGTATACAGGGGGTTGGGACCGTTGTCCTCAGTTTTGGTTCACCTCTGTTAGGTTCTCACAGCACACACCTCGTTCACCAGCGCGTATCCAAGCGAGACCCACGAAGTACATGGCTGGAGTCTGTTACACACTTGCTCGCAACCCAGCCCATCCCCTTGGGAAGGACAAGCCGCTTGTTCCTCCGGCCCCCAGACATTACTCATGACACACACCACGTATAGCAAGGACCCCCTTTGGGTCCTCTCGTGGAATGTCAATGGACTCTTAGACTGAGTCAAGCGCACAGCGGTCCTGAGACATGCCCACAGACACGCACCTGATGTCCTATTGCTTCAAGAGACTCACCTAATGGGGAACCACTGCCCCTTCCTATCGAAGTATGGCTTTGATAAATCTTGGCACTCAGGCTTTGAACGAGGCTCATGTGGGGTGGCAATCCTCCTTAGGCGGAACCTCCCCTTCGTACCCACTCAGGCCACGAGGGACCCTTCGGGCCGCTTTGTGGCTGTGTCTGGAACAATAGGAGGGAACGTCATCAACCTAGTATCAGTATACGTCCCACCTGCCACCCTCGCCTCCACCTTGACCAACGTTAGCGACGTTGTTACCTCCCTGCCCCTGGGCGAGACGGTGATTGGGGGCGAATTTAAAGTGGTTATGCGCCCAGACCTCGACACTACTGGTTCGCCCACGACTAACAGGAAACTGTCCGCAAAGAAAATGGTTGAGTGGCCCTGGGCATATGTGATGTCTGGAGAACATGGCACCCCAGAGGCACTTATTACACCCATACATCCGTGGCACACCACACCCACGCACGCATTGACATGATATTCATGCTGGGCCCCGAATGCCAGCGAGTGACCAGCATTACCATCCTCCCCCGAGGGATCTCGGACCACTCACCACTGCTCCTTCAATTGGGCGGCTACGAAGGCGTGGCAAGACCCATTTGGAGGTTGAACGCTTGGTTCATCCAAGACAATAAGATCCGGAAGGCAATCAGGGAGGAAATCCGACAATACTTCCTCACTAATCAGGGCTCGGTTCCCTCCTCGGGCACTCTCTGGGAAGCAGGCAAGGCCACAATCTGCGGTTTCGCCAAGGGACAGATCAAAGCTAAGCGGCTGACCCAAATCAGCCGACTATCCCTCCTTGAAGCCCAAGCAACTCAGTTAGAGAGTACCGCGGCCGGTACAGCAGGCGAAAGACAGCTCTCACTGCTGAGAGACGAGATCAAACAGATCTCGCTGGACTCAGCTAAACTGCTGTGGAGGTCCTCCGTCGCCCGGATCTACGGTTGGAGCGACAAAATGGGAAAATACTACATAGACTGGCATCGTATCAACAGGCGAACCGTATATTTACCGAGGTCCAAGACCCCGCCGGAGTCACTCATCGTACGTCAACCGCAATAGCACAAACTTTTGCTGACTATTACTCTCGACTGTACTCGGCCGAAAGACCCGAGGTCACACTCTCAGATCTAACCAGCTTGGGAGGGATTCAACTTCCCCAACTCGGCGCCACTGAAGCAGATAGTCTAGACCTCCCCATTACACAGGAAGAAATAGGTGAAGCCATTCTCACTAGTTTCGGCCGGGAAAACGCCTGGCCCAGATGGGTTCCCGCAGGAGTACTATACCACTTACCGTGAAATACTGATTCCTCACCTCCACAACTTGTTCACAGAAGTTGCAGAGACTGGGGCATTCCCGCCTGAAACAGACTGCGACCGTGGTCGTCATTCCCTAAACACAACCTCCCTCACTGTCATGTGCGGACTACCATCCGATCTCACTGATAAACACAGAGGTCAAGATATATGCCACGATCCTGGCCCAGCGGTTGCAACCACTCCTCTGTAAACTCGTCCACCCGGACCAATGTGGCTTCATGTCGGTGCAGAGCACGAGACACTGCCTCCGGCGCCTCCATCGCCTCCATCTAGCTCTCGCGAATCGCCACTCACTCACCCCCTACCTGGCGCTCCTGCTAGTTGACTTCGAAAAGGCTTTCGACATGGTCAACTGGCAATACCTGGACAGCGTGTTGACCACGGCTGGTCTGGGCCACCACTTCCGCTGCGCCTGAACCTGGTCAAGTCCACTCTGGTTCCCCTTCACATATCAAGGGATTGTTTTGACTGGCAGTCCACCATCCCCATACGACGGCAGTCGTTCAAGTATCTGGGTAGCGTTACTCCCAGACCTGACCTGGTCACTTAACGTTACCCCACTGGTCAAAAGAGCTAAGGAGGACCTCCGAAGATGGCAAAATTTGCCACTCAATCCCCTAGGGAGAATAGCCCTATTCAAAATGATGATTCTCCCCCACTTCCTCTACGTTATTCAGAATACTCTGTTCCATCTGCCACGCAGTTGGTTCAGGGATCTGGATAGTATGGCCACAAGATTCCTTTGGTGGAACTCGAGATTGCGACTGGCCCTCACCCTCTGCCAGATCCCACCTTTTGACGGGGGTATGGGCATGACCAATCTTTACTTATACTACCTAGCATCCCGATTGCTCGTTCTGCACGATTGGTTCAACGGCGGCTGGTCTGATCCGGCATACAGGGTTGAACTGGAAGACTTGGGACTGACACAGATCTAGGCAATGATGTATGGGGCCCCGGTGTCCACGAGCCTTCCGACTGTGACGTGAGCAGTCCTGCTGGCCTGGCGGGCAGCTGCACGCTACACCCACTGGGACATAAAACTGACACAGCAAACGCCCCTCTGGCACGGTACCTGGTTGGGGGACGTGGGGGCTCTATAGGGCTTCAAGAGGTGGGACCTCATTGGTATCTCACAACTGGGAGACGTGTGGACGGGGACCACCTACATTTGTTCCAAGACCTACAGACCCGCTACACCCTGCACCCAACACAATTTTATAAGTACTTGCAGTTGTGCCACGCCCTTCACATGCACATACCGACGGGCACAACACTGCCAGAGTTCAGCCCAATGGAGGTGCAGATCACGATGGGGGACCGGGGGAAAGGTGGGGTATCGAGAATATACCGCTCCCTGACCAACAACCGTCCAACAACACTTGACCCACTCAGACACCGGTGGGAGGTATGGCTGGGCCCGCTGGATGATGAGGATTGGCAGGATGCCTTGATGGCCCCTAAAACCATTAATACCTCTGCCAAACTAAGCCTGGTCCAACTATACTATCTTCACTGTTCATACCTCACCCCTATTCGCCTTCATCGGGCAGGCCTAAGATCCACCCCTTCTTGTACACGATGTGGGCTCGAACCTGCAGATTTTATCACATGGTATGGGCTTGCCCACGACTCCTCCCATATTGGAAGGCGCTGGTATTGGAACTTATGGCAGTCCTGGGATGAGTGGTGCTGCTTAAACCTTTGAACTTACTCCTGGGTATTATGGATGGCCTGGACGGGAGCAGAGCGGACAAGCTCTTTCTGGGCACCGCCATCGTGGTGGCCAAACGGGACATTGCCGTCGCATGGCTGAATCGTATTCCGCCTAGCATAACCAAATGGTGCAAAGGCGTAGGCTGGTGTGCAGCGCAGGAGAAGCCACTGTATGAGGCTAGGGTCTGTCCAACCAAATATGGGAGGGTCTGGGGGAAGTGGTTGGGCCAACTTGTATAACAGAGTTCTCCGCTCTCCCCTTGGGGTTGAGTCAAAGCGCGTCCTTGTGGATGGGTCTGGATCACAAAGTGTGTTGGCGCTTATTTGGTGACGACAACTAATTAAAGTACCATACTATAAATGCATTATAGTGCTGTGTTTTACTGTTCTGAAAATCAATAAAATTGGTTATAAAAAAAAAAAAAAACTTCTTCAAGATCGCCTCGACAGCATAGCCAAATTAATTGAAACTAGAGGCACTAGCCCCTCTATGGTGACTAAAACCTGAAAGCAAATGGTGCAATCCTTCTTCTAGTTCAATGCCACCAGCCATATCTCTTCTTCGTCAGGATTGTTTGTTCCTGTAAGGCTCTCTTTTACGACAGCTTTTGTTTGCCCCTCCCCTCCAGCCCTCCCTTTTTTAATCTCCGTCCGCTCTCCCGGCAGACTGGTTTACCGGTTACCTCTCATTGGAGTGCTTCCAAGAGTTAAAATCATTTTTTCACCTTCTCCATTAACCTGAAGCACCTCATGTTTTACTGTTTGCCTCACGTCGCCTCTTTCTGCTTATTGACCCACCCCTCTTATCTGTGTGGATGTGCAGTTCATACTTTTTATAGGTTGCTCTGAACATGCTTGTATGTTAGGGAGCATTGGTGGCCCTCGCTGGGTGGGACTTGCAACACGTGTTTTGTTGAAGGCAGGACAAATATCGCAAGATGTTGCAAGTGTACGGCTTGTAGCAGGAAAGATTGTAGGCTGCTCTCGAGAAGGAAGGGCGCAGCATATTATTACTTTATATTGTTCTTTATCTTTAAACACGCTCAGCATACTCCCTACAGGAGATGCTACTTAGCACTACTACCCAAGCCCCTAAATAACTTTATGAAATGAACACGCCTCATGATCAAGTTACCCAATATTGTCTTCCAAAACAAACTATAGTGCTCTATGCGAAAACAACGCACATGCTACTTTTTAATTAAGTTGCTCGCTTTGTGTATATTTCTAATTAGAGACTGGAGCCTGTGGTTTCTCTTGGTTACTCTGTTTTGCCTGACAATCCCCCAACCCGTTCTAAGGAGAACGAGTCCCTTTTCAAAATAGACGCTGTAATCTTGTCCAGAGTTGATTGTGTGGTTTTTATTTTTTACATCTCTTCAGTTTGCTTTACAATTGTATTTTACGATGTTTCGGCATGTGCCATCTAGCTGCCACATGCATGTAATAAATATATTTATTTATTGGACATTAAGTGTGTACATAAAGATGCCAACCTTCTGCCACCTTCCCAGAGGATGCTACGAGGCAGATGCAGCTGTTGGGGATACTCCCAATCACCTTTTTCTTCTGTCACTTCACTGCATGCATTAGATTTTGGTCCCTTTCCAGCCAGGCATCCCCAAAGTCATTTATTAGGTTGAGCCTAGGCATCACATGCTGAATTCACTTTGTAGGCTTACACCGTGCCCATGTAAAGTAACAATAAATGTTACATCACCCAGGATAATGTGCTGCATGCATAAACACTTATAAGGTCCCAAAGGCGAGACCTATTGGCTATGCCAATGCGTGTTAAAAAAGGTAGCCAGAATGATCGCAGGTATTACAGGCCCATATCATTAATTGATTCCACTGTAAACTTTATGGGCAGAATGATTTTTTACAGATTAAGAGATTGGTGTGATGATAGTTGTGTTTTATTTCCCTGTCAATGTGGGTTCAGGCTAAACCTAGGAACAATGCCTGAATAGTAACCTGTTGATTGGGAAGTACATTATATCTAAAAAATCACCCATATACCTCACTTTCATGGATTTATCATCTGCCATTGATAAGGTCAATCGTAATAAACTGTGGGCGGGTATGCTGGAGTTGGGGATCGATGCCGCAATTGTGCATTTTTTGGCCTACCTCCATCAAGATTTGAGGGCAAGAGTGAGGTTTGGCCCTCATGGCGAATTATCGGATCCCATTAACTTGCACGGAGTAAGGTAAGGTTGTGTTTTAGCACCGCTTTTATTTGTTTTATATATTAGTAAGCATAGTGCCTTTTTAAGTGCTGTCGCCCAAGATGTCCCCCATGTTAACTCTGTTTCCATACCCGTATTGTTGTATGCCGATGACGCCCTGATTTTAGCATGGACACCCAACGCCTTGAGGTGCCTGATTCAAGCATGTTCGGACTTTATGCTTGATTTAGATTTGTCCACTAACTTTACTAAATCATAGATTATGGCATGCGGCCCCAAGCTATACCTGTTGCGCACCTTGCGGGTTAAAGAGAACAGCCTTGAGTAAGCTATACACTAACTATTTATTGTTGGTAAATCTGTCGGGGGTAAGCCTATAGCCTCTCTCATTGAAATCTACACTAAGCAATGTGTGCCAGTTGCAAGCTATGGATGCAGATTATGGGGCTATAGCAAATCTTCCAAGTTATAAGGTGAAGAGAATCGCTTTTGTAGGTTTCTTCTCTCTCTCTCTCACATTCAACCCCACATTACATCTGCCACGAGGAATTGGCTTTTGCCATATCTTGAGATTCTCATGAAGTTAGGCCCCCTTTTGTTGTGGCTCTCAATTTGGAATAACCCAAGAGCTTTATTTACTCATAATAATATTCCAATCAATCAGGTCGCATTTGTAGAGCGCGGCTTGTCATCTGAGAGGGTATCCAGGCGCTTGCTGCAGGTCTCAGTCGAAGAGCCAGGTCTTGAGTCCCTTCCTGAAGTCGATCAGCAAGGGTGCAGAGGTGGAGGGGGAGGGTGTTTCAGGCTTTGTCTGCGAGATGGGAGAAAGATTGTCCTCCAGTGCAGCGGCAGCGTATGTGGAGTATCTGTGTGAGGGTGAGGTGCGCTGAGCGGTGTTCCTGGGGGTCGGTGGAAGTGCAGGCGGTGGTTCATGTAGGTGGGTTCTTAGTTGTGGAGGGCTTTTTAGGCATGGGTCTGGAGCTTGAAGTGGCATCTCTTCAGGACCGGGAGCCAGTGGAGGTCTTTCAGATGCTGGGTGATGTGTGCTCTCTTGGACAGGTTGAGGAGTAGACTAGCAGCTGCATTCTGGATGGTCTGGAGTCTTTGCATGAGTTCGGTGGAGGTGCCTGCGTAGAGTGTGTTGCCATAGGTTAGTCGGCTGATGATGAGGGCCTGCATAAGAGTCTTCCTAGTGCTGATGAGGAGACACTTGGAGACTTTGCAGTGTGTGTGGAAGCAGGCTGAGGAGACGATGCTGACCTGATGTCTCATGGAGAGTTTGCTGTCGAGGATGATGCCGCTGTTGTAAGTGTGGTTTTTCAACGTGGGGGTGGGGCTGAGTTCCATCCACCACCAGAGGGCTTTGTGTCTGCCAAAGATCAGGACCTTAGTCTTGTCTGAGTTGAGCTTCATCCAGGCTGAGATGTTCTTCATGCAGTTGTAGAAGTTGGTCTTTGTCGAGGTGGAGTCGGCTGAGAGCGAGAAGACGAGCTGGGTATCGTCGGCATAGGAGATTATGTTGATATAGTGCGATCTGACGATGTCTGCGAGTGGTGTCATGTATATGTTTAAGAGGGTTGGGCTGAGGGATAATCCTTGGAGTATGCAACAGATGGTGTGTTTGGCTTGCAAAGTGTATGTGGGAGGCGGACTATCAGGGTGCGTCCTGTGAGGAAGGATGCCATCCATCTGAGGGTGCTGTCTGTGATTCCAATCTGGCGTAGGCGGTCGAAGAGTGTGTAGTGGGAGACAGTGTTGAAAGCTGTGGAGAGGTCAAGCAGGATCAGGGCTGCAAATTCTCCTCTGTCGAGCAGGGTGCGGATAGAGTCTGTTGCGGCGATCAGGGCGGTCTCAGTGCTGTGGTTAGTTTTGAAGCCTGATTGGGATGGGTCCAGTAGATTGTTTCTCTCCAGGTGTACGGTGAGTTGGAGATTGATGGCCTTCTCCAGGACTTTGGCGGGGAACAGGGGCAGAGAGATGGGGTGGTAGCTCTGGAGTTCGTTGGGGTCTGCTGAGGGTTTCTTGAAGATGGGTCTGACTTCAGCGTGTTTCCAGGCATCAGGAAAGGTGGCTGTGTTTATCAATGCACTGAGCATGGAGGTGAGTTGGTGGCTGATCTCGTCTCTTCCAAGGCTGAAGATTCGTTGGGGGCAGGGGTCCGTGGGTGCACAGAGTGGATGGAGTTCATAAGAGAGGTTTGAGGGTTGGGGATCGAACCTTTTGTAGATGGTTGCTATCTTGTTGTGGAAGTAGTCGGCGAGGGCATCACAGAGTTCCTGTGATGAGGGGATCTCGTTTCCTGTGTCTGAAAAGCGAAACCTCAGCCTGTTGGGAAAACCTACTTTTTTTACACTCCTTTATCTATATGTAGGGCTGATAAGAAGGTTTTTAAATGTTTGTTTATGGAAAAGCGCCTTGCAGTAAGAAAATGTCTAGAATCAACCAAACAGATAGTTCGGAATTATTTAGTTTTGCAAAACACTTCCGGCCCAGAACCACATCTCATGTACGTGAATAATAATTGGGAAAGAACATTATTGCTAAAATTTAGAGCCGGCACTATATGCCATATGTTGTGCTTCCCGCTGCGGCATTTTGGGAGTTTAGTAGATATGAAATGCACTTGTGATAATGTTTCCACCCAATCTCTGTTGCAATTTCTGATATCTTGCACTTTGTATTAACATTTTAGAGTCCAGTACTTATTACCTCTTATTAAACTTCACAATTTTTAACAATGTAGGGTTGCCCTTAGATTTTTACAATTACTGCCTAGTAGTGATGTCTGGTTTAGAGTAAGCAGTTTCTTAAGGCAGCAGTGCTTTATCAGAAAAGTCTTGATTTTTAAGCTTAAACACTTTTTGTATACATTTGTACTTTTTATCTGAACGTTACGTATGATATTATGAACTGCATGGTTATCTTTTATGATTGTCTTTGACATTCGAATAAAGATTTGTTTGCCTTTGACTAGTGATGTTTTGAAAAATGTTTGGAAAAGGAAGAGGAATTCAGAAAGAAAATGGTTTATTGAAAATTAAGATTAGACAGTCAACACAAGTGGAATGTTTGCTTTTACAGAAGAAGGACACGAAAACAAATCAGACATGTGGGGATTAGTAGTTGTGAACACACATTTTAATTAATCGGAGGGACATGGCAAATTTTATATGGAGAGTAATCTGCAATTCCAGGAGTTTATTTTGTTTGTAGAAAGAATGCTTATTTTCTATTACCTGCTAACTGGAAAGGTATTAATTATTTAGGGATGCTATTGCCTAAAATGTACCCTGTGACTAGTATAGATGCATTAACAATAACACCAGCACACATACACACCTGTAGTGCAGACAAGGGAGCTCAATTGGTAGGAGATATTTTTGGAGCAATCATTCCACCTGTAGGAGTCATTTTAAATGACAAAAACATTAGAAAACTGTCAAATGTTGTTGATAAGATCCAGAACAAACTATTTTGGCAAGTAACAGGTACTTCCACGGGAAGTACATGCGCACCTAGCATGGCTTACCTGTATAAGCATGGTTTTGAGACAGAACACATTTATCCTATGAATAATCCTTTCCAGAAACATCTTAAACTGTGGAAGAGATATATTGAAGACATTCTGGTCATCTGGGAGGATGATCAGACATCTTTGGATGCCTTCTCTGTTTGGCTTAACACCTTGAATGTCAACTTGAAGTTCACAGGTGAATTTAGTAGAATAAAACTGCTGTTTCTTGATCTACTTTGGTACCCAAAGGAAGGAGGGGTTCTTACAGAACTGTACCAGAAACCGATGGCGCGGAATTCGTTGTTATGCTATAAAAGTTTCCATCCAAGAGCATTACGAGATAATCTGCCCATAGGACAATTTTTAAGATTAAGACGGAATTGCACGGAGCTAGAGAAATACAAACAACACGCAGAGAATCTCAGCAGAAATTTGAAGATGAGACAGTATCCTAAGGATCTGGTTCGACATGCATCCAAAAGGACCCGTAACAACAATAGGTAAGCCCTTCTTGAAACACACTCCAGATTGAAAATTGAAAGATTAGTGTGTGTAACTACATACAGCCACTTGACAGATACAGTCAAAAAGGCTATCAATAAGAACTGGCAAATTTTGAATATTGGAGACAAACCGAGGGAGAAACCCATTTTTGCATTGAAACATAGTAACAACATTGGAGATATGTTAGTACACTCAAGGCCACGTTTGAACAGACAACAGACACAACAAGGACTATGGACGACAACACATATTAAAGGTAATTTTCCATGTGGCATGTGTTCGGTCTGTGTCTTAACGCATTCTATGACACAGATAGAGATTGGACTCAAAACTCCATGGGTATTACATAAACATACGAACTGTAATTCATCAGGAGTAATTTACTTAATCACATGCCCATGTCATTTGCAGTATGTAGGTATGACCACACGCAAAGTGAGAACAAGAAAAGTGGAACACAAGAGCACTATTAGGTGTAAAAAAAAGCAACATTAAATTGACTAAACATTTTATAGAGCAGAATCACTCTGAAAATGACATCAAATGGACAGGGCTCGATAAACCATTTCACACCACACAGATGGGCGAATTGGATACCCTACTCTTCCGCAGAGAACAATGCTGGATTTTTAAACTTAAGAGCCACCTTAAAGGATTAAATGACGATATCCCTTGGTTAAACCTTTGAAATGGATACGAGTATGAATTAGGCCTAGATTTCCTTATATAGCTTCCTATTTTATTGAAATCATAACAATCCCAGAGATATAGATCAGAAATAATGGTACACTTCATGAAATGAAGACCCTCTGTATAAAATGCCTAAATGTATTTATATTATCTATACACCTATTATGATTATGTTTGGATGGGTATGAGATATATTTGAATAACCCTAAGATGATATGTGAGCTATAGTCAAGAATGTTTATGCACAATCAGTGACGATATGTCTCCAGCCATCTAGCTTCACCTTTGCCCCAATAGTTTGATTCACACAAGTACGAGCATGAGAGTACAATGGGTGTATGATAGTTTACAAAGACAGGTCACGATATCTTTATGAATATTGATCATTTGATACAAACTACAATCATGTATGATTGTGGCACGTATCATTACAGTCTACTATACAAGTGAGACGCACCTCACGTGGTGATTTTGGGAACTATCTTTCCCGACATTCTTTTTGATAAACAATTTTATTGGTTTTATGAGCAATAAAGTAAACAGTGCGCCACTGTGACATATGAGACAATTAGATAAATTTTCAGAATTTTCCCCCTCGGGCCATATAATAGGCACGATCCATGTTACCCCTCTAAGCCTTCTAATCATCGTCTATGGAACTTCAGCCTAGCAAGCCCAACCACCTGCCCCATATGTGTTTCAAGACATTCTTAGCCTCTCCGGTCAAGATCTAGACCAAGATACACTTCCAGGTCTCACGGAGCAGAATGAATATATGCTGTAGTTTTGGATACTAATCATGTTCAAGTTGTAGATTCCACGATCATATAAGATAGTGGCATTCAGGATTAAGGTCCATTTTTTATGTAAAATGTATTTTACGATGTGAGAATAGGGAACTATTTATCCCGACATTCCTTGTCCTTCCGGTTCAGCCCGAGATACATTTCCAGGCCATATGTACATGATCAAATAAACGCGGTAGAGGACTGAGTCGTACTCTGACCAGAGACACGGAGACGAACTGCAACATAGAGAAGGTCCCTCTAGATGAATGAAGATAGAATAACAGGCATTGTGACTCGAGTTTGGTGGGCTAGATTTACCCGCGCTCGGAGTTCTATGCTGTGTTTAAGATCCTCTCGTTTCTTTCCCTCTTCCTCTCTGTTTTGTGAGTTTAGAATTCCCACTGTGAAGGGTACAGCAGTACCCGATTAGGCCACTGGACCTAGTAGAATATAGTATGTACTCCTTTTTATGGTGTGATTTATGGTATAGATTCCCCACTCGGGTAATTGTATATAATTTACTCTCCAGTTCAGGATGGTTAGAGAATATAGGTACATACATTACAATGAAGTAAATAACGGAAAGTGATTAGGATTAGTACACGAGATAAGTTTTCATAATAGAGATGTATATATTTGAAATACTCATCTTGCTATTCTTTTACTTTTTTCTCTGTGTCCCATTTAATATTGCTTGTCAAGCTCTATATATACTCATGGGATCAGTCAACACAATTATGGAGTAAGATGCATTATTTTTTGGGTAAGGATACTATCCTTCCTTCCCCTTTTTTTATTTTTATTCATCACAATTTACTGCACTACCCGAGCACAAGTGTGTTTTATGGTGTTGGTTGATTTTGTTGCACAGTACACTTTCGGACATTGAGTTGAGTGAACTGATATCTGCAACATTTGCTGGTTTGTTTTTTGTTCCCTACAGTACCATAGGTGAAACCTGAGGATGAGATTAATACACCCAGTCAATCACCAGGTCTAATGTATGGTCAATTTTAATCATTTTTCTTTTTCTTCACTGTTGAAGCAGAGTGACAGTCTATCTCTGGTCCTGATGAATGCCCATGAACTCATGGTGTCAGCTAAGGGCAGAAACATGTTGACCCTTTTGAGATAGGGTAGTTGTTACCCCCTGTCTTCACTGTTTTTAGCTATATCCGAAGGGGGCACCAGAATAAAACAGTTTTGCCCACCGGGAGATAGTTTTAATCACTGTTATTTCCTCCTTTTTTGCACTCTGCCCCTCACCCACCTATATTACCATCCTGCTCATTGAAAACACATCAGCTCCTCCCAATATTTATGGGAGTTGTAGCCCACACAAGGTTCCTTGCGGTCCTTGTGTGAGGAGGGAGCCCAATGATGAAGCATTTCACCTTCGGGTGAGTGAGGGTTCTCGTCCTTAATGCACTGATGCCTATCCTTAATGCTACCAAAGGTACATATTGTGTGATTAAACAGTTGATAAGCTGGCAACATGCACTTCGGGAGCTTTGCTAGTAGTAAACACTGAGCTGACTGCCATACGTTCAACGGTTCTGCAAGATCGTTTAGCATTAGACATTTTACTTGCAGAAGAAGGTGGAGTTTGCAAGATGCTTAAATTAACCAATTGCTGCTCCTATACACCTGACGAAAGTAAGAAATTGGAGGAATTTGCAAAGAACATTTCTAATTTAAAGCCAGAATTAGAAGAGTTGGAAACTCCTAGTGTCTTAGAAAGTTTTGGGAAAGGAATTCACACAATTGGAAATTGGATCACAACTGCAGGAGGAGGTATCTTAAAGGCTATACTTATACTAGTGCTAGAAGTAGAGTTTTGCACAAGAAGATAGAAAAAGGAATAAACAAAACATTTGAAAAGAGTTTCACACTGAATAACATCATGAATGATTATTATAGAAAGTTGCTGAAATTTCAAAGTTTAAAAAGAAAGAGAAAGGATTCAACGGATGATGAGGGCACCTTCTGAACTGAATTCACATGTGAAACCATGATAGTGTGATGGTTTATAAACCATCAGATAGGGTATTAATAGAGTCAATTAATTAGAATGAAAAAAGAATTAACATAGTAAGCTAAATGTGCCATAAAATGTCTAACTTAACGTTAAACTGATACGCATTTGAAATGTGCTAACTCGCAGTTGGCAATCATTGTTATTCATGTAGGCCATAGAAAGGCCATGAAGCAAGTTTTTTTCTAGCTAGAAGGGAACTCAATATTGCTGAAATATGCACAATGTGATTTCAAAGCTCGACTCTAGGAAGACATGCTTAGAGATGTTGTCATAACTGCAGAATCTTTTGGTTTAACAAAATGTCATAAACTTCCTATTTTCTTGTGTTTCATATAAAGTTTGAATAGAATTATGTGTGTATTTAAACAATATTATCTGATTCATAGTGTAAAAGAATGCATTATCTAACAGTGATTTTGCCTTTTAATTAGTAGTTCATTGTTCTCCCAGTGAAACAAATTTATTTGTGGAAGGTCGATCTGTGTTTAAGGCCTATGGGAACTATGCCTGATGTTCCCAGAATCTCATCGCGCAAGACTGTCTGTAGCTAACCATACAATAAAAAAAGTTTAATCAGCATGTATTTTCGTGGAAACGGTGGAGCTGAACTTGCTTACCGAAGAACTCTGTCTCCTGATTGGTTCGTTGAGGAAGAAGTCTGCTACAAAGTTTTTGAGATGTCTTCTTGACTTTTATATTTGTGCGTGTTCCTTGTTAGTTTTTACACTTTTTCTTTGGTGGATTGCCCCAGGTCCAGACCTTTGACTGCTGTGGCTACTGCAACTACTGTTTTTTTTTCTGCCTTACTTTGCTATTTTGAATTGACAGTTTGCTACTGCAACAATATGCTGCCCTACTTGGATTTATTGAGACTTGGCTGAGTCTTATAAACTACTCTTTATGGGACGTTCAGCTACTCTAATTTGGCTCTGAAGCTTCATGCTCCTTTCATTTCACTCTTTTCCATCGAATTTGAACTCTTCATGGGTTCTTAAAATCTATAGCTCCGATCCTGATTTATAGAACAGGAAACGTATTCCTTTATGGAACATGCTTAATGCAAATTATAATAAGGATGCCTTGTTCTAACCATTCTTTTTGAAGAGATTTCTGTAAACGTATTTGATTGATGGTGTTTGGAATAGGGTCTCTAGTTGGCAGTGGTTTGCACCCTGTCCAAATAGAGACCCTCACTCTAGTTGGGGTAAAAGAGTCACACAGCTAAGATAACCCGTGCTCACCCCCTTTGTGGCTTGGCACGAGCAGTCAGGCTTATCGCGGAGGCAATGTGAAAAGCACGTGTATACACACATACTAACACAGTGAAAACACTACAAAAGTAGTCTACACCAGTTTAGAAAAATAGACAATATTTATCTGAGTAAAACAAGACCAAAACTACAAAAATCCAACACATTTAAGTCAAAATATCACTTTAAAAGAATAAGCAAGTTTATTCCATAGAAATCAATGGATGCATTCATTTTAGCACAAAGTACCTTAGATGCGTCAAAAATCAAAGACGGTGCTAGGCGCAGGGGAGGTGAGGTGCAGGAAAAGCAAAGCAATGCATCGGCTCCTTACTACACAGGGTAGGTGATGCGTCGGTTCCTTACTGTCAGGGGAGGTGATGCGATGATTTCCAGACACGCAGCCTCAGTTCCTTACTGCGGTGCAGTGGCGACAAAGAATCGGTGCTCAGGGACAATGTGTCGTAAATCCATACACACTACGTCGATGCGACAGCGGCGATGTAGGCGTTTTCCAGCCGTTTTCCAGCATCGTTTTCCAGCCGTGAAGCAGGCGATTCGTTGATCTTTTGCAGCGGTGTCCATAAAACAGGCACTGTGAGTCGATGCATGGATTTTCTCCTTAAGATCTCCAGATTCTACTTCCAAGGGCCCAGGAACTGGATTTGGCACCAATTGGCAAGTCAGGACTCTCAACAGAAGGGCCCAGGCACTGGTAGGTGAGGTCTTTGATGGCCCTGAGACTTCTTAAGAGGAGACAAGCATGCACAAGTCCTTGGAGAACCTTGGAAGCAGGATGTAGAAAGCAAAGTCCAGTCCTTTCACTCCCAGGACAGAAGCAGCAAGCAACAGGCCAGCACAAAAAAGCAACGGGCAGAGTGGTAGTCCCTCCTACAGCATCCAGCTCTTCTTCCTGACAGAATGTCCTCAGTCCAGAAGTGTTTTGATTTTGGGATGTCAGCGGTCCAATACTTATACCACTGTCTGCCTTTGAAGTAGGCAAACTTCAAAGAAAGTTTTTGTAGTCCACAAGACCCTGCCTTTCCCTGACCTGGCTCTAGAAACACTACAGGGGGTGGATACAGCTTTGTGTGAGGACATGCACAGTCCTATTCAGGTATCAGTGACAACTCCTCCCACCACTCTAGCTCAGGAAGGCCCATCAGCCTGGTGATGGGTCATAAGGACATGCAAGGTACACCTCAGCTCCCTTTGTGTGATTGTCTAGGGTAAAATGCACAAAAGCCCAACTCTCAGCCTGTAGTGTAGTTCCTATTTCCCTAATAGGCTCTGCGCATTGGAATAATATACCCTATAGGCTTGACATAGGACTGAGGTCGGTATGTCCCTATCGAGTATATTAAACTTAATTACTTTGTGCCAGCTAGCTCAGAGGCCACTAGAAACTCCTTGAACACAAGAAGGGAGTAGTTTCTGGCAACCGCATAAACATGACTACTTTGTTTCCCTTTAGAATCGGAACACGTCTCAGAATCGTGGAAACAATAGATAACAGTTTCACTCAGCTAATCGTGCATGCTTAGTTTTCTCAGAGTTACACAGAAAGAATAGACGGGCGTTTCAATAAAGAGGTTTTATTGAACAGTCTTGTTTCTCGTGTAAGAGATATGCGCTGCTATGATCACAAGACAGTATGCAAGATATATAATGTACAGCATAAGCAGTAGAAATAAATAATACTGCGCTAGCATTATCTTTTAGCATATATTCAAATACATAAATAACATGAGCTAAAAATGCGAGTACTCATACGATGCGTCTCGAAGCTAGTTCTACCCCAATGTACCTAACCTAGTCTAGGTGTAGGGCAAGGTAAGAAGTAGGTGGAGTATTCTCTAGTATGGTATACTAAGAGTATGTTAAGTCTAGTATGCCAAGAGTCCCTCTAGGTTCTAGTCAGCTCCATACATTGAGAATGAGAGAGGTGGGAATCTCTTTCCGGACTCGAACTCTAACACCCCGCGAAGGGAGTCAGATCACTGGAAGCTGGATTCTCTGCAAGCAGAGATGACAGTGTCTTCTCAGTGCGTCAGGCCGGGATACAGGCTCCGTTGAAGTCGAGGTCTCCTCTAACTTGCTTGGGCAAGGTAAGGTATATTTATACCTAGTAGGTACTTTGGAATATTAGCATTGACGTGAAGTCGGACAGAGGAAGACGTCAGGAATGAACCCTTAAGGTATAGCGGTTCATGCATAATAGATGAGTTCTTGGAGAAATCAATAATCCTGTGCTAGGGGAACTCCCAAGAGCTTAAGGGTCTGGTTTCTAAGAACTCGTTGTGACGTTAGGGTGGACGGATGTCGGTGACCATGCCTGTATTTGGAGTGCACGGCTAATGCCTAAATAAGGACTGGGATTATATGCCTATATAAGGGCAATGCGAATTGTGCCTATATAAGGACATGTTTCAGGAAAACCTATATACGGACACCTAAAGCGGAATACAACAAGCCAACCCAGGCGTGTATTCTACAGACAGGCAGAGGCACAGAATGATTAAGCAAGAAAATGCCCACTTTCTAAAAGTGGAATTTTCAAACACGCAATTTGAAAACCAACTTCACCAAAAGATGTATTTTTAAATTGTGAGTTCAGAGATCCCAATCTCCAAATCTCTATCTGCTCTGAATGGGAAATTACACTTAAAAGATATTTCAAGGCAATCCCCATGTTACTCTATGGGAGAGATAGTCCTTGCAATAGTGAAAAACTAAATTTGCAGTGTTTCACTATCAGGACATGTAAAACACACCAGTACATATCCTAACATTTAAATACACTGCACCCTGCCCATGGGACTGGCTTAGGCCTAACTTAGGGGTAATTTACATGAAGTAAAAGGGAGGGTTTGGGCCTGGCAAGTGGGTGAACCCTACCAGGTCAAAATAGCAGTTTAAAACTGCTCTCACATACACAGACACTGCAGTGGCAAGCCACTCATATGAATGGCACAATCAGTGTTGCAGGCCCACCAGTAGCATTTGATTTACAGGCCCTAGGTACACCTGGTGCACTTTACTAGGGACTTACTAGTGAATCAAATATGCCAATCATTGATAAACCAATCACAATACAATTTAGACAGAGAGCATATGCACTTTAGCACTGGTTAGCAGTGAAAAAGCGCCCAGAGTCCTGAAGCCAACAAACAGATCAGAAACAATAGGAGGAAGAAGGCAAAAAGTTTAGTGATAACCCTTGCGAAAAGGGCCAGGTCCAACAGATGGACTAACTAAATAAAGACCAAAAATAAAGAAAATAACTTTACTAATCTCTTAACGAGAAATAAAGTTTTGAAATAACATTACAACTCTCATCATTGTCTGAACTTAAACTGTTAATGAAATTAAGTTAGAGATGTCTAACTTGCTCCTTGACTCTTGGTACATTCCAAGGTCCATCACTGAGAAGAAGAAAGATTTAGGGCGGAAAACAGGGTTTAACCCTGACTGATGACAAAAGTTTGGGCTCAGTTCACGTTATCATATGCTTGGCTTTTTTATTCCCATGCTTAGAATGGTAAAACCAAAACTACAAGGCCAGAAGTACAAAGTTATGTTAGGAAAAAAAGCAGAAACTGCCTTAAAGTAGTCATACCCAAAATAGGCCACTTGGCAGGTATTGATGTGGGTGGAAAAAAGGTCTAAAAATACATTTCCTTCCTCTCTACTCTGTGATAATATGTTCCCAGTAAGATTTGCAACACTGCTATACAATATTTAAGAAATATATTGTGCAAACTTGATATATCACACCTGAAGTTAAACAGTGGGGATATTTCAAAGAGAATTAGAGAGGATGTAAGAATTTACTGTATTAATTTGTTTTTGCAAAGTGCTGCCAGTGGCGCTGGAAGAGGGTGCGAGGGTGCTGAAGCACCCCCACCCTGAGGCCTTTGTTTATTAGTCTTCAAGCATTGGCTGTGAGTTTAGTTCAAACTCATGACTCCGGCACCTTCGTGTGACAAAGTGCTGCTAATTATTTTAACATATGGAGCTGTATTTTTCTATTCCTTTAGCTAACTGCATGTTTGTAATTTTAACTAGTGATATTCTTGCAGGGGTCCATATGAAATGAGAAGGCCACTGTATCGTAGGCGTTTTACAATGCCCTCATAAAGGAAACAAGCATTAGCATAGCCAATAGGTCTCGCTTTTGGGAATTTATAAGTGATTAGACAGAGTTATCTAAAAACAGTCTAAAAAAAACACTAAATCCATCCCAAAAAACAGGCACAGTTCAGTTAACTCAATGGCAAAAAAAATGTACAAATCACTGACATACTTAAAATACTTTCTAGTGATTTAGAGTTTTGGTGTGCTATTATGCAGTAGGTGATTGCTCTTGACATGCTGTGCACATCCTTTTAAGGCAGAGGTCTTCAAACTGTGGGTCGAGCCCCCCTGGGGGGCGTGGATGGGTTCCCAGGGGGGCGCAAATGCCTCTGCAAGTACATGTAAATGAAGATGGCCTGGAAGTGCGGCGATGTTTAATTGCTGCATTTCCAGGCTGTCTTCATTTACGTGGGGCCGGAGGTCAGTGAGTGTGCTGCTGTGGGCTTGGCTGGGCAGTGTCTGGAGTCTTATCTCCGGCACGCCCGAGTTTTTCACAGGTCTTTAAAGGCCATTTGCATATCTTTGTAAACTGGTTACCAAGGCTTAGTTTTTTTTCTGGTTCCAGTACCCCCTGGGCCCCCACTCTGCCTATTCCTTACATTTGTATTTTACATTTACTGCTGTAGAGTGAAAAATGCATTTCATGAAAAGGAATATAAAGTAGCGTTGCCAATAGAAACAAGCATTGGCATAGCCAATAGGTCTCGCCTTTGGGACCTTATAAGTGTTTAGCCATGCAACAGTTGATGTTGTTGCACCAAGGATATTGTGCTGGATAACTAAACACTTATGGGGGGCGCTAGAGGGCGCAAAGCAACATGGCCTCTCCGTAGAGCAGCTCCGCAGGCCGAGACACAGATCCGCCTAATATCCTGGTTTCCTGGCGACATCGACCCCTCAAAACACTGAGGTCCCGTGGCGGAGTGTGAGGGCTACATTTTGGCACGCTGCACTACCTATACCATGAAGTACGGGCTACAATCGGAGCTGGTAGACTTCTGGGCCTGCAGCACCAACATGGCGGCTCGGAGCGGGCTCCGGCAGTGGTAATGCGGTGAGTGCTGCGCGGCCTTGACTGCGGCCGGATCCGAGTGGGATAGGGGTGTTGCTGTATGCCCGGTGTTGTGGAGGCTACGTGGCAGGCGCTGGTTAGGGCAGGTGCCGAAAACGGTCGCCTCGGCTGCTGGAACCGCGGCCTGCCCTGCCGGGCCCCGTGTGGCGCTCCGATCGCGGGCTGCCGTGGCGGCCTCTCTCCCACTGGGGCTTAAGGGTTCTGGCGGTCGGCCTGCGGCGGCGCTCCTGTTACGTCCTGCTGGCTGGTGGCTGTAGCTCTGGGCGCGGATTGCGGTGTGTGCCCCCCCTCGCCTGTCGGCCCCCTTCTCTGTTTACCGCAGCCCCCGCGCCTGTATGCTGCCAGATAACTCACCGCCGTGAGCCCGTGAGATCCTTGCTTGCGCCTTGGCGCTGTGACCTCCTGCTGCAGCTGCCCTTGATCGTATCGATTGCCTGAACTTGCTGGACTGGTGTGCTCCAGCCTGGGAGCTGCGATACCTGCAACCTCCTACGCCCACATGCTGTGCTACTCCATGTGCTGGGGCCCGACCTGCTACTGAGCTGTTGAATCTGCGGACTGTTGCTGTTGCGGGAGGCCGGGACCTGCACCCTTCTCTACCCGTCTGCACGGTCACGCCGCACTGTCACCTCCCTCCCCAACTCGACACCGGTGGTTGTGCCGGCCTCAAGCTCCGCTGGGCATTGTCTCCTGCCCTCTGTGATCAACTGAAACTCCACTCTCAGCGGCCGCACTGCCAAGCCATAGATACTGTCAGCCTTTGGGGGCCAGGTTTTGGACTGGCGTCCGGCCCATGCCCATGGATCATCTCTAGGGGTGTCGGTAGTTCCCTGGGCGCACCGGTAGGCTTTCCCTGCCGCCTGTGTAGATTTCCCACGGCTTGCCGGCGTGGCCCCCTGTGGTCACCTCCAACAACGCACCTGAGAGAGTTGCGGACAAACGTGCCCACGGGGCTGGACGCCTCCTGTACTGACCTGCTCTCCGCTCCAGGCGCATCGACATGGGGAAATCAGAGCGCAATCAGCCGCGTCTCACTTTTGAGCCTCGTAGGTCCACCAAGACGTCCCAGCAGGCAGCTTCGGAGTCGGAGCTCGATGGCCCTAGCGACCATCTGTCCAACATAGACAAGACTCTCCTCGCTGTCCAATCAAGTCTCCAGTCTATTGATGGGAAGATCGACAATCTGAATCTTCGTATGGACCACATGGCGCAAAAACTGGACAAGCATGCGCTGCGACTTGGAGAGGCAGAAACGTGTATTTCAGACGCGGAGGATGGCCTGCAGCGGGTGACTGCGACAACGGCCTCTATGGAGAAGGTGCTAGCTGTAATTCAAGCATGCAACGAAGATTTGGAAGCTAGATCGAGGCGCAATAATGTGCGCCTTACTGGGTTGCCAGAATCCACAAATACAGGCCGCCTCGAGACATATATTGAGAAATTACTTTGTGATATCTTTGGCGCTGAACATTTCTCAAAAGTGCTGATTGTTGAGAGGGCTCACAGATCCCTGGCTGCTCGCCCCTCACCAGGCGCGCCCCATCATAGCCAGTTTCTTAAATTATAGAGACTGTGATACCATCCTTCGACTGGCTCGTGAAAAAGGAGATATTACACATGAGGGTAATAAACTTAATTTCTATCCAGACTTCACGACGGCGGTACAGGAAGCTCGACGAGAATACCTACCAGTCAAAACATTTCTCATATCCGCTAAGGTATCTTATACAATGCTCTACCCTGAGAGGCTGCGGATTGATGACAATGGCAGACCCCGGATCTTCACTACTCCCAAAGCGGCCATGGACTTTGCGAAGACTTTGACCAGGCGAAGCCGCTCCCCCACTGCAGCGGCGGGGGGTGACGGCAATTCCACAGACGCAGAGGTGAACAATGGACGCCGGTGCCCGGATTCGTGAGTTGCGTGCTGCAATTTGCCTTCTCATCGTGCTCTCCTCTGTTTCGAGGGCGCCATTCCTGTTATATTGTCTCTTTCTCTGTGCTGCGATAAAACTGCATATCGTGCCAGGTGGCACTCACAGGACCTGGTCCCGCTACACTGCTCTCATTTCATCTACTGTATACTTGTATGCTATTATGAGGACTCTCTCTCTACTTTTATTGTATTATTATATGTTGCTTGCCAGGTAACATCACTGAAATTGCTCGGCCACCTCCCACTACACCGGGAGGGATGTTGTGTTCCTGCGCCCCCCTATGGGTGTTCCCTGCTACTGTTTTCCCCCTTGGGCAGTTACTCAAGGTGCACACTGGGAGGTTCGGGATGGCTTTAGCATGTTGGGGTTGCTGAAGTGGGTGGGGGGCGATGGGGGGGGGGGGAGTGTTGGGGAGTTTTGTTTCGTGGCTACTATTACAATCAACATCATGATTACTGCAAATGTGATTTCATATGTTATTGCACTGTCATGCTCATGCTACGCTCTGTTTCTGTCTCACATCCCGACCACACTGTAGTTAACTGCCTCACCTGGAACATTCGAGGGCTCAATACTCCGAGGAAGATTAGACAGGTCTTTGTCGTTTCTAGACAGGCACGAAGTTGCTATTGCCTTATTGCAGGAAACGCACCTCACACCCCAATCCAATGGTCGAGCTGGGTCACAGTGGGCGGGTTACCGCTTAGCGTCCTCCTACTCCTCCTACTCACGTGGTGTACTCACGCTAGTTAAGAAATACCTGCCCTTCACCAAGCTCCATGCCTGTATTGATGATGCTGGGCGATTTGCTATAGTGCCTGGAAAATTAGCAGGCATTCTTATCACCATAGTGAACACCTATGTCCCAAACGTCGATGACCCGTTTTTTTTCGAACAAGTCATCTCCAAATTGCATGCCTGGCCCGAAGCTGTGATATTATGGGGAGGTAATCTCAACACACATCTCAACCCGGGAAAGGACAAGGCAAGCGGCAGGGGAGGTCACTCACCTAAGGCGGCCCAAGTTATATATGATGGGATGGCTGAGCTGGGATTAATAGATGTCTGGAGACAGCGGAATCCAGAGGCGCAAGAAGGCACCCATGTTTCCACAGAACACAACAGTTGGTCTCGACTAGACTACTGGCTCCTGAGTGAGACGGCGGGTGGGTGGGTCTCCAACACAGCTGGATTGCCCCGCACACTTTCCGATCACAGCCCGGTGTTCATGTCCTTACACCTCCCCTGCACCACACGTCGCGCTTTCACATGGCGTCTCCGTACGGAGGCTCTCCGTGATCCTCTTTACGTCACGACCATCCGAGATGCTATTACACAATACTTTGCGGACAACAAGGGTTCAGTCGACAATGCGTCGACCCTCTGGGAGGCCTTTAAGGCCACTATCCGGGGCAAGTGCATTAGCACTTCTGCTGGTATTCTACAGGATTTGCGTGGACAGCTTGGCAAACTGGAACATACGCTGCATAATCTTGAGCGGGACTATGAGGCTCTGCCCTGTGCTCAAACACTGGCAGCCATCAAGGCGGTCACGATAGAATACGCTGCTTTGGCTGAAAGGGAGGTCAAATATATTTCCCGGCGACATGTTGCCCGCGCTTTTGGGGAGGGTGGGCGGCCCGGACGGCACTTGGCTAGGAAAATCAAAGATCGCATGACCCAACAGGTTATTTCCAAGATAACTGATGCCTCTGGCCAAGATCACCACCTCAGAGATCCTGGAACAATTTAGGCTCACATATGAAGCATTATACACCACACAAGGGGTGACAGACGCTTACGACTTGAGTGCCGATCTCTCTGACATAGCCATAGCCTGGTTATCGGACGGACAGCGAGAGTACCTTGGTCAGCCGATCACAGAAGAGGAAGTCCGCGCGGTCATTAAATCTCTCCCGAACAATAAAGCCCCGGGCTCCGATGGCTTCCCTAGCGAATTTTACAAGGAGTATGCGGAGGAGATAACGCCTCACATATTGGAAATGTATGTCGAGGCCTTGGACTCTGGCACACTGCCGCCCACCATGCGGGAAGCTCTGATCCTCACGCTGCTTAAAAAAGATAAGCCCCCGCATAGTTGCGACTCATATCGGCCGCTTTCACTTATCAATACGACGCCAAGATATTGGCTAAGTTATTGGCCACTAGGCTCCAGCCGTTGATGCAGGGTTTGGTCCTCCCTGATCAGTCTGGTTTTATTCCCACTCGCTCCACATCACACAACCTGCGCGCTCTTTTCGCTACTTTTCACATACTAGAACCGAGTCTGCAGGCAGCGGCGGTTATGCTCGATGCTACCAAAGCATTTGACTCCATTGAGTGGAGTTATTTGTTCTGCATTCTACGTCGTATGGGCTTCCCTCCAATATTTGTGTAGTGGATAACATTACTGTATACTAACCCCATGGCGCGTGTTCGTGTAGAAGGCAGCACATCCGATCCAATCCGCATTACCAGGGGCACACAGCAGGGTTGTCCCCTGTCGCCTCTGCTATTTGCGCTGACTCTTGAACCTCTGGCCTGCATCATCCGTCAGCGGCATCGGGCCGCAGCTCTGCGGTTCGCCCACCGCCCAGTCAGCATCTCCATGTACGCGGATGACATGCTACTATTTATATGAGAACCCCGCACTTTCATGGCACCGGTGCTGCGGGAATTCATCCGCTTTGGCCGGTTTTCAGGGCTGCAGATAAACTGGTCCAAATCGGTAGTAGTGCCGCTTACGGAGTGCACTACGCCCCACGACCTGGAATATCCACTTGAGTGGTCGTCGGACCCCGTGAAATACCTGGGGGTATGGGTACATAGAGACCCTGACACGGTGATACGTGAAAACTACGGCCCTGCATGCGCCAAATTGGAGCGACAGGTGGACAACTGGGTGCGTCACTGGCTGACCGGATCGCGCTAATTAAAATGGTAGCACTACCACAATTCTTGTATCTTTTTTAGTAACATACCGATCCCGCTTACTCAACACTTCTTTAGTACTGTGCGCACACTGCTCCTTAGGCTGGTCTGGGGGGGAAAACAGGCCCGGGTGTCATGGAAAACGCTTATTATGGACTACAAGCATGGGGGCTTTAGCGTACCCGACTTATATCTGTATTATCTCTGCGCTCAAGCACAATATGCACACTACTGGATCGGTGCGCATGAATTCATTCCACACGTAGCGATAGAAGACGGTGACGCCCACTCTGTCCCTTTAAGTTCCATACTAACACACGCTAAGAGGCAGACCCCCCACACGGAAATTAACACGATTGACGCCACTGTAAAGGTCTGGCAGGCACTGGGCCGCCTGGCCGGTAGGCTGCCACTGTACTCCCCTCTCTTACCTATTGCATTTCACTCCGATTTGTCAGTAACACACGAGACGGGGGCCATGCGCACCTTCCACCAAGTAGGCCTGGTTAAAATGCAGGACCTATTTCCGGAGGGCACCTTCTTGACGGATGACGACCTCAACTACATACAGAACAAAACACCACTATTTACATTCCTTTTTCATAGACTAAAGAAAGCGCTGCAAACGCACTATCACACCTGCCCCGCGGAACCCGCGACTTTGAACACTCTCCACGTTCTCCTTCTTAGCCCAACACGCCGCCACCTTCTCCCCAAACTATATCGTGCTGCCAGGGAGGAAAGACCACAGCCCCCCAATCGTAGTTTGGAGGTATGGAATACTTATTTGGACCCTCCATTGTCACTGCCAGACTGGGAGTACTGTTGTCAGCTCACGGGCACCCTGACCTCGAACTGTAACCTTCGAATCATACACTACAAGTATCTACATCAAGTGTATTATACTCCTAGTAGATTATTTAAGTATGGGCTTCGAGACAACGACCTCTGTAAACGGTGTGGTGCACCAGACGCTGATTTCTGGCATCTATCGTGGGTATGCCCCAGGGTGGCTCAATTCTGGATGGGAGTGATCCAAATATTATCCACAATGGTTGATGTGCAGTTGCACTGCTCTCCACATATCTGTTTGCTGGGTTTGGTGCCTGCTGTGAAGGGGGTTGTGGGCAGATTGGTGAAGGTGGCTCTCTTGCTGGCCAAGAGGCGGGTGACAATGACCTGGGAGAGCACAACAACACCAACGACTGCACGATGGCTCCAGGACTTGGCGAGCTGTCGAGACCGACTAATTCTTTATGCGGAGGAGCTCCCCTCCTCATCTCGACCTGCTGATATATGGGAACTATTTCTACAAAATTTACGGTCTGTGTCACCTGAAGAGCCCCCAGACACTGTGGTATGTTAATTCTAGGATGTATAGATCAACAGCATGATAATCTATTGTCCATTGCAGATAAAATCACATGTCAATTTTTTACGGAATATGCCTTTTGCCACGTGTTATGAGATTGTTCCTTTGGTTTGTGTATAACAGTCGATGAGACTATTGTACAATGTACATGTTCATCCAAAACCTCAATAAATATTTAAAAAAACCAACAAAAAAACCAACTAATCACTTATAAGGTCCCAAAGGCGAGACCTATTGGCTATGCCATTGCTTGTTCTTACAGCACAGATTTCCGGAGATGACTCAGAGCGCATGTAACGCACACTATACCTACATTGTAAGTGGAGGGCATCACGTGCACCATGTATAACTTTTGTCAGTCTCGTTTGACCACATGTGAGACTGACACCACATGATGGTAGAAAATGATAATTAACTTAATATAAAAAAATCAGAGCAGTTTTAAAATTCGGCATTTTAGAACAAAAATAAAAATATTATACATTGATGAGAATCTTTTTGTTTCACACTCGAGAATGTTTGTGTTCCAAAGCACAATTTCCTAGGGACGAAGACATAAATGTATTTGCAGATGATCAGCAATGTAAATAAATGATATCTTTCACTGGGAAGCTGCAAGTTTCAGTCTGCCTTTACAAGCAGATTAATTTACTACTAGCAGTATTGTCAGAAAATGTGATGATACCTGTAAATTAATAATATCCCAGTTATAACATCATTAGACATTTCTGCTTTAGCATGAAGACGTCTTTGTGAAACAAAAATATCTTACATACACAAGAGACTTCATTGAACAGAGCCTGCAACGATGTGCAGTACAAACCTGGCTTGAGAGCAGAATCAGAGCTATTATAATGCATTCATGTAATTAAATAGCTGTAAAGACACAAAGGTTAGAGAACAGTGTGGCGTGGATGTGAAAGTGACAATAGAAGGCATGCAGTGACTACAGCACACAGGGAGAGATAAACAGCTTCTGGCATCAGCTTCAGAACATGGAGAGGGTTAATTTTAGAACCCAGATTAAGGTTTCTCCCTGTGGAATTCCCTTCAGCTGCCCCTTCATCTGGGCTCGTGAGCTTCAGGGGAGCTTTAAAGGCTCACTCTATTAAGATGCTTCATGACGTCTCACCCCACCTGCTACGGACAGCAAGTACAGAGAGCAAACATAAGTAGCACAACTTTACTTTAGCATACAGAGGCATTGCTTTGGTGTAGTTTAACTGGTTGTGCAGTATTGTCATGTCATAAGAACAAGAACGTGTGTTATATAATTAAGGGATAGGGCAATTTATATGGTCTGTATGCTTAATTTGACCGCTCCTTTCTAGTCACCAGAATAGACGTAAACAGGAGGTAACTAGCCTCCCGCACGCAGGCCGCCTGGTGTCAGGGTAGCTAATGAGCGGGGCGGGGTTGTTTTGCAGTCGTCAGCAGAGCTATATTTACCCCCGTGAAAGGATCGAGGCTGCACGGAGGCAGTTTGTTTCGATGCACATGGCTTTTTGCGGATTTAGTGTTGCGGTGTAAATAGTGTCCATAACTCACTGTATTGTGTGAACCAAGTAAGCTGAAACTCAAAAAAATCGTGCGACCAACTGTTCAAACTTTGTGTTGGAAAACTGCGAAGCTCGGGGCTTTAAGTGGGCCGGGTCGCAGACCCTGCAATAATTAACAAGTGAGGAAAAAAAAGTCTTAAATAAGTCCGGTGGCGGCACGGCACATAAAGCGGCCGCTGGCCTTTCATTTTTGCACATGGTGTTCATAAACACGGCTCCAAAAGTGAATAAATTACAAAAGAGGCGGCGACCGTGTATAGGAAATAAAGCGTGCACGTGCCTTTGTTTTTTTAATATGGTGCCCACAAACACGGCTCGCAAAGTAAATAAAATACAAGAGAGGTGGCGGCCGTGCGCGGCAAATAAAGCGGCGGCACGCCTTTGTTTTCAGAATATGGTGCCCACAAACAGAGCTTGCAAAGTAAATAAAATACAAGAGAGGTGCCGGCTGTGCACAGCTAATACAGTGCCTGCACGCCTTTATTTTCTGAATATGGTGCCCACAAACACATCTCCCAAAGTAAGTAAAACAAGTGCGGCCACGCGGCCGCGAAAGGAATGTGAGGTATGCAGCTGGCACCCGGCCGCGCTGCTGCTCGCTCCCGAGCTCCCTAGGCGAGGGGAGAGAGAAGGCGGGACATGCACCCGCCTTTGGCCAATTGCGTGCTGTCTTTCTTAGAAAGACGCACGCAAAGGCCAATAGCGTGTGAGCAACAAAAAAAAAAAACACACGCAGGAGCGTGTGGTCCGAGTTAGAAGTGCTTACTAGAAGCCTCGCAGAGCAACACATGTGCGCTGGCTCAGGCGAGACCTAAAAATGCCAGCCATGTATGTTTAAAGAGCCTGCAAAGACCTTGTCTTGACACTAAATAGGGTTATAAATAAAAAAGTATGTATTCATTTGTAATGTGACTGTTCTGTCTTTGTTTGCTTTAATTATCAGTCCTGGATCATTCAGGCAGCCCTAGAACACAATTAAAAGTGCTTTCTATTTATATTTGCTGTTCGAAGTACACACAGATAAGTGCTGAAAATACGGCTTTAGGTGACTGTTTATTTTTGTACCGTCTGCGACATCAAAATAATGTGCTGGCAATCCTAATCATAAGACTGGAAGTTAGTTGCGGGATCAGCACATTATTTATTTCCTTCACCCTCGATCCCTGATTAATGCCATAATAGCAATAGTTTAACTTATATCTGAAACCCTACGCCACCGTCAGTAACATGCTGATTTACTTCAAGTGTCTGGGAATGCACCCTGCATTCAGACAACTCACTCCTCATTCTCACCCTTCACTTTCACGCTCACCCTGTACTCATAGCGCATAGTTATGGATTTCCCGCATTTGCCACATAATCAGTGCTTAATTTGTAAAATATTAAGTGCAGGTGCTCCATTTCTTTTATTAGGAGGCCACACCCACTTCCCCTGGCTCCACCTACTTCCACCACTGGCTCCACCCACATCTGTATATGCTCCGTCAAAATTCTACAACTGGCACTGCTGAAAGCCAGATGTAATACCGGAGTTGAATTTCAGCCAGCGAGCCTTCCTCCAACATGGTTTTGATAGAAGGTTCCTCCCCTCCAGCGCCCCAAGTACATTTTTGAAAAAAATTAAAATCACAAAGTGCATTTAAAGCACAATTTTAGCGTAAATTTGCTAAAATCACTAATGCACTGAAAGGGAATACATGAAATATTCCTGTGCTCTATGTGCCGACTTGGGGAAAGGAGAATACTGGGGTATATCCTGGTCCCTGTATCTTAGCGGTCAGCCTGAACTTGTGACTTCCCCCAGTCTAGCACGACCAGATGACCGCAAGTGGGGCTTTGTGCTTTTAGGTGCAATACCTACCATAAATCTTTAAAATTGCACATCTCCAGTTCTAACAATTAGATTTTTGTCCTTTTGGTGTCAAATAATGTATTACATTTTACTCTATTGTTCTAAATTGGTGTGGGGTTTTTCTTATGTTGTGTTTTCACTTTAATACTGTTTGTGTATGCTGAATAAATACTTTACACATTGCCTCTACGCTAATCCTGACTGCTTTTGTGCCAAGCTATCCGAGGGTTAAGCACAGATTAATTTAGTAACTTCTAAGGTTCACCCTGACAGGGATTGTGACTGTTGCTTCAGAAGGGCTCACACCCTCCCCTTCAATCAACAACCCAATTTCTCACAATAGCCATACAACTTTCATCTTGTACATATACTGCACCAAGATTTGACTGTGGCTGTGGTCACTCATCAGGGATAGTGGAACACTCTCTTTTACTAAGTAGAGCAAAACTTCAGAGCGATGAGGAGAAGGGACAGGATAGAAAGAAGGCAGTGCTGAGAAGAGATGGACCAAGGAGAGGGAGGGTATAAAAGAAGGCAATACTGAGAACAAAGCGGGTAGGGGTAGGGAGAGTGAGAGAGCAGGCACTACTGAGGGGAGACAGGGCAAAAGCAGGAAACAGGCTGAGAGCAGAAGGTTTGTAGGCAAGAGGTTTGGGAGGAAGAGGGAGAGCAATGATTGCTGAGGAAAGAATGTTCAGGCATGAAGGGATTGGAGAGAGTGAGGTCAAGCCCTTGTGGGGAGAGAGGGACTAGATTGTGGAAGGCAGAGAAAGCAGGCATTGTTGGGCAGAGACTGGAACTCAGTCGGGACCTGACTCTCACACTGGGGCATGCATTGTGCCTTCCCTGCCTCTAGCCTTCATCCTGAGATATTAAAAGGAGTCAAACTATTTAATATTAAACAGGTTTTACCTTGTTTCATTGTTTTTTCTGCGTCGATATGTGCAATTGGTACCACCTAAAAAATGCATCTTCGCTTCTTTGATTTTTGCTCCCCAGCCATTTGAGAAAATAGTTTCCATTTACCAAGTTCTCGAGCAGTTCTTTCCTTAGTCTTATAACTAGTTACCTTTTGCCAGCAGTAACTCACTAAAGATATCCAGGTACTGCATGACCTGTCTCCCATCCACCATGAATCTTTGTTGATAAAAACTGCCAGTATTGTAGGTTAGAATCTTTTTATATTCGATCCAAAATAAACCTACCTCTACGGAAAAAATTATGTAGGTTTGTATGCAGATCATTATCCTGAAAACTTATGTCGGAAAGTCAAAGACAAAACGCGTGAACAAAATACTTGCAATGATGCTCAGACATGAAAAATATCTGGTGCCTCTTAGGGGTCAGAATCACTGAAAAGACAGTTGATGAAAACTATTATTATAACAGACCCACTGAACAGCCCCAATAGCTATGGATTTTGGTTCCATTTCATTTTGTAATTCACTTCTGCTCGAGCAAAGCATCACAAATGTAAAAGTAAGGACGTAATACATTGTAGTATAACTGAACTAACTGAGATCTGTGGCGTAACTTGATTGCCACAGGACTTAATGCAAAGATGGAAAATAGGCCGCCTATCCCCTGATTGGGTTATAAAAGGACAATATAATTGAGCTTTAGTGGGCCTTACACAGCCCTGGATCCCGGCGCCACTACACCTGCTGCATAATTCATAACCACACCCCTTATTGCGATGCAATTATAAATGGTGCTGGATATTGCCTTCACTTTCTTAAATTGCCTTTATAAATGAATGCACGATTGAAATAGCATTGTCTCTCTGATCAGCTACCATGCCCTTCCTCGTCCATGTGCTTCCAGCCATCCTTTGTCTTCCTTGGGTTCCTGCTATCTCTCACTCTGAATTGTAGCCCATTGCGGAAGACACAGAAGTGTTTGCTCGAGTGATATACAGAGTGTAGGAACATGGGTACCAAATAGCATAGCAGTCAGATGTGAATGCACCGCTTATCAGCACAGTGTTTGAAGTTATGTTTTTTGCATCCCTCACTTCATTTGCTGTTTTCTAACATGTAAGATACACACATACCCACCCCGTCTCACACAATCAGCAAGCACACATATACACACACACAACCCCCCCCGTTCCCCCCTCAGGGCCCATCCACCTCCACTTTTCTGCTCAGTGAGGAGGGTCAGGATGATATGATGATGGCTGGTCACAGCAGGTCACCATCGCACTCATCGGTTTGTGATCTAATCTGTGCAGGCCAGGCAGGTTGGTGGCGGTGTCTACAGTTCAACTTAGGTTGCAATGCATACTACCCAGCTACTCCCGGTAATGATGCCCCTGCCAGGTTCACGCAGCACAACAATAAAGGTGATGGCAGCTTTTATACAGTGGCAGTACAGGGCAGCACGTGCACACCGAGGTTCCACAGTGACTGTGGCCAACTTCAGCTAGTTTCAGTTCAAGTGCGAGCTGATTAAAAAGTATGCTACGTACTTTTAATTTTCTCCACAACATCGCATAAAGTTTCTCTTGAACTTTCTCAGCCTGCCTCCCCCCACTCCAGCTCACCCATCAGTCCGTCCTCAACCACAATTATCCAATGTAATTTGGAAATTACGATGTTCCATAGTGAAAGGCAGGCATGCACTGCGTCCATCACGCTACCCAAAAAAAAAACAGCGTTGGTTTTGGCACGGTCGGTGACGGCATATTATTGGAATAATCAATGGCATCCCTAGTTAGCTGGCTTCGCTTAGCTACTAGTACTAAAGTTAGTTAGTTTACAATCACTGCTTAAGTGCTTAACTTATAATCTTACCGTTACTCGTGGTGGGCCGGCCGGCCGGCAGGGACACACACTGGCTGCACTGCACTGTGCCTTTGCTTTAATTAGTACGATTGATTAGGCCGCGGCGGCCTGGTGCTGCCTGCTTGCTACCAGATCATCAGTAATGTAGTACTACTGGCTGCCAGTTGATCGATGCCTGCACAGGCTGCCCAGCTCTGCCCTTAACATCGATGATGACTCGTGGGGAGCTGCGGTGGTTATGCTGGGGCGTGGCAAAGTGAAAAAAAATCTGCGTGCGCACAGCCCATACCCCCATCAGAACCTCCAGCCCGGCCCCACAGCCCGCCCAAATAAGTAAGTAAGTAAGTAAGTGTGTGTGTGTGTGTGCGTGCGTTCGTTTGTTCTGCGGCCCGCCAAGTGGCAACCAGTCAGCACTGCACTGAGTGGACTAAGAAGGGCCGCGCGGGTCCGCGGCCGCCATGACATATATATTTATTATTAATTTGAATATTCTCTTGGACAGGGCTGCAGGCTAAGTGATTAAGAAGTGAGTCGCAACACTAAACGCAGTGACACTGTGACTCACACTCGGCGGGATACGTGAAAAACACGCTGCAGGCCTGTGGCTGCACCGAGTATAGTAAAGGTACATTTAAACAAACATCGATGTGCGCAGCAGATGCGTAGACCCGGCCCTGATAATTAAGTGCCGGTGCTAAACACCGGAAAGCACCATCATCTGCTGCATAATTTGTAGATTAAAAAAAACTTGTTTCTAGCTCAAACGGTTAAAAAGTTACTAAAAATGCAGCACACGTTACCTCGCAGTGGAAGGGCCTTTCTAAAGATTGACTGGTCACCTTTCTGTTGCTTATTGCTATATGTGGGTGTTAATGTGGTACTTATGAGGGGCAATACAGGCCATGACAGTGTTAACAAGTGTAAAAATTGCAAACTAGTGCAGTAATGCTATCACAAAATACTGCAGCATTATGCAGCATAATTCGCCTTTGCTTGCTGCAGAATTTAGTCAACCATGCTGCATAATTTGGCCTTGCCTGCCGCATAATTCCATTGGCCCGGTTTATAGTGCTATGAGGTCCCAGCCTGTTTCAGAAAGCACCGTGAATATGTAAGTCAATATTTTAAAACAGTATTTACATCCTCTAAGCTAGTCTGCTGCAAAATGATGCAGTGATTGAGATAAAACAAGTTCTTACAAAATATACTTTTTAGTAATAAGCAATTAAACTGTATCTAATGCAGACATTTTTTAAGTGTCTCCACTATTCCAGATCTCAGCTGATAACACCCTTACATTACATCTCAAAAGAATAAATCTTTGCCACCAGGAAGCTTTAAGTAGAGCCACTGGAATTATTCAGCAGAAGAGGACCACATTATGCAGCAGGTTTGACTAAATTCTGCAGCAAGAAATGGTAAATTATGCGGCCCAATGCGCCACATTTTGTGGTTAGCATTACTTAATTATTTTGTCATTTTAACTCAAGGTAACGCTGTCAGGGGAAATATTTTACCTCATTAGTACCAGTTTAACACCCAAATACAGCAGTAAGCAACTACAAGATTAACAGTCAATCTTTGCAAAGGGCCTTCCACTGCTCCAGAACACTTTGTCAAGCTTTAAGTAACTTTTGTTCCGTTTGAGCTAGAATCAAGTTTTTTTTGTTGAAATCTGCAGATTATGTAGCAAATGTAGTAAACTGATAATTATGTGGAAAATGCTCCTGCTGCAGAAACCCATAATTCCAGTGGCCCTGGCTTTAAGTGACTCAATCAATTAATGACTGGTAAGAAGGCTGGTTTCTTTTTTAACTTTCTGCACTACCACCACACCCTACGATTTCAGGCAGAGGCATCTCAAAGTCAGTATTAACCATTCAGGGGCATTGTGAAAGCTGAGTCCATGGGTGGCAGGTAGAAGGCCAGCAGGGTTGCATTCAGATCCAGAGCCCTAATCCTCTCGATCACTGGGGACTCACAGTAAGGGTCCAGGAGACAGAGGAAAGGAGCGAGATTCATAGATATTGTCAAAGAGAAGGCCCAGAATAGGGAGCACTGTATGGGGACTCATTTGTGTGCCAGAGACAGCTTCTTCAGAGAGATACCCCAAAGAAGGGGACAATATAAGTGTTTTGTTTTTTAAGGGGCATTAATTAGTGAAGCTGGAACTGCTGCCAAGTGTGTAAGTGGCCACTGCGGGTTATCATTAAGGAAGCAGATGCAGCAGGACTGGAGACCAGGGATTTGAGGGGCCCACTGCATCACAGTTATGACTGTCTACCTTTAAAAAAGGGGCATCGGAGCTTATTTTTCTTTCAAGCATTAGGACCGAGGTGATGATCCATCATGGTGGGGAAGAGGTAAAAGATGCAGGCGGAGATAGCTTGCTACTCAGGACTGCAGTTATCATTAGTGCAGCAGGTGTAGTTGCAATGGGGTCAAAGATTGTGAGGGGCTCACAACACCCCAATTATGGGGAGCAGTTTGTTTGGGATAATATCTGTTTTATAAGTCTCATATTTAGTGCAGTTCATAAGCTATAGAATAAGTATTCCTGAAATCATCTCATAAGCCCCGCTCCCTGCACCCAGCCATGTCACTCCCGCTCCCCCAATCCTTGCCATAAAGTTTTGGAGGGGGGCCCGACCTCAAAAATTTTGCTTAGGGGGTGCTCAGAGTAAAAAAGTTTGAAGACCTCTGTTTTAAGGCAACACAGTCAGAAAAGCATATCTATTCTCCAACTGACATTTTATCATATTTTCACGCGAGTTAAAAGTTGGGTGCTGTCATGCAGGGAATGTACATAGGGGAAGTAACCATCCAAAGCAAATCAACCCTCTTTCCTCTGATCTCTACCAAATTTGTGTTGGGTGATATGCATACAAGAGAAATTGGGAGGGAGAGGGACACCTTCAGGCAGTGATGAAATCCCGCTCACTCAGAATCGATTGTTCACTAGACTACACCGCTAGTTCATGCTTGCCTAACCTATGTAAAAAAGTATTTGCTAAAAAATACCAGGCTAGGTCGACAGCTTAATAACTGACTGCCATTTTTGAATGTGTGTGCTTTACTTGATGATTTTAAAAAGAGGGAATATAGAGGGGAAAGAACCTGGTTTTTGCATAATTCTAAATTTAATAGTTATGATTATTTTTTCTTCGTTTTGCACAGAAATGTTTGCTGGGGCAAACCTATAGATGTATAATACTAAAACATCCATGCATTTGGAAACAGTTGGTTAGCAAATAAGACTCGAAGCAGCCCTTTATTAATATATATTTTTATAGATTTGTCGTTGCCTGTGCCCACCTTTTCTGTTGTGGTCCATGAAATATCGCCATGGCAAGATGTCCACAAGCTTTGGCTGCTCTGTCTTTCTTCGGTTCCTGTAGGCATACAACCTGCACCAAAGCGATGCCTTATCCAGGGTGTTTTAGCTAATGCTGTGATATAAATTTACCAGGAAATAGAGAGGAGGCGAGGGGTATGTGGTTAATGCAGTTATTGTTTACAAGGGGAGAGGATGTGGCACAACGGCCAGAGCTGCTGACTTTGGCTTAGGGGAGCCGGGTTTGAGTCTCTGCATCGGCTCAACATCCTGTGATTCTGGGCAAATCACTTAATCTGGCTGTGCCTACCAAAAATGTATGTGTCCTTGTGTAATGTAACTGGTGCTCATGTAAAGGGCTCTTGAATCTTCGGGCCGAGTTTGCGCTATATAAAACTGCAATAACAATTGAGCGTTGAAGTGAACGCACTCCCACAGTGCGAGGCTGTGTTTGTGCCTGCCGCAAGGTTTACTCTGACGGCAGTACACGTTAAAGAGCCAGCAACAGTAAGAAATAAAGAGGCCACTCGGAAAACAGCCTCTAACATTTAACCTTGGACTTTGAATACACAGCAGATGTAAGAAGATAAGAACATGATTTACAGCCCTGCTTACAGAAACAGACCTCAGAGCACTCAAAGCATCAAGAACTCTGGTCAAATGCTCTTAGGGAAAGGGAAAAGTAGTCCCTAAACAGGTATTACACTGGGACAACCGGAAGCCTACAAGTCCTGGGGCAATGCTCATACACTAGTAACAAAACTAACCCAGTTCCCTATTCCCTCCCACCCGAGTCACCTATTATTGGTTCTTCCTGTGTGAAAATGGGCGAAAAGCGTGGATAGTTCTCTAACCTTGTGTGTGTGCAGGGAGGAGTGGTTCTGGTGTAGCATGCTTGTCAGGGTTCCTGTGATGGTTAGTATTGCAGCGCGTGCTAAGTATGGTTGGCGTGTTCATGTCGGGGGATTCCACCTTATGCGGTCTCTGCCTCGTCGTCTGGGGCTCTGGTTCCGGATATTCTAGTTCGTGTACCAACGCCTCCCAGGCCCTCGGCATCTCTATATTTCGTAGACCTCTTTTAGCCTCTCGCATCATCAATCGACCCTCACATCCCGCCCATTTCATGAGCTCCCCACGCCAGGCTGCTATTCTGGGGCCCCCTCTTGCCTTCCAATTCCTGGTTATCTCCCTCTTAGCCAAGGTGTACGCCAGGTCTTGGAATCTGCTTGTAATCTTTACTCTAGACGAATGTGAAAACCAGCCCAGTAGGCAGCGTGCTGGAGTGCCTGTTAGTTCTTTGTCTACGACTTCTCCCACTGTTTGTACCACCTGCGTCCAGAATTATTCTAACTGAGGGCATTCCCAGAACATATGCATCATATGGGCTTGCGGCGCATCGCATCTTGGGCAGGCTGCATCTGCTACTTGGAAGGATCTACTCACTCGCTCAGGGGTCACGTATGCCCTATGTAGGACATAGTAGTTTATTAGTTTAAAGCGTGCGTTTCTGGACATTTTCGGTGTTCTGGCTAGTATGTTATCCCACTCTTTGCTCGTTATGGGTATGCCGAAGTCTTCCTCCCACTGGTGTCGGAGCCTCTCCAGTGGTCGCAGCCCATCTGCGTGCAGTGCCCTGTACGGGCATGATACTGCTTTGACAGTGCCCGCTGATAGAGCCATATAGTAGCAGGTTCGTCGCGTCGGGGGTTCTGTCGAACCCGTCCGCCAGTGTTAGCGGATGGCTGTCTTTAATGCCCTATGCAGCAAGAAGTGTCCCTGTGGTAAGCTATATTCCGCTCAAAACGCCTCAAACGGCAGCATCTCTGAGTCTCTATAAAGATCACCTACTTTTGTTGCCCCCATTTCCATCCACACCTCTAGGCCTCGCCAGTTCCCACTGTGTGGGAGGGCTCTTAGCATGTCCAGAGGGATGTCTGGTGAGTATGGGGTTCATACTACCATCTTCTGCAGGCTCCGGCTCCAGCATTTGGCTTGCACTCTAAGCTCCTGGGCGTCCCCTCCTGGAGGTCTATATACTCTGAGAAACACTCTCAACAGGTCGTTTAGTAGTGCTCCAGGGTGTCCGGGTTCTTCTTGCCGCCGTCGTTCTGAGGCTATGCTGCGCACCAGCCACTGCAGTTGGGCCGTTAAATAGTAGGTTTCAAAGTTCGGGGCTGCTAGGCCTGCCTCCGCTATAGGTCTTTGCAGCAGCGTCAGGGCCACTCTGCGGCGGCCACTTGCCCATATGAATGTTCGGACCTGGGGCTCTAGGTCCCTGAAAAAGGTCGCCGTGATCCAGAGCGGTAATGCGTTAAAGTAGTATAGGAGACGAGGGAGCGCTACCATTTTGAGGAGTGCAATCCTGCCAGCCACCGATAGTGGCAGTGTCCGCCAGAAGTCCATAACCGCTCGTAAGCTACGGTAGGCCCTTCCTATGTTCCCCTCGTAAAGATCCGACCAGTCGTGATAGATGTGGACTCTTAAGTATGGCAAGCAACTAGGTTCCCACTGCAAGCGTGCTAATTCTCTCGGGGTTGGCCCGTTTGCGTCGTCAGGAAGAGGCGGGATTTCGCCCAACTCACCCTGAGCCCCGATGTGGAGCCAAATCTGTCCATCAGATCCCAGGCTCCTATAAAGTTCTCATCCCCTCCTTGTAGGAATAATAGTAGATCATCTGCATACAATGCTATGTGACGATAGTCCTGGTTAACTCTTAGGCCCTCGTACGGTTGCCCCGTCCGAGCCGCTATGGAGAGTGGCTCCATAGCTAGGGCGAATAATAGCGGGGAGAGCGGGCATCCCTGCCTAGTTCTGCGCCCTATTGGCCAATTTCGTGATATTGTTCTTCCTGTGCGTACTCTGGCCACTCAAGTGGACCAGCAGCCTAGTCCACTTGAGGAATCCCTCCCCCAGACCCATGCATCTCATCACTTCGTACAGGTAGGGCAATTCCAAGCTGTCAAAAGCTTTCTCAATATCAATTGCGAATATTGTGCCATGCTCCCGACTATCCCTGTGCGCCTCTAGTATAGCCAGTAAATGCCTGATATTTACAGCTGTGTTACGTGTTGCAATGAACCCCGCCTGGTCTTTGTGCACCAGTTTGGTCATGAGGGGCAATAGTCGTGTAGCCAGGATCCGGCTGAGGATCTTATAATCAATGTTAAGCATTGATAGTGGGCACTAATCTCTCTCTTTCATGTGTTTCTTTTCTTTTATAGCGCTCTTCATATTAGTGTAGGGTGTCAGAGCACTTTACATCATACACACATTATAGAGAGACAATGAATCATACGTGTGTAAAATCAGTCTAAAGGAAATGTTACATAAGAAAGTGAGGATTACAAGTTGTAGAATCACATGTCATCCATACTAGTAGGCAGTATATTTTAAGAGTGTTTGGTCCGGAGAAGCACAAACTCAAGATTTAAAATATCACAGTGGTTGGTTTAACTAAAAGTAGTGTATTACTACCCAAACTAAACCTTTTAGCAACATTAGGATAATGAAAGTCGGGGGAATAACATTCTAACCTACACCACGCGTTTGAATACAGGCCCTCATTGCAGTTCATAAGTAATTGTGTTATATTAGGATTGTAACTTATGAACTGTAAGTAATAAAAGGATCTCTGTGACAAAAGCAACTGTAAGTGACAAAAGGATCTCTGTGACAAAAGCAGTAACCCACTAAGCTACCAACATAAAATTCACTTTAGTGATCTGCATGTATATGTTCTTTGCAGCTGGCATATTAACCCTCTGTGCTACTTTAGGATGGGTGCAAACTGCCACTAGACAAAATGCTGATCTTTCTTCAGCAGGAACATTATTCACAAGAGTTATCTTGGCATGATTTTAATTGTTGCCAGAAAACTTATGGACACACAAGGAATTCGGAAAAAGGTGGTTTTATTTGTGAAAACACAGCACCTGAGGGGAGAGGCGCTCCCCACATCGTTGTATTTAAAAGGGCCTATTCCCATTTCCTTCTCACTCGCGGGAGGAACCAGTAAAACAAAAGTAAGCAGGCCCAGCACTGGCTGCAACCACTTACAAATACACAGAACACACGGGCCTCTGCACTGCATGAAGTAAAGTAAAAGCAAACTGAAAACACCCTCAAGAGAGGGAAACCTGGCATACGCAACATGTGGGCCCCTGCACCTCAAAAGCTGAAACAAACAATACTTTATAATTAAAAGAAAAATGGTTCCTCCCTTAGAAGTCGAACCAATATAAAAACTATTGGGAAAAGGAGGCCCCTGCACTTCGAAGAAAGCCTGCAGCAACCTTCACAGAAAGCCAGGCCCATAGTCTCATGACTCTGTGCTGCAGTGTCCTGCTACCTCGGGCTGCCCTGAAGTGTTCATCTGTCGAAGTCAGGGGGGGACAGTCAAACTCCGGCCAGCGGTAGCAGTTCCTGGTGGCCCAGGCCCTTTGGCAGGAAATAGAAATAAAAAACACGTCATTCTGCCACAGCTTGCGGCGAGTCTGGACCCTGCAGCGTAGTCAGTCTGTTCATGTGCACTGACCTGACAGGCACCAGCGGCCCCATTCTGGAGGAGGACGACAATTCAAGATAAAAAGAACAGTGCCCATTGTGATCCTCTGCTGATAGTGCCGCAGGCCGCCGCCAAAAGATGTCAGTGGCACTAACACGGAGTTGGTGGCATGGTGCCAGTTGCTGAAAAATAGCAACACGGGTAAGGCGTCACCCCTGATTCACTTGGTTGGCTCTACACTCACTGCTACGAGCAAGATGGAACTGCAGACCATGTGAAATGAATGCAGCAGGTCTCAGCGGTTTACAACGCAGTCAGCTGAGTCCAGCTCGCCGCGGTAGCCGCTTGCGATCACTCACGTCTCTCTCACAGTGCGCCTGTGGTGTTAAGCTGCTAAAAATGCGTGACTAATGCATTTTATTGCGGTGATGGGGAGCACTGCACTAAAATGCTTTAGTCTAACGCCTGATGCGTGGTACTTGGCAGGACTGAATACTTCAGGGGAGTGAACAACTTGACAAAAGGAACGACCAGGAAGCCAAATTATCCATAAGCAAGGATTTTTTCAAGACACAGACTAGACAAATCAAAAGCGATAGGAGGAGTCCAAGCCCACAAAAGTACTTACAACTGATCATCCCGACTGTCTAGGCTAGACCTAAAAAACGAGCTTGATTTACAAAGTAAAGTACAAATCTCTCAAAATATGCACCGCCAGCATGGAGAGTACAAAGGAAGCTGGAATATGGATAATTTATAGGTAGCTGGGGGGAAAACACACAAGCCACGAAACGAACGAACATAAAGAATGGCAAACTTAAACAATTATGGATAAGCCGGGACGGGGGCCTCTGCCTGGTCTCTCTTCTCCTGCCGCAGCCGCTTCAGCCCCCCTCTCCCGGTGAGTGCTCGGTCCTCCGGACGGCAGGGGGCGCAGCGCTGCGGCTCGGCCAGTGTTTGGCGCTGCCCTGCCGGTGACAGGCTGAGGCAGACAGACAGTGGTGGCTGCGGTGCGGCCTGTGTTCATGTTTCATACGGCGCAGTGTTGCGGAGGCGCTGCGCGTGTCTTATCTGCTTGCTCTTTGTGCCGCTGTCCCTGGGGCCTGCCGGCTGACTGGCGTAGACCGCGGCAGAGCCCCTAGGGACGGATGTCGGACTGCTTTGACCGGGCCCCGGGGGCGGGCCGTAGCCTGGGGCGGGGCCGCTCGCAGCTCTCGCCAGGAGGCCGGGCAGGGCCCCTGGGCAGCAGCAGCCGGGGCCGGGCAGCCTCGCCTGAGGGTGGTCGCGGCCGGGCGGCGCCTCCGCTGGAGAGCGGTCGGGGCCCGGGTTGTCGGCCCCCGAGCGGTGACCAGAAGCCAGGACCCCCGCAGCAGCAGCAGGAGCCCCTCCGGCCGCCAAAGTCTACCCCGCCAGTGGCGGCAGAGTGCGCGCCAGGTACGGCTCCGGGGGGGGGGGTGGGGGGGACTATGACTGACCTGCTTGCAAGGTGCTGGTAGTCAGTAGGACAGGCGCCCCTCAGTCTGCTAGAGACACTGGGGATGAACTGCACTGCGAGTGCCATGAGCGTGCCAACAAGCTTCCAGAGGGAAGTTGCAAATTTAAGAAGTTGACGTCATGTGACGGTACTGAGAGGTGTCAAGGAAAGTTAAGCCAGGCACACACTTAAATATTTTGGTCTGGTTTGGGTCTCAGAAGTACCTTTCGTTATTGTTAGTTCTTACGTGAACCTTTTGTGGATTCAAAACTGCTTATTCCAGAGACTAGTTTAGTCAGGGCACAAGTTGAGGGTAGATGGCGTCTACCCACTCCTTTCATAGTCGAGGGTACTACCCTGTCGAGAGGTTGGGCCCCAAAGAAATACGGTAATCTTGTCCCGATGTAATTTTCAGGCTCCGGGACACATTTATGCTACGCCTGCACGTTGTCTGCTTTCTTTCCGAGCAGCAAATTGCAGAAGGGGAAGGGGTTTATCAGATTACAGCAGGGCCCATAACAAAGGCTGAAGTTAAGGGGCCATCATGCCAGCTTTTGTTGGAGTTTCATGACTGGGAGCCTAACCCATAAATGCAATCGAGGGGAAACAAAGGCACACAGTTTATCACTTCACAGGTACTTTAGAAAGACATGCTTTTGACTTTGTTCATTCCTTGTGTATAAAAGATATGCATGCCCTGTAAGAATTTCAGATTTGTTGGTCTAAGCCAGTATTTACACAAATAATTTAAATACCACTATTATGTTTTATTTCTTTTATAGCGCAATAGTGCTACTCATCCCATTGCAAGGTGTCAGAGCGCTTGTACATCATATGTACACATTATACAGTGACAATAATTCGTGTGTGTAAATCAGTGTATGGGATGTGCTACATAAAACAGTGTTACAAGGTGTTCCAAGCCACGTGTCCTTCATAGCTCACTGTGCTATATTAGACGGGTTACAGTTTATGCACTTCAAGTAAATGGTTCTCTGTGTTGAAAGGAGTAACCCACTTATCCACTTGCCTAAAATAAAAACCTATCATTTGCATGTTTCATAATGTGCTTTGCAGGAGACATATTAACCCACTAGGCTACTTTGATTCAAAACTGGGACTAGACAAAATACAGATCTCTCCAGCAAATTCCTTCACCTGCAGAGTTATCTTACCATTATTATTATTACGAAATATAGTTGGCACACAGAGATCTCAGCAGCAGGTATCTTAAGATATTTTAAAATGCAGACTTTTCAACCAGTCTAGCAGAACAGATGTACTGCCACATTTCTCCTTGTTGCCAATTTCTTTGTGGCAGGGTTTTAAAAAATAAATGTGTATGTTGAAGCCCAGATTTTCCGTCGGGGTTGCGTCATGTTTTTGGCACAAGCCGACACAAAATCCTATTTGTTAAATATTGTAATGCGCTCAAATGTACTCATGGTACACCTGCTACATATATGTTTGAGGTCTTAAGATCTGAAGTCACTTCCTGTGAGGGCATTGATTGCAATGCCATGTGCAATATCATGCATGTGCCCTAATGTCATTTGCATGCTGCCTAAGTTGGTTAGTCCCCCCCTTCTTTTTTAGGACTTGTGCCCTGAGTATAGTATAATCATGGGGCTATGTTTTTTTTAATGTCAGGTTACTGCCCATTAAAGGCCTCAGCACAGTCGAGTACCTACAGAAAACTCATAGAGAAACTGAGGCACTGGTACTTTTTTATAATTGTGTGTAAAATATAAAGGGCTCTTGTAGATCATGTATATTTACCTGGGCTTTCAATTTCAAATTGTTCTTTTTCGGGTGCCTCTAGTTTGAAGTTGTTTGTGGACAGACATTCACTGGCTGCTAAGGTTACCATAAAACCTGGACACACAATTTTTGTTCCTTGGTTTTTATTTGTCGAAGGTTGTTTTTGTTCAAGTTAATTTGGAACCCACAAAAAATGATTTGTTAAAAGAACGCTCCTTACCGACATAGGTGTGCCCTAGTGACATTGGTGTCCCCTGTGAACCTAACAAAGGTACCAGTCATAACCTAAGGTTAGCCCCTTGAAACTATTGCATAGTCGAAAGTTGAACTTGTTGCCAGATGTCATAAACTTGACCAGAATAGTGAGTTCAAGCTGTTTAATGTATTTAAGATAAATGTGAACTTAAGGGAGAAGTACCTTAAACTTTGAAAAATTATCTCTGGAAGGAAGAATAGACACAGCAGTTATTTTTCAGATGATTAACGATAAGTTTGTGTAACAGGCTTCTTTGTATTAATGGTGTGAATGTTAATGTTACTATTGAAGGTATCTAATGGCGGTATTTTCCCTGTTTAAATTTACGAGGCCCAGTTATGAGCAAACACATCTTTTAATCTTTTAAATAATTTGAGACATTAGTAGGAACATTTTCCTGAAAAGTTTGGATTTTAAAAGCTTCGCTTCCTACATTTTTATAATAGTCCTTATTGCATGAAAAAGAGTCAGATTTCCTTCTCCATCCTAGTGAAAAATGATAAAAAAAGAAACATCTGAATGAAAATAACCTTTGATTTCTCTGGAGGCATGCTGAATGAAACAGTTTGTTTTCGAAGACTAAACTTCCTCACTCACAGCTCCTTTCTATTAAATGTTTGTTTTGCGAAGCATTCCTTTTCAGCTTAAAAATAACCAACCATTTCTCCTTTAAAGGGATGCTACTCTACCACTCGCCTGGATCCAAAAATGCCTTTCTTACTAACTTCAGCTCCTTATTGTAAACGTAAGATTCCAATAATACTTTTCATATTTTAGGTTATTTAAAATTTTCACTTGGAGGCTGCCGCATATAACAATACCACTTCACTATTAGACACCATGAGCACGGCAGGACTTTTTCAAACGGTCAAGGAGCCTACGCATATGGACATAAACTAGATGGAATATTCACCAATAGTACTTCAACTATCATAAAGGAGATCCTACCCTTAGCCTGGACTGACCACTATGCTATTATCTTCGATCTTAAGGCTTCCCTTCTTGATCATTCCAACTTCAAAATTAGCTCTCGCCTGCATTATCGAAATTGGAAGAATGTTGATGATAATATGCTCAGACACCATTTGTCGCTTTCATCATCAAATAACTTTATTTTTTATGACAAAGATCGTACAAAGTGCGTGGTACAGAGCATACTAAAACGACAAAAAAATAAAAATCAATTAACAGATTGCATATCACTAATTAAAACAATTTAGGAATAAAACTCATTGTTTGAAAGAAGACAAAATATTTTCATAAATATAGTTAAAAAAAAAAGGGTGCAAAAGACAATTCATGTTATACATTTAAAACATTTGATCCATAATGCATACCAAAATCTGGCCAAACCAAAGACTATCACCCTGCGAGTATCTGTGGCTAAAATTCTCAAAACCTCAAGGTAATTGCCAGGTCCGATTAGTTTACACAGCGGAACAATCCACTTGACCCTCAAACTTCGGTAATGGGGGGCAAAAGAATAACAAGTGGACTATAGATTCAGGCTAGCCTTACACGCTGGACACTGATAATCAGAGGGAACCTCGCTACACCACTTTTTACAAAACAGTTTAATGGGGAGTCTCTCTTGTATCGAAATTGTATAAATAGTTTACGTGCCATGGGTGGAACAATTTCATCGATAGTTTCCTCATAAAATGGGACAATTTAAAAAATCATAAGATCCTGGGTCAGTGTACCCACCGGTTTAGCTATCTCCTTCTCCATTGTGGTTTCCCAATATATCTTTTTAACCCTGCACTTCGGTGTAGGGGACAGTCTTTCAGGAGTGGACCAGTACTCCTCCATCCCAAGTCTCTTAAGTAGCTTTTTCAGGGAGCTAAACCATGGAATGGAATTCACCTGGGATCGCTTCAGCAGATCAATTGTCACTGCTCGGTAAGGGGCGAGCTCTTTAACAGACCACAAACGATGCCAAAACATTAGCAGCTTGTAGTCCAGCTTATACGCCAGCTGTTTATGGCCCAAATCCCAAAACATAGGAACCAGGGGGTACTAATGGGAAGATTTAAAAGTGATCTTAGAAAGCGGGTTTCTATCGGAGTAAGAGAGTTTGTATTCCCAATACCCCACAGTTCAGCCCCATAGAGAGCCTCCCTCCAGTGCTTTGATATTATACATTTCCAATGCTGGGGCCACTTTCCTGGACACTGTGTTTTTATGGATTTTACTTATATGAGCGGTCTGCTGGATTAGCGACAATTGGACTTTTTCAATGTGGGGGGTGCAATTTAGGTTAGATGTTAAACGGATACCCAGATATCCTAAGGCAAATACTTGCTCTAGGGGGCTACTTCCTGCATACATAGTTCTTTTAGGTGATTTAGTATTCCCTTTGGAAAAGATCATATATTTCGTTTTGGCCTCGTTCAGCACCATGCCCCGCACCTTACAAAACCCAATAAAATGATTTAACAGTTGTTGGTGCCCTTGGGGGGATTTTGAGATTAATAGAGTGTCATCCGCAAAGAGTAATGCAGGAACTCTTCTCTCATCTACATTCGGGGCGTCAGACCCATCACTATCCAGGTAATCTACCACCCCATTAATAAAAATAGAAAATAAGGTGGGCGCTAAAACACATCCCTGTCTTACTCCACGTTTAATAGAAAACTGCTGGGTGAGTTGGTTATTTTCCCCCCACCTAACTTGGGCTGTATTTAGTGAATGCAATCGAATTAAAATGTCTAATAAATTATGGGGGTAGGCCCATCTCTGCCACCACTTTCCATAGCTTAGCTCGCGGTACTTGATCAAACGCCTTACGTAGGCCCACAAAGGCAACATATAACTTACCATCTCTGATACTAACCTCCCTCCAGTAAATACACAGAAAATGAAAAGCCTGGTCCAATGTGCTAATATTTGCACGAAATCCTGCTTGGAGATCACTCAGGACGTGGTGCTCTGAAATCCAGTCCTGAACCCTAGACAAATCCTGCTTGCAGAAAAGTTTCTGCAGTGAGTCAGTTAGACTTATAGGTCTATAGCTTGCCGGGTTTGCTCTATTGCCCTTCTTATAAATAGGGATTATTTCCGCTATATTCCACGAGGAGGCAATGTTCATTCCCGATAGAATGGCGTTTGTTTACATATTAATATATGGAGCCCAGACAATTGGGTCCTCTTTCTACAAATCCCCTGGGATTCGGTCAGGGCCAGGGGCTCTAGCCGGAATGCTAGAACAAATCGTCACCTGTGTTTCTTCCCAAAGAGAACTCCAAGTCCTCTTTGGCACCACACAAGGTTTCCCCCAATGATTCAATTTGGCTCTCTGCCTCATTACTACCTGGTGCGTAGAGACCCCCAAAGCGAGTCACCCACTCTTCAGGTAGGACTATGAAATCCAAATTAGTCTTTCTACCGTTAAGCCAATAGGCCGCTTGTTTCCAGAAAGACTTTGAATCCTTAACTGTTAGTGCCTTTTGTAAGTATGACCAGAGGGAGCTTTCCCATATTTTTTTAGCGGACTCAATTGCTTTCCTACATCTTTTTCTACAAGCCACCAGATCAGAGTGAACATTAGATTTTGCGGGCCGTACAAGATCTGCCTTAGCTATCCTATTGTCCTGATTATACCAAACTGCCTGAGATTCTTGCTTTGGCTGTGTCTCATCCTGCTCAGATTTCTGCTCCCTACGCTTTTTGCCCAGCAAATCCCTGATCTCAATAAATATGGTTTCAAGTTGGCTGATCAGTTTTTCCACTACTTTATCTTTAGAGAGTTTGTACATCTCTTCCACCACCAGACATGTTTTAGCATTAACTACTTCCAAGGCCTCTGGCTGTTACTCCACCCTGTCCCATCTGATCGTTCTCAAGTTGTTCGAAATGGACAATTCACCCAGGTCCATTCTTCCTCTGTCGGGTTCACTTTCGCCCTGATTTATTAAAGAAAGGATCAGGGCGTTATGGTCGCTATCTGATCGGTTGGCCACTGCCATATCGTAAACCAGAGACTTAGGGCAACCAGGCAATAGTCAATCCTACTAGCATAGCCAGGTCTATTAAAGATTAGATCCCCATTTTGATCTGATTTAGTTCTCCCATTGGTGGCTCTCAAATCGTGTTGTAGGGTAAGAGCCAACACATGGCTTCCTCTTTTTGACCATCTAACTGGGGTAAGATCTAGCTGTGGGACAAGCCAAGTACTGTCCCACCCCTCAGTCAGATCTCGAGGGGTCAGGGCAAACTGTTCAAATGTGCAATTAAAATCTCCGGCTACCAAGACAGGGACACGATCAGTGGATTCGGATAGAACATGATCTAGAACTTTGATGGTATTAGTTTCTTCAGAACCCCTAACAACTCAGTTATAAACATTAAAAATCTTAATTTTCAAACCACTGCATAGTTCCAAAACTATGGCTAAAATATCAGGGGAATCTACATGGACCTGTCTAACTCTTGACCCAAGAATATTTTTTACCTAAATCGCCAAACCCCTCGATGGTCTCCCCTTGTCTTTCCTTGCGGCACTTAAACCATAGGTAGTAAACCCACTTCTATGTGGTGTTTGCAAACTCCAGGTTTCTTGGAAGAGTATTGCATCATATAAATCCACAAAGGAGCCCTAATCGGGGTCTACTAGCAGTTAATCCCTGACACGCTCCAAACCAGAATTCTTAAGTGTCGGACGAACTTTAGTATTGATATCAGTAGTACTACACTCAGTGATTGCTCCTCCTTGATCGGTATTAGGGAGATTGCCAACCCCCTATCCCCCTTAGGTTCACATTCAAATGCTCACTAATGGCCTTGGATTTTGTGGCCAACCCCGGCCCTACAGGGACTTTCATTAGGGACCCGGTCACATTTGGACCAGGGGGGGTTACATATACAACTTGGGGCGGCAGTTCTCCTACCTGTAGTCATACCTGTGCTCCTGCGCCATTTGCTGTAGTGGGGGGGCCCCCATCTCGTAAAGGCCCTAGGTGACTTGTATACCTCTTTGTCCATTCCTGCTGGCGGTCTATTTCTAATAATAGCAGAGGTATTAACAGTAGGGATAGTATGAGAATCTATAGACATTAAACCGTCTACTGGGGCCATACCGAAGAAGCAAAATTTGTCGCTTTCCCAATCCAATCTGCCTGATGACGTTGAACTTGCTTCCTCCCATTTTAATAGATGGCTAAACACGGTAGCGGATAGACTAGCACCCTATAAAAAATCCTCTAGTAAAAGAAAAATCCCATTGGTCCCATGGTTTTCGGAAGCTCTCAGGCTTGAAAAACAAAATTGTAGAAGACAGGAAGACGCTGGAGAGCACATTGCAATGAGAAGAAGCTCTCTATCTATAAGATCTTGCTATTTAAATACAAAGACCTTATTTTTAAAGAAAAATGCACCTACTATTCTAAGCTAATTTAGAGTGCAAAAAATTTCACTAAAGAACTTTTCCTGGTAATAGCGAAACTCACCACCCTTTCAGACAAAGCCATAATGGAACACTCCCAAGCGTTCTGCGATACCTTGGCTCTGAATTTTCAAAAGAAAGTTGATCAGATCTACTCCATCTTTTAAACAACTCGTAGGCCAGCTGCATGGGAGTCCAATGATCTACGAATTTCTAGCTCCCTGGCAATCTTCAGAATTTTTCTCCAGTTTCTAGCGATCAGATTGCCGTATTGATGAAGCAGGCAAAATCAGGATGCCCTCAAGACCCTTTTCCCCTCATGGTCTTCAAACAGGTTTCTGAAACCCCGGGAACCAGTCTGTCCACCATTTTTAACTATGTTCAAAGAAGGAGTATTTCTTTCCATGTGGAAAAGGGCCTCAATACTGCCTCTTCTGAAGAAACCTAACCTGGACTCAGCTGAACCCAACAATTAGAGACCTATCTCTCGTCTTCCACTTCCGGCCAAGTTGGTGGAAAAGGTCATGAATACTCAGTAAGCCAACTACCTACATGAAAATCATCTCTTGGATGAGACACAGTTTGGCCTTAAGCCAGGCCACAGCCCAGAAACGGCCCTGATCAAAGCCACTGACAAAATTAGGGCTGTACTAGATGATGGTGGCGCAGCCGCTCTCATCCATCTCGATCTGTTGGCAGCGTTTGACACTGTCGACCACAAGCTGTTAATCAATCGCCTGAGTTCTTTGGGAATCAAAGATAAAGCATTTTCTTTCATCTCCTCCTTCTTTATATGCAAACTTCAATCGGTAGACCTTGGCACATACGAGTCCCCCTCCTTTACACTCCCTTGTGGGGTACCGCAGGGCTCATCAATTAGCCCCACTTTTTGTAATATTTATGTGTCAGAACTGGCATCTTTGATCAGATCCTTTGGATTGTCATAACGTCCTATGCTGACAACACCCAAATCGTCCTGTCTGTTTATAAAAATGGCGTGTCACTTGCTACTCGATTCCATGAGGGCATGTTGGCCGTCAGCTCCTGGATGAGTTCACACTGCCTCAAATTGAACTCAGGAAAGACTTAGATAATTTTGTTCGAAAATCTCTTCCCTAACTGGTCGCCGGCTTGATGGCCGGAGGAACTAGATTCATTACCCACCCCAGTGACAAAGGCTAAAAACTTAGGAGTGATAATAGATGACAAACTTAACTTTGAGCTTCAAGTCACCGCGGTCACCTCTTCCAGTTTTATATTTACTCAAAATGCAATAAAAAATCTTGCCCTATAATCCAGAGAACAGCAGAAATATCATAATCCCCTCCCTAGTTCTATCTAAGTTAGATTATTGCAATGGCCTTTATCTCAACACGCCCGAGAAACAGTTAAGAAAGTTGCAGATGATGCAGAATGCTGCAGCAAGGCTGCTTTTAGGTATCCCTAAGTTTCAATCGGTGGCCAAGCACATCCAAAGTCTCCATTGGCTCCCAATTAGAAGCTGCATCAAATTTAAAGCTTTATGCATCACATATAAGGCGCTGCACGACACAGGCCCTCAGTTTTTGAGGCGGTCGTTGAAGTGCTATTCCCCCAACAGATGCCTCTGCTCTGAAGGGGCGAAACTGATGCTCCTACCCAGGAACCGGAAAGCCAAGTGGGGCGGCAGAAGTTTCACAGTAGCTGCCACCAAACTTTGGAATAGCCTCCCTAGCTCTATTAGGGCTCTGCCTACTTTAATGACCTTCAGGAAAGAACTCCAAACCTGGCTATTCTGCAACTAGGGCAAGTTTTTCTTACTCAGGACTGCTAGCGCCAAGAAACCGGTTGGTATTCGTGCACTTAACAAATCACTATCTCATAACATGTTAGTCCATGAATGAGCGCATTGACTGCTCTAAAATCTGTCACAGTTTTACTTGTTTCACGTGTTTGATTAAGAGCCTCAGTGTCTGACTGCTCCCTTCGTTAATTGACAATATGTTCAACATAAAATATACAGGTAACAAACAGGAAGGCAGGAATGAGGATGTCAGACTGTTATTTTTTTAAAATGTTTATCGGTATGCAACCGATAACAGAACCTAATCAAGCAAAGACGGCACCCTATGCCTCCCCCTCCACAGGAGTCACGCTCGGGCATATGACAGTGTGAAAACGCTTACACAAATGCAGAATCCGTAAACAAACAGAACAGCATCCTTTCTTATGTGGTCCGACATAATTAAACAGCACATGGGTACATAAGGCTGAGCCACCATTCAAACTCTTATTTAAAATTTATCATGTAACTGGTGTGATTTTGTGCTGTGTGCAGACTTTTTGAGGCATTATCTGACGTCATATATTTTGTAAGCACTATTTGCAGCAAAAACGGAGTTTAAAATCGGTTCAAGATATTCAAATGCTGATGGTTGAATTTCTACATTTCATTTGAAATTTTTTAATATTATTGGAATATGTTGTAAATATCGATTTTTTTCCCCATGGACTTATTGGCATACATGGATAAGTTTTCTAAGAACTTTTGTCATCACTCAGTTCTAATAAAACAATGAAATGTTTTTTGTACCTTGTGTTGTAAATAATCATCCAACAAGACTTCCAGTTGCGGGCATGGAAAAAAAAACTAAGGTCAATGAGTTTGGTAGAAGAAGAAAACTACAGGTTGCTAGCAGTCCAATCTTTCAGAATACGTCATTGACATACTACCATTCTTCTGAACTAAATAATGAAAACATTTTTCATGTGCTCAATGCAGTAGACCATTTTCAGAACCCAGCTGCCCTTCCTTTCTCATTGATTGTCTCTTTGCCTTTGACCCTGTGTAGCGCTTCGTTGTCCTTTGGTTAGGTTTGCGCTATGCGAATGCCACATACACAAAGCGTACAATGTGGTACTTGTTTGTGAAGTGCATCTCTTTATTGATTGAGTTTGAGACCTGTAGATGTAACTATATTGGTATTGTGGTTTGTGCACAGTATTTGTACCCACCGCAATAAATATACTTTTCGTAGCTTGTCTTAAAGCGTTCCATTCTCTGTATCTGCATACAGGGATAAAGTAGAGATAATGAAAATGCCATGGCCTAATCACGTTAGCTTGTATGTTGCTATTAGTCCATGATGATCGGGATCGTAAAATCTCCTAAACGTTTGCTGCACATGAGCAAAGTTTATTTTTTATTTTTTTAAATTGAAATTCGCTTTTTGATTTGTAAGTGAAAATGAACTATGCTGGAGTTTAGAAGTTTTTTTAGAGTTGTATGAATTCTTACTTGATTTTGCGTCGTGAATCACAGTTTGTGCTGGCAGAATTACTTTGATAATTGCGGAATCCAAAACGTTAACTGCAAGTTTGACATTTTTTCACCAGGGCAGGTGTAATTTTCTGCTAATGTTAAAGGTGTTAATAAAAGCTCTGCTTCGGTTATGGGTAACACTTTAATGATCTAGTCAAACATATTGCTTATTTCATGCAGCGTTTCCTACTCTTTTGTGCTAGTATTCTTGCCTTTTATTTACAAGCTGACAACTGCTATCAAACTGATGATTGTGGGCTTCAGTTGTAGTTTCAATGTAAATATGGTCATATTTCATTTTTGTAGCTTATTGAACATGGAGTCATTTGTCTATTCATTTAAAATTAAGGGTTTTAAGATATATTTGACAACCTTTTTATTTGTATTAATAACCACAATATTTCGAGCGAGAAATAATCTTTACGTCCGGGGAATTTGAATAGGGGTGTCCCAAACATGGATGTGACCATAGCTTTGCCAGTTAAATTGCTAAAATGAAACATTCTCCTGGTACAAGACATTGCCTCTTTCAGTTATGGGGTACAGTTTCTCAGTAGGATTGGGAGTCTTACAAGCAAAAAGTGATGGTAGTTTCACCACCTATACGTTTGTAAAAGATTACTCTCCAGACATTTACATCTGGGTCCACAATAATAATAGTTGTAGTATTTAAGTTATGATGTTTTCTCTGGGTTCTGTCATGCGAGGGTAAGTATTGTCTTAGCGTCATGTTTCATTCTGGACTGTGGCTATAACTGTATGACTTATCTTAGAATTTGTCAGTTGTTGAGATCACTGCTGTGACGCATCCTGTTATGGGTTGACTGCAATAAATCGACCTGTTTATTTTTGATTGTGTTTGTGCACACTTACCTCAATAGTTTGTATCTTGGGATCAAAACCGTGGAAAGAAGAGCCTCGTATTGTGCTGAAGCACTGTTGCAGTTTTAGTCAGAAAAGAGAGCGCCTCTTATATTGCAATACTTCATTGGCGTGATTAAAACCAGTATATCCACCGAATCTCCAGATCCAGACAAATCAATCAATGCTCTGTGTATAAATGGCAACCTCTCCTAGACAGTTGTCTGGGAAGATGTATCAACCCAAACGTCGTGCCTATGATCCCTAGCAAGGCCTTTTCTGACCACCACCAAGTAGAGCTAACGACGGAAAATACTCTACAGGCCTGATGTCACTGCACAAGGTCTTTCATTTCTCAAGTATCGTGTTGTTGGCGAAACGGAAAGTTACACACTTTTTTGTAAATATTCGCGTTTTATTTTTAACTTGAGCACAATCCTTTTTGAATTCCCCAAAGAAACTGCTGGGAAAAAAAGCAATGTGTAGATGTTTTGCAAGTGCTTTTTGGCGGGTCATGAAAGTCAGAGCAATAAATAAAGATAGCTTTAAGTTCTGTTTTTAACTTGTCACATTTTTGATTCAAAGTCAGAGGTCAAATATCATGCTGCTTTATTCTTTAACATGGGGATTGGTGTTCACTTTTCTTTCTCTGACTGCAAAGCAAGAGAAATTTTTCAAGTGAATTATGTGACAATGTAGGATGTTTTTGCAATACACAACAAAATGTAAATACCTGTAAATGAACTGTATGCATTCATTAGTTAGGAAAATAAAAATGAAGCACGTTTTTTGTAATTCTGAAGTGCGCTGCAAACATACTTCATGAAGATTAAAACAAATCAAGACACTTGGATGCACAAATGATACATATTCACAGAAACCCTTTTTCTACCCATTTATCATTTGTGTGCTATTTAGTTTTCTCAGAAAAACTGCATGTCTGTGCAAATTTAGTGGGCATTTCAATGTTTGTAAATGGTGGTGGGCTACCACACGATGCTTTAGTTACGTTCAAAATCACCCTACCTCATGCCTATTAAGGGTAGGGGGGGTCACGAAAGTTTGCTCTAAAAATTGTGGTTCTAAACAGTTGGGAACCACTGGTCTAGATCCAAAATTATTTGCAAACATCTTTGTTTATCCCAATCTAGAGCCAATCGACTGGTGTTCAACACTAAAGTGTCCCCTGCAAAGTTTAATCCCATAATATTAGTTTATAACTTTGAATCCTGGATTAACAGTTGTCAAACTATCTGAGTGGGATGCACGGGGATACTGCAGCTATGTTGAATGTTTTACTTCAAATTTATATTTGTTTTGCCTCTTTTGTAATCCCTTTTCCCCAGCCAAGGTCAGTCTGATCTTCACCAGAATCTTTGTAAAGTAGTTGCTCCTTGCATCACAAAAGGCCATTATCTCAATTCTGACCATATGATCCATTTGCACACTTGTTTTGATAGGAGCGTAGAACCTTTTAAATCAAAGCTCCTGTATGCATTAAAAATGGTGACACTATTAGCGAGAGAGGCCAAACGCTAGAATGAACTAAGATGATCTTTTGAAAAATAACAAATATAATTTGGCATTTGAGCAATTGGCAGATTTGTTAGGCGGAGTTGAAGTCAAAATATCACTAGCTGTTTTGGCAGGTAGGAAAGTATTGCAGAGGAGTTGCTTCCTAGTGCCAAGATTCATACAGCGGCTAAACAGTGGGTTCAACACTTTCTACTCTTAGGTAGACACGGACATCTCCTCTTATTATCCTTCCTATCCTGTTAGCCCAAGTTTTGCAGTCCTGGAGCGTAATTTGAATGAAATCCCATTGACATTCTCAGATGACAAATCTATGAATGCCATATTGAGCCAAAAAGAGGTGGCATCGCATCTGGCCTCGATCAGGCATCAGTTGGCCTACAAATCCAAACCAAAGATCGGAAGTCTTTATATTTTGCTATTGGCCAGTGCCAACTCCCAACTCCCATAGTTCCCCTGTTCTCTCTCTTGTCTCTGACAAGATACCGGTGCTCATAAGCCTCATAGAATATACTCAAAATTATTTTGAAAGATGGTCTTGCTCAGAGAGGTGGACTGAATCACCCATAACCGTATGTTTTCATACTCTAAATCCAGCTTCCAGAAGAAACTAGGTACCCCTGGTAAGGCATTACATTACCATCTTTTACTGCTAAAACATCTTTGTATGCACTGATCCTTTTTACATTGCTTTTTATGTTTTGACTTGGCAGCATAGCTGTTGCTAGACAATTATGTGAACATCCCTAGAGAGGGGATTTGGCTCCACCCACATTTTGAGAGCCAGGAGTACATATTTTGATTGGGCAGAGGTTGTGTGCTTCCACAAAAAAATGCATGCCCTACACACAGCTGTTATAATTTTCTTTATTTATCTCTCTACCTAAGCTTGAACTTTCAGGGCACATACATGACACTGGAATGCTATTACAGTGTCTTAGATAACTATATACTGTACGTTCTTTTCTCCAGCAGCAGCACAGAAGGGAGGGAGGGCAGTCTTTACCATTCATGGATTTGTATGTCTGGCTTGACAGTGCAATTGTCACCTCACCTTTTAGCCTACACCAACATTAATTCACTGTTCTTTGCTTCCACATAAATACATATCTATTCCCATGTTATTTACTTGTAATGCTTAACTGATTTGCATTGGAGGACTTTTGCTAAGGTGAGATGGGAACTAACCCAAGAGAAATCGCCCAGGGTTTTCTTGTCATGATGGGCATACACCAGCGTTGAGCATTCTCCATTTTTGGTCTGTCTAGACAAAGCTTTAGGTTTTTTGAAAGACCTTGTATTATCAGTTATTTAACAAAATGATTTAAGAAAAGGTCTGTAAAGAAAATGGTCTTTAAGTTGGCCTCCTTCAGCTTTCCTGTGTTTATCATGCTTTGCCATTGTTTGAATGGGTTGTCTTTCAAGCAATTGGAATTTTAGGGATTATTACTTTGTTCCATTTGTGTTTCCATTATGTTTTGGTAATGGGAATTCAAGTAGTTCTTTTGTTATACCGCAGGTGTGATTAGAAGCATAGTGCGCATTTGAGCCACTGTTTTTTAGGTCTCGTTTAAGACTGGGCATGCACAGTCTCTAGTGAGACATATTGTTTTTCAGTCAGTGGGCTTAGAGGCCCCCCTGTTGCTTACCAATGGTTGGGTTAATTGTCGCTCATGTACTTGCTTCTTATTGGTCACCTGCTGTAGGCTTTGTCCTTTTTGTGTATTTGTCTCCCCCGGAGAATGAACACAATACTTGTGTCCTTTCCCTGCTCATTTTGTTAGGTGCTACTTTTTACCGTGTGTTTAAGCACTCTGCCATAGTGCGTCTTTTTCATCTGGCTCCCTTGTGTACTTTCCAGCCCTCTATGTTCAGCCCCCCGCCCTTCTCCTTCCCTTCGGTTGTTAGTAGCGCTGCCCCCTAAACCCTTATTCCCTGTTTTTAGGTCTCGCGCCTAGCGTTGCAGTGCGTAGCATTGCTCGCGCAGCGCGAGACCTTTAGAAAGGGCTTCTGAAAACGACCTACATGCTCGTGCGTGTGGTTTTGTTTTCAAAAGCCCACATTGGCTGGTGCGTCCGTTTTTTTTATGGGGACGGCACGCTATTGGTCAAAGGCGGGCGCATGTCCCGCCTTTGCCGCGCCCATTCCCGACGGTGGCCAGAACGCGCAGCAGCGCGCGTTCGCCTCGCTGCCGCGGTCCCTCCCACCCGCTCCTCTGTGGTGCGCGCGCACCACTGGTTTATTCATTTGGAGTTTCGCAAAGGAAAGGAATGTACTTGCTTTGAGAGCAACCGTATCGCCTTAACGCGACGTTTCTGGCTACGCAAAAAGGTATATTTTCTGCTTTCTTATTGTGACAGAATCTTAACTGTCTAACGCTACGTGTGGTAAATCTCATGATCGCATCCGTCACTTTTTTGCGGAAGTATTGCAGTCAAATAACTTTGTGTTACGGGCTGAGAAGCAATCTAAGGATGCCGTCATGCAAATATTTAACTCATGAAGGAGACCGGAGTTTCTCCTTCGGGGTTCAGAGAGTAAAGAGTGCAACCCTGTGAATACAAGACATGGGGGACGCATTAATTTCGGGGCTTGGGTATCTGACCCAACAGGGGTGTATGGAGTGAAGCCCCGATGTGTATCTCTTACTTTTGTTGAGCCTCTTGGGTGCAGGTACTGTTGCCGTCCTCTCTGCCCTGAAATTGAATGGAAGCCGGAAGGTACAGTTTTAAGCTTGTGTTTTGACCTCAAAACCAGTAGATTAAGGAAAATGAAAAACATACTTATGTAAGTATAATATGAATAGCTCAGTGTGTTTGTAAGTGGGTTCTGTAAGAAAAGGAAAAACCTTTGTTAAAGCGAAAGCCAGAAAGATTGTCTTAGATTTTACGTGGCAGCCCAATGTCGATGTATCAGTGTATGGATAATTGCTGCTTTCTATCTTTTGCGGTGGAGTGAATGAATATTGATTTCTTTGCACCCTACAGAATTTCTTTTTCATTTATTCATTGGTATTATTTAAAAAATTGCTAGAGAATGAATATGGACGTCATCGTTTCTTATGACACCTGCACTGGGGTGGAAGGATGTTATGTTCTTAATTGATCTTATGGTGCGTCTTCTAGTAACCTTTCATCTTTGGTTTTTTGTGAACCATATGTAAACATTATTTATGTTTAATAGTCCGGTCTTGTGTCCATTTATAAAGCTGAGTGGATTATCGTTATTTTATGGTGCTCATAATTAAATTTTGAATTTAAGTTAATGCCCTTGTGATCTTTTGCTGACACTTGGGTCCACATACTGCTTAATGGGGACATATGTGATTGTGTTATGGGCTGGTTTTTGCTTTCATTTGTTGGTCACGTTTAATTTGTGTGTAGTAGACTCAAGCCGGATAAAAGACCAGCAGACTAGGTGAAACCATTATGTTGGTATTGATGTAATTTTCCATTTCATTTTTTGCGGTGTGCATACTCCATAATTTGTCGAAGGGTTCCTCTGTTTTCCTGTGAATACGTCTTTTCTAAATGTACGTTTCAGATTAGTTTCTTTAGATAAAGGTTCATTTGGTCCAAAGACCAGGAGTGTGGTACATAATGGAGATACTCATCCTTAAGAGCATTGACATGGTTGATTGGCTAATCCCAGAGTATGTAGGGTATGTAAAGGTTAAGGGATCTTTAGTGTCTAAAAGAGAGACAGGGTATATTGTCATTTAGTCCTTGATCATATGTCTTGAGACTGTACACCCACCATTGTTCTTTTTTTAACAAAATATGTTCTGCATTGTTGCCATTTGTGTCTATGGTTTCTAGAATGACCCAGCTGATGTCATTGATGGTGTGTTTTGCAGTCAAGAAGTGGTTGCTCCTTCGAGTGGTGGATTTTTTACACCTGATGTTACTGTGGTCTTCGCAAATCCGTTTTCACTTTGCGGCAGGTCATTCCAATGTATTTAATATTGCATGGGCAGGTGATCAGATAAATCGCATGCGTAGTGTTACACTTTCTGTGACGTCTGAGAGTCCACTCGAAGTTCTCGGTTAATCTGAGACTTTTGGTTGCTTTTGTGAGTTTACATACAGAGCAGGATCCGCCGGTGTAATGTCCAGTGACTGGTGCTCTGCCCCAGTTAGTTAGTACTGTGTTGGTTGTTACTCGATTGGGTGCCGGTCTAGTGAGTACTAGTAGGTCGTGGATATTTTTGCTTCTTTTATTTGCAAATCTAGGTTTGGGCCATTTCAGTGTTCCAGAGGTGAGAGTCCGCCAGTGTTTTTTAATAGTCTTCTTCACTAAATTGGTGGCTGTGCTGTATGTTGTTACACAAGTTAGAATCTATGTGTCCTGATCTTTTACAATAGTTTGTAAAAAGCTTTCGCGATGTTGATTTCTCGCTCTTTTTTGGCATCTCTGTATAATTCTGTTTGGATAATCCCTTTCTTTTAGTTTGATGTTAAGGTCTTGGGCCTGTTTCTTATAGTCTTGTGTGTTGCTGCAATTGGTCTTATGTGTAGAAACTGGATGTATGGGAGATTTTCTCTCAAAGGGCGAGGGTGGAAACTCAAAGAGAGGAGGCTATTTTTGGCAGTGGTTTGGGGTTGTAGGTTGTCATTTTCTACATGGATGGTGATGTCTAGGACGTAGATTGCCTTTTCATCGGCTGTAAATTTCAAGAATTAATCACAGGAATTAATCCATTCATGGAATTCGGGTAGTGTCTGGTGTTCCTTTCCAGATCACTAGTACGTCTTCTATGTATCCTTTTCCCTTTCATTGAGGGAGGGACATGGCACCAAATGACCACATACGACGCCCATAATAAAAAAAAAAGAATGCAAGAGAGAAAAGGACGATTAAGAAGAGTATTCTGGACCCAACCACTAGATGGCGGAATACAGCACAGCATGTGAAACCAGTAAATTCTATAAGCTGCAGAACTACTACTACTACTGGTAAAGTAACTATTTAATTATGCTGCCATCTAGTACAGAAAGGGGTCTTTGGATGCCCCATTTGCTCATTGAAGCTTGCTGGGCTGCCCATAGAATACCTTAAAGCGATGATCGAGAACGCCATATTAATTCCCATCTTGCTCATCTCGTGCATGGATCTCTAATACCTGTGGCCTACTTTACATCTGGCACACTCCTGTTCAGAAATTATGCATGTGCTTCCAGTTCCAAACTTTTGCATCCATAACCACATGTTGCCAGAATTTTAGGACAATTTCTCCCCCTTGGCTGTGTGGGTCTTTTGCTTGCATTAAAAATAATTTTCCTGCGCTCACTTCTCCCCTTCTAACCTTGTACCAAACGCCTCCCCCCAAGCACCCTAAAATAGATTCTTCACTTCTCTGTTTTCTTCTGTTAGAATCCTGTGTAAGGGAAAACTCATCAAAGTGTGTTTTTGTTTTCCTCCCCTTTCTCGTCACCTCCTTTAATCTGTAGGTGGTGACTCAACATTTGAGCTGTGTACACCAAAACCTCTTTCTCCCAGGCCCATGATCTGTTTTGATTAGTTTAAATTGTTTAATTTAATGCATTAAACATGTACGCTACCATGATGAATCGAACCTTCGTCCAGGGATGGGCGAAAGTCCTCGTTTCCAACTAATGAAGTGCGTGGTGATGAAAAGCTAGTGAGACATGCCGCCCCCCCGCCCTCACCCCCCAATCCTGTACCCAAATGGTGATGAACAAGGAATGGGCCCTATTGCTGTTACGTAGTCAGGGGAGCTCCCATAGGGGACCCCCATCAACAGTCTCGTGGAGAAGTGTGGCTCAATGGTTAGAGCGGCAGACCCTGATGCAGAGATCTGGCCCGGGACCAGGGTTCAATTCCCGCCTCGGCGGGTCTTGGGCTCAATTTCCTCGGACCTGATAATTCTCGCCTCGGTGCCTATTCTAATCATGGGTCCCACTCTGCAACTCTGGGCAATAGCTTGCTTAATCTCCACAACGGCCCCAACAGCGCTGGGATGCCTGGCTTCACCCTGGGGGTGCCCAGGAGTGGACATTTCACAGGGAAAAGCCAGGAAGGGTTCCACAGCGGTATGCGTACAGCGCCTGGACACCCCTTTGGGGGTATGGGTGCGCTTTACAAGTACAAATTTCATTTCATTTCATTTCATTTCATTTCATTTCATTTCATTTCAATTTCATTTCAACAGTCTGAAAAAAACACCATTGGTGTTGTCTCAGCTCTAGTAACATTATTGGTGTTGCTTAACGAGCTAAAATCTGGAATACTCAACAACTTTATGACACGGAGTAGCCATATTCTTCACTGCACATTAAATATACGCAGTGCCTGAAACGGTAACCTTGGAATGAGTGTTTCTTTAATAATTCTCTGCCCTAACCAGAAGGTAGCAAAAGTATGCTACCCCTTATGTTTGTCCAGTGGGTGAGACAATGCATACATGTGTACGTGTCCATTTGTCGTTAGTGTTACAAGTAATCTCAGTCTGGAGCCTTAGCAGGCTTTTGTGGTTACTAACCAAACCAAGGAGGCGTTTGACAGGCAACATAAACAGAAAAGATGGCAGACATGCATGTTAGCTGGGTTGTTGAGGATAACACAGGAATGTCTTCAATTTTGTTCCGAAATACATCATTGGGTTGGTTTTTTTTGCAGATTTTTCTGGGTTGGTTGGCCCAGATGCAATGGGCTGCCACTGAGTAGCGTTGGTCTCCCTCTGTTTGCTTCTGGTTTTGGGGAGGGGGTTTACAAGGAGGCAGTCGTCATCTGAGCATAGTCTGTGTGATGTGCAAATTGTTCTTGTAGGTTTTGGGTTGTTGTACCGTAAATGCATTTGAGACAGAGAAACTTGAACGTGTTTCTATCTTTTACTGGTAGTTAATGTAGGCTTTTGAGATGCTGTGCAGTAGGTTAATTTATTTGCTCAATCTTCTTGCTGTGTTTTGCACCTTTCCAACTTGTTTGATAACCGATTAACACTGTGTTAAAATAATTGTATAGTTTTAACCAGGTCACTTGCTCCAGTGGGTTAAGTGGCTGTGAAAGGGATAGTTTCACTCAGATGGATTTGGTGGATGGAAGCTTCTCTTACAGTTTTGGCCGAGGTGGCCATCCCATAGCACTCCAAGTTGCATACTTTGGTCTTGATTTTAATGAGCCTGCCCAAAAAAAGATGACTTTGCTTGAAACTTTGTCAAATAATTCCAAACAGTATACACTGCACAGCAAAGATGTAGTGAAGATGAAATAGAGGCATTTGTGTTGATGTGCCCCTTCTCTGTCTTGCAATGGAAAAGAATGAAATGTTAGAACTTGAGATAACATCTGAGTATTTAGGTGAAGCAATAACTCATTTGCAAGTTGGGAAGACCCCGGGGCCGAATGGCCTACGTGTGAAGAATTATTTAAGAGGTTAGCCATCAAACTGACTCACTTGTTGGCAATGGTTAATGCTGCTCAAAATGAAAAACAGCTAGCATATGATCTTCAGATGGACACTGTGGTAGTCTTACCAAACCGTCGTAAAGTTAAGTGTTCATCATACAGACCTCTATCATTGCTGAATGCAGAGGTTAAAATGCACGTAAAGGCTTTGGCCAACTGACTGAGCAAAGTAGGAGAAACACTTGTACAGCCTAATCAGTCAGGAGTCATGCCTAGTAAAAATGCGAGGTTAGACCCGAGGCACCTATACGGCTGCATGACGTACACGGAAAATGCAATATAACCATCAGTGGTCACGTCGTTGAATGCAAGTCAAGGCCTTTAACTCAGTCAAGTGACAGTTATGTTTGCGTTTCTCAATAAAATGGTATTTGGACCTACATTTATTTCTTGGTTAAGCCTCATATGAAGAGCTGCAAACTGAAATTAAAGGTAATGGAAACTGGTCAGAGCCCTTTCAGATTAGAGAGGGGTACTACATAAGGATATCCCCTGTCACCCATGTTTGCCCTGGCATTAGACTATTGATGTGCTGGATCAGAGGGGACTCGCTGGGTTGGGGCTGAGATGAGGATGGTGGAATTAATGAATTTCACTCCAGCTTGAGAATAGTCTCCTCTATTTCTGAACCCAAGGCCACTATATCCAGACTACTGCAGATCTTTAGAAGTTTCCAGAACTCCTTAAGCTTTGGAATTAGAGCAGTTTGGTGCTTTTTCCATTGGTGAAGTTGTCCACAAGCCCATATTTCAAATGGCCAGTTGTAATTAACAGGAAGGGTTTTAAATACTTGGGGCTACACATGGCACAAGTTAGAGGAATTCCTTAAGAGCAATCTATATTTGCTGCTCAGTAGATTTCGAGGAGAAAACTGCTGCTCTCCCTTCTTGGTGGGTGGCCTTGTACATGAGAACACTTCCCTGGTTTCTCTGTCTGCTCCAGAACACACCATACAAGGTATCAGAGGAATTTTTGTAAATATCTAGAAGCAAAATTGTGCCTCCAATGAGTAGGCTGAGAGATGCTTGGAGTCAAACTGGAATGATGCCCTCTGATCAGTTTACGAGGAATTCAAACTTTCTGACACCTATGGTTAAATCAGGGAGGTGGAGCTCAGACTTGTGTCTGAGAATATGCGGCTAGCAGGGAACCTTCCCACACATCTTGGGGAATGCATGCATCTGCCATTTTGTGAGGGATTTAAGAACGACCTGGAATTCAATGCAAAATGATTGGAGGCTTTTTTTTTTGGGGGGGGGTTGATCTTTTTATTGTTGATTTTATATTGTCCATAACAGCAGTATGAGATGCAGCATTATACTTTTTGCCATGTACATTACACATTTAACGATTGTGCAATCAACCATAGTCCAGTAAAGCAGCATGGTCCATAGATTAGCACATCCAAAACCATAGAGATTTTAACGTATAAAGTGAGAATAACAATCGCCTTCGTCTTCCCCCGTTGCAGATGGCAAAACTGCATGATTAAGAGACTGTTATTCAGGGTCCGCACTGCTCATTCATAGGAGACACTGTCCTGGACTCACATGCCTCTCATCAGTGTGCACACTGGTCTTTAACCATATTCCTCCAACAGATTCTTGCACATTATTACAGGTTAATATGTTCCTTGTGAGGCCTCCTGACTCCTGCCCTTGGGATTTAAGTTCTGCCACTATGTTGATTATAATTCCAGTGCTGGAGCATTGTGCTTTTGGTTACACGAAGCCATCTCGTGCTTTACCTGTACTTGTTTGTTTTTGTGAGTAACGTTAAAGGAGCCAGTATGCGCTGTGGAAAGGGCTTTTCGGTAACAACAAGCATTTGCAATGCAATAGGTCTCGCATTTACGCGACTTTGACCTATTGGCATTGTAAATGACAATGGCTTTTATTTGTTTCAAAAAACAAAACATAAATAAAAGGCAATGTCATTTACAATAAAAATAGCTCAAACTCTCGCATTATTAAAGTTTGAGCTATTGGTGTTGCATTATTTAGCAATGCCAATAGCTCAAACTTTAATAATGCGAGACCTATTGCATTGCAAATGCTTGTTTGTCTATGGTGTTGCAATAGCCTCCCACCTACCTGCCCCTCCATGGTTTTGCCCCTTCTACCCACCAGCCATCCTTCATTCCCTTGTACATGGTGTGCACACTGCTTGGCACTCAAAGGCTATGAACACCTATTGTCCTTTCTTCCAGCACTGTGTGGTAAATAATTTGGTCACTTTAACATAAGTTGTTTAGTAGATTCCTCAGAGCAACAGGATGTATGCATGCTTGATTAAAAATAGTCAGTAATTACTCATGAACCTTTTTCCTAGATAAAATAACACTGTAATGGTCTATTGCAAAATAGGCTTTGGGAGAATAATTGGAATGAAGCATACATATTTGAAGTTATTTATGTCTATTTCCTGAACATGTTGCATCTTCCATATTTTCTGGAAACATTATCATTTCTGCCAGACCAGCAAAATCTAATAACCCATGCTTCTCTGTTGGTGTCGACTGAGTGGTCTCAACAGCTGGCAGTTAGTTGTATCAGTAGTAGCAAGAGTAACGCTTATCGGTGCTCAGTCTCTTGTCTGAGATCCTTACTTTATTGTACAAGGTTTATCTTAAGAACTATGCACTTACTAAGCACCTGGTATCACTGCAACGTTAAAACCATCTTAATTACCAAATGTTTCCAGATGAAGTAAATTTGTCCTTCAACACGCCTACCACCACTTTTTAGAAGGTTGGGCCAGTTACATGCTCTGTTTCCTGGTCATCTGGGCTTCTATACATTGCACTCTTCCCATCCTCAATGTAAGGTGTGGTAGGTGGGATAGTAATGCAGGGCAGGAGGAGAATGGTAGTTACAAACCATGGCGCAAAGACACCAACAGGAACTCGCTACTGCTGTAGTATAAATGCGTGCACACACTAGGAGCAATTGGGGGGTAAAATGTAAAAAAAGTAAGTCCGTTTTTATATAGCGCAGCTACTTACCCTTACGGGTCTCAAGGCGCTGGGGGCCGTCGTGGAAATTAAGTGAGCTATTGCCCAGAGTCACATGGTGCTGAGCTGTCGCCGGAGCCGGGGATCGAACAGTGAACCCTGTGCTCCGAAGTCAGCTGCCCTGGCCGATGCACCACACCTCTCCACCATCAAGTAGAGCTAACGACGGAAAATACTCTACAGGCCTGATGTCACTGCACAAGGTCTTTCATTTCTCAAGTATCGTGTTGTTGGCGAAACAACACAACACAGATGGTGCACGTTCCTGTCAGCTTGGAGTCCTAATGCCATAGATTGGCAAATTTGGTGAGTGTGCCATTTGCCGTGACCAAGGAATGAAGGAAAAACAGGCAACACTTCTGGCCTAAAGTATGGAGACAGGGTGGGCACACACTAGCTGGGCAGTGGTCGCCCCTAATCTGCAGCAGTTTAACCCCCTTAAAAAGGTGTCCGCCAGTCTCAAAGAGTTAAAGCTGAAGCACCTTTCCTATTTCCCGACAGTATAATCTCATGAAATTTGAAACTTTCCAGAGAACTAAATTCCTAATCTGCTGCTCAAAGATTAAACCTTACTAAGTATATCATATTTCTTGTGCACATAGACGGAACAGAGAGGTGTCCTTGGCTAGCTCAAAGTCGTTCAGCAATGAGCAGGATAACTAGATTGTCCTCCAAAAGGCTCAATCATGGAAGTATAAGATGGAACTTGTGGACAAGATGACATGATGAATTGTTTGGCCTTGGTGGTTCACTAGCAAAAAATATATTATTTTTGATACATGATTGTGTTTAAAGTTGCTTTATTCTCAGCAGCATTTGAACAACATCTATCGTTAACATAGCGCTACATCTTAGGACCACAGCACAGCTATCTGTGACAAAGTAACAAAAAATGTATAAAGTCTAACATATCACGTCTATAAATGGTGCCTACAACAATAACTTGGGCACTACAAAGATGTTTTGAATTTTAATTACTCAAAGTGCTATTGGTTAATGCTTGTCTACATTGTGAATATTAATCTACCATGAATGTCTGTAGCAGAAAACCTAATCGTCAAATTTTTCAGAAGGTTCTTTTTTGGTTTTGTGCAAAACGTAAAAAATAGTGGCATTGAGAATGTCTCTTCCTGTTTGAAATTGCCAAATATAACTCAATAGAAATGTTAAGGTGCCAAAATACATAAAGATTGAGATACATATGTCCCCCTCTAATCCTTTTTGATTCATTTATTAATTTCATACCTTGGTACTTCTTTGGGTGTCCTGCTTTCCTAGCAGTTCAAGTTTACAATGCCATTGTCCAAACCCCTTTTCCCTGTAGGGGATGTGCTGTTCAGAGTGTGTCCTTAGATCCATTTTGGCCACAGGGATATCCATGACTACCAAAATGGAAAGATAGTCACCATAGCTATGCATTGACGATTAGCATCCCACCCTTTCAAACCCTTCCATTATGACATTTTGCTCAGGATTACACCTTCTCATTATTTTAATATGTCAAGGTCGAATAGAAATGGTGCCATTTACTCTTTACTGACAAAGATTAACATGTTTGATACCACAATCTCTTGTTTAAGTGAACAAAGGGTTCGTCCCTTGACAAAAAGACAGTGACGCACCACTACTAGACGTAATAGCCTTTTAATTTTTAGGTCAAAGCTTACCACACCAGACAGCAAAGCTGTCTGGTTTGCTAACAACATCTTGGGGACATTCAGAAAGCTTCCTTGGGAATGCATTCCGCCTGTTGTTTACCATTGGCTTTCTGTTTTAGGCTGTCAGGAGGTTCGTGTTTACTTTTCTTACCCTGACTTCAAATTGAGAGGGTTTATGTGCTAATCATGCCAGCTCCTGGAAGTGCTTGAGGAAGGCTGTACAATGTTATTTAGTTTTCCTAGCACAACAGAATTTTAATGTCTTTAAATGATCTGTGTAGATATTTAAAAATTTGAAATGTCCAAATGTAGCACATTATTTGGTAATTGGTGTGGTGGAAACAAATATTTTAAAATTATCAAAACAGTCAATACACTAGGTGATATTTTCACACATCACTTGTGCTCTGTATACTTTTATCAGTGAAACTGTATGTATCGGCAAATGTAATGGTGATTTCAATTGAAGATGTAGTCTATGTAATTCAAGTCTGCTACCACACCACACATATTCCTCTATCTGCCACTCCACTCTTGGCTGTACCACTGCACTCTACTCTGCACCATGCCACTGCACTCTGCGCCGCTGCACTCTACTCCACTTTGCACTACTCCATTCTATGCCACTGCACTCTACGCCTCTCTACTCTGCACCACTCTCCTCTATGCCGATGCACTCTGCGCCACACTTCTCTACACTACTGCACTCTTTTTTGCCACTGCCCACTTCTTTGCCACTGCCCACTTCTTTGCCACTGCCCACTTCTTTGCCACTGTCCACTACTTCGCCGCTGCACTCTAAGCCACTCCAGTCTACTCTGCATAACTCCACTCTGCAACACTTTTATCCGTGCCAATGCACTCTCTGCCAATACACACTATGCCAGTGCACTCTACTCTCTACCACTCCACTCTGTGGCCCTGCACTCTATGCCAATCCATCATACACCACTCTAATCTACCCTGCACAGCTGCACTTTATGCCACTGCACTCTACACCACTTTACGCCATTACTCTATGCCACTCTACTCTACTGCACTCTATACCTGCCCCACTCTACTCCATGCCACCTCACACTAGCCTGCACCACTCCATTAGACAGCACTTCACTCTACTCTGAAACAGTGTACTCTGCAGCGCTGCACTCTGCACAACTACACTCTACTCTACACCACTGTAGTCTACGACACTGCTCTCTATGCCACTCTACGACACTGCACTCTTCGGAACTCTACACCACTGTATTCTACGACACTCTACTCTGCAACACTGCACTCTCCATCACTGAACTCAGCAGCACTCCACTCTACACCACTGCACCACTCTACTCTGCCCCACTGCGCTCTGCTCCACTACACTCTATGCTACCGCACTCTACTATGCATCACTCTAATCTACCCCACTGCATTCTACAATGCTGCGTTGTGCGCTGTTGAATTCTATGCCGCTGCACTCTACGCCACTGCACTCTACATCACTATAGTCTGCAACATTCTATGCCAATACACTCTACACCAGTCCACTGTACCCAACACCACTTCACTGCACTCTACATTACGCCACTGCACACTGCGCCTCTGCACTCAACGCCACTGCACTCTATGCCACTCTACTCAACACACTCTAACCCAATGCACTCTTACTCTACACTTCACTCTACGCCACTGAACTCTACACCACTCTACAATACTGCATTCTGTGCTAATGCACTCTACACCACTGCACTGTGCTACTCTCCACCGCACCACTGCTCTATGCCACTCTACTCTATGCCACTACACTCTACGCCACTCTACTCTGCACTACTGCATTCTTTGCTATTGCACTTTACGCCACTCTACTCTGCATCACTCCACTCTACCCCACTTCACTCTGCAGCACTCTATTATACACTATTGCACTGTACGCCGCTGCACTCTACTATGCAACACTCTAAACTATGCCACTGCATTCTACGATGCTGCATTGTACACTGCTGACTTCTATGCTATGGCACTCTACGCCTCTTTACTCTGCAACACTCTACGCCAATGCACTCTACACCAGTCCACTCTATGCCACTCCACTGTACACCACGCAACTCCACTCTATGCAACTCCAATTCACAACACTCTACGGCACTCTTCTTTATGACAATCTACGGCACTCTCCTCTATGCCACTAACTTTTAACCATGCTGAACAGCAGCCATGCTGGTGTACAACATGGCTAAAACACATTGACAAAGCCAATACCTCTTGCATAAGCGAGACCTATTGGCTTTGCCAATGTTTGTTTTTAGTCCAATCACACCTTCATACACCCTGCTTGTAGAGGCAATTCTTGACACCCATCAATCATCAAGAGTCCAGTCAAAATCTTTATCATCCCATTGACTTTGAAACCCTAAAAATTACCGCAGGACGGACTACAGGGGCTCACCAACGTTAACTTTCACCTTTGTCGTTTTTATTCAGTGGCACCTCCTGAAAACAAGGTTATGTTAATCTTCTTCAGCTTCATAAATGAATCCACTCTAAATGAATTGAGTGTCTTCTCGGCATCCAAGAACTAGATGGCGCACTGCCACAGGTTGAGGATGAAAACGGGCTCAATGCTTCTTTATCTTTATTTTCTGCATGCATGCTCTTTCACTGTATTGCAGTTGGGGTTCCATGTCTCTGATGCCCTTGTCTTTAACCACACTTTCATTTTGAGGAAAGCAATGGGTTATCTCAGTCTGTAGTATTTGGTGGCGTTTCGTGGCAATAACTTTTAATTAGGCTTTGGTGGTTGGTTACAGCTGCTCTCTCTCTGCAGGTGGTTGGCATTATACAAGTGTTCAATATTGTAATGCTGTGCCCTTTTATGTTCACCAGTCGCCATCCCATAGTTTACCTGGAAATCTGTCTGACTTTATGCACATTATGAATGGATTGCTCTCTGTACATGCTGTTCGTACTCCTGTTGAACACGATGATTCTGAGGGGCCCTGAGGCTTGTCTTCTCCAAAAACAATTAACACCTACTCCCAACCGCTTCATTTTAAATTAAGAACACAAAGTGGGGATTAGGAATACCATTATCACACTTCTGTTCACTGTGTCCATAAGCACCTTAATGGTCAGAGTTATGAACAGGAGGAAGAGTGCTTAGGAGGTCTTAGTGTGTCCTTGTATTCTTCTTACCATCTTCACAGGAAGGCCTCACTCCCACTCTCTCCAATCCTCTTTTAATTTTTTTTGTTGCGTTGTTGCCACCACTAACTTTCTTCCTCAACTTTCACACCTTCCCTTTGTCAATGCCTCCCTCCAACTGGCCTTTCCACATGCTTTCTCTTTGAAGCATCTGTTGTCAGTTTAGTCTTTGAATCATTTTTAGCTCGCCGTATTTGCTTATCTATATGCATAACTCTCCTGCCTTACTACCCGCTAGCTTTGTAACATTGAGTGTTTGTGGGTGGAGTTCCTTTCTCCCAAGTTATGTCAATATTTCATTTTTAGGTCGAGCCTAGCGGCAGTGCGCATGCGCTGCTCGCTCTGCAAGGCATGCTGTATTAGGGTATGCACTAGCAGCCCCGCCCACTCTCCGTCCATATTTGTCATTGGCTTTGTGTCATTGTCCTTCTTAAATGCTGGCTTCGGATTCGTAAATAGGCTTGTTAGTACCTCCTTGGTACTGCCTTGTCGGCATTTGTTACCTCGCATAACGACTGGACCTTTTACTTGGCTTGTTACACGGTCGGCTTTATGTAGTGGGTGAGCACTATTTTGTTTATGGATACTGATGGGGACAATGGCGGCTGCCTTTTTTTTTGTATTTGCTTGCTGAGCGCGGCGCCCGCTTTAGGGACACCGCACTCTGTTTATTTATTTTTTATTTAATACTGAGCGCGGCGCCCACTTCAGGGACACCGTGCTTGGTTTCAATTTTTTTTTTTTTTTAACTTTAATACTGAACGCAGTGCCTGCTTCAGGGACACCGCGCTCTTTATTTATTTATTTTTTAACTTTATTAATGACCTTCCCACTTAAAGCCATGCATACTCTTGATTACATTCTGTGTTGAAATTTGTTGTTTTCGCAGCGGTTCTAAATATTGCTCGCCGAAGCGTGTTTCTTTTAAAGACAATCAGTATGAAGCATTAACGATACGTGCAGATTTCTTCACAGAAGCGTGGACCTCCACACGGTGAAGGCCCGCCCAGCACCCAGGTAGCACGGTAGGGGCGCCTACGGCAACTCACAGTGGGTACTGCTGGATTTTTTTACTGGCAGTGTTAGTATTTCCCACCCTTTAGCTGACATAGCCTGTGCATTCACACAGGCTGAACGCCTCTCCAGCCTGGCCCGAGTCCAGGGCGATACATTAACACTTAAAGAGGCCTGGGAGCTCATTGTATTCAAATGAAGCCTGGGAGCCCTTCAAACACAGCCAGACCCATCTAATCTGCCATCTTTGCGGCCTTTGTCCCGCTCGAAGTGGATTGCTCTCCGCTCGGCATCAAAAGGCTGCAGGCCGGAGTCTTATGTTAAGGGCTGATAGTGAGGACAATAGCTCACTGCAAACGCCGCGCGCTAAGGCAGCAGGAGGCCTGCGTCAGGAATGCCAAAATGTGCCCCCTCTGTCCGGTGCTTGCGTTGGGCAGGCGGTGAGCAGTTTAGGGGAATGGGTTTATCCGACGCTGAGCCAAAGTATTATTATGGAGCGTGGCAGGAAAGGTTAAAAGAAGGACAAAGATAACGATAAACAAGCATTTGCAATGCAAAAGGTCTCGCATTTACGCAAGTTTAAGCTATTGGCATTGTAAATTACGATGCCTTTTATTTATGTTTTAAAAACCAAAACATAAATAAAAGGCATTGTCATTTACAATGCCAATAGCGCAAACCCGCCTAAATGCGAGACCTATTGCATTGCAAATGCTTGTTACTTCCTTCACTCATTCTTTAAAATGACATAATTCACTGCATTACTACTCTTCTTTTCACCTCTCCTATATTTGCCACGTTCTCCTCATACAGTAGTCTCCTTCATCCTGTTCCCGCTTTTACTTGTCCATGGCATTCATATTCTCCTTGCCACACTCTTTGCTCAAGCATCTATTTTCTCATTTTGTAGCTTCCTCATCTTTTCTAGGAGACAGTGCAATAAACAGGAGATGAACAGTTGGTCGAATTAATGTTTGTAATAGTCCTATAAGTAGTGTACTGCATTGAGAGTATAGAAAGAATATTTCACATGGAAGCATGTAGGCTTCAGGAGGTGAAATGTAAAAGAATACGCTGCAAAGCGAACAGTTGAACAAATAATTTTTCAGTTTTCTTCTGAATTTAAGAAGACCCTTTAAACATTTGAAGCCTTCAGGAAGAGAGTTACACAAAAAGAGATGTATCCCTGTAAAAGGATATGATGTAGTCATGTGAGGATTGAAATTGCTTTTTTATGTCTTGAATTTTCTTAGCTCCTGATTTGTTTTGGCCCGAGGATTTCTAAAGATGAGACAACATAGGGGTGTTAAGAGATGAAGCATGTTGAAGATGATGCATGGCAGTTTGAATTCAATTGTGGGGTCTGCCAGTATAGGGATCTTTCAGCACAGTGGTAATGTGGTCAAATGTGTTTGTTTCTGGTAATAGCCTTTAAGCCAAATGAAATACTGCTCTGGGGGGGTTGCCCACAAAACGTTTAGAAAATGGATCACAATGGCATTGCCATAGCTCACTAATGTTGGTATGTTCTACTCGATAAAAGACTTTAAAGTAAACTTCTTTTTTTTTTTTTTACAGATTAGATTGAGGTTTTAACATTTTGTAATGAGTGTTCATGGATAAACGTTAGTTCATCCAAAATCCCAGGTATTTTACCTCTGAGGAAACCTTTGAAGTAAAATCATTAATGTTATGCGCTCAGAGGCTTTTTGGTCAAATATGAATTAGTGATGTCTAGTTGGCAGGATAAATTGACCTTTCTGGGTTGGATCAGCGACAATTTGTTGGCGTCTAATTGCGAATGTTTGATAGACTTGTTTAATTTGCATACTTTTTCAGGATACCCTCTTACAGATTTGTGTATTATCTGAACATTGGTGCATGGCGATGCCAGATTCCCCCCACCATTTATTCTCGGCAGCTCCATAAACAAGTTAGATAGTATTGGGGATGGGACCCTGGAGTGATGCCACAACTGACCATATCTGCGTTAGAGAAAGTTACTCTGTGTTTGTTAGAATTAATGTAAACCAACTTAGAATTCTGCAATTTTAGACCGTGTGTGTGTCTAGGATGTATGTGAGCCTATCATGAAGCCTGTATTGAAAGTCGCCAGGAGGTTTAGAAGGATGAGAAGACGAGCATCACCTTTATCCAGTGTGCACTGTTTGTTTATTTTTTAGGTCGAGCCTAGCGCAGCGCGCATGCACTGCTCTAGGAAAACGACCTCTTGGAATCACTCTGGACTTTCTACACGCCCGTGCGTGTTTTTTTTGTTGTTGCATTTTTTCAATTGGTCTTTGCGTGCGTCTTTATAGAAAGACAGCACGCAATTGGGCAAAGGCGGGTGCATGTCCCACCTTTCCCAGGGAATGTATCCGCCCACGGCCTACGGCTTGCGGTTACGAGCAGGGTTGTCATCTGTTCGACCATCTGTTTTTAATTAGTGCGGCGCGCACCACTCGCGTGCTTGTTTTTTTAGCGTGTGTGCTGTACAGCAAGCAGCCTGCAACATGAGGAAAAGCTGTGCTTCTCTCCTTTTTGGTAAGTGAAATTGGATGGGGAGCTACTATGCCAAAAGTCATATGGTGCAGGGACTTTTTTTTGTTTCTTCTGGCTTTTCCCTTGGTTATTGTTTCGTCCTACTTGCTTGTTTAGGACTTGTGCCCTGTATCTACTCATCATGTTTTAGCATGGATTCAGTTACTCTTAGGAAATTCTGAGTACTGTTTCCCTGCCCTTTAAACACCTAGTATTGCTTTACTAACCGAGGTACTGGCGGTCTGTAAAATAACTATGATATTATATAAAGGAATGTGCATTCCTTGACTGACATTGCCGGTTTGAATATTGTAAGAGGCAGGAGCTCAGCGTCTCTGTTGCTGCGTTAAAAAAAGCAGCAGGTGTCAATATCACATCTAATGAGAGTGCCATAGTCAACATGGCGGATATGAGTACTCGACATGCATACAACATTGCTTTTGATTGGCTAAAGCTTAGCAACGGCTTTGACAGTTCGTTAATGGCGGACCAGGAAGTCGCACGGTACACAGCTGATCTGCTATCGACCGTGTACGACATGAACTTGCTCTCGCTCCGCAGAGCTTGTCGGCTCCTGGGCACGTTACCCTACCGTCGCTCCCTGACCATGGATGAACCTCTGAGCCGCTGTGTGCCTCATCTGCCCCTCTACGAAGCTCGGGGACGGAATCCGCCACCGCCTGAACTGCAAAACCAGGATTTCATGTCCCGTTACCGAAAGCTTGAGCCCGCTGACCGCGCCGGGCTCTTGCGCACCTTAGCGGCGAACTACGGACGGGAGCACGGCAGAGTGGCTGAACTGTGCGCTGCCGTGCTGCAAGTCCAGGAACGCGGGACTGCCGCCATTACCCATGTCCCCGATACCGGCTGCTCTTCACGCACCTCAGTGCGGGGGTCAAATTTTTATTGGACTTGAGGGCCGACCTGCTACAAAACCTGGAGGCTGCAGCCTCCGAGGGAGTGGACCTCAAGGTAAGAGCAGGGTACTTGGGAGTGGGTAACGGGAGCTGTTTATATCTGCCAGTGACACAGCGCATGCTTTGTCTCTTGCCCAATCCTGGAGCCTGCTTTTCACCCGCCCACCTCATCGTCTCAGACAGCTCCACCCCGTAAGTGACCTCATGAGTTGGCTGTAGTATCACAAGAGGAGTGAAAAACATGCCTTTTATAACATGCAGCTGTCCTGAGAAAGGCCCATTAGTCTTATGGGCCTTACTCAGTTTCTGGACGTATTAGACATTGCACAACTGTCCAAATCTTGCACGCAATGGCCTCTGCACCCTCCTTTATGTCCCTACCAAATAGTTGCGCAGGCCACAGCCCCTCTAGCCCCTCCCTCTAGCCCCTTAGCCTGGATCTTAACATCAGCAGAGCCTGTTTTAACCCGGCAAAACATGTCGCTGTAATGCATTTTTTTTTTTTTGCAGTTTTACACAGCGCAAACTCGACCCAAGCTTTTTACATGAGCAAAAGTTACATTACTCATGCATTTTTGGTAGGCACGAGCAGTGCTTGAAAGGGAAAATTAGAAGTGCAGGTACTCTGTAACAGAGTACCTGCTTGTTTCTGAGAAGTGCCGGTACTCTCCAATTAAAAGTATACCATTTCTCTTGAGAAGTGCCGGTACTCTCCCTCTCAAAATAAACCAGCATTGGCATAGCCAATAGGTCTCGCCTTTGGGACCTTATAAGTGTTTAGCCATGCAACAGTTGATGTTGTTGCACCAAGGATATTGTGCTGCATAATTAAATACTTATAACGTCCCAAAAGCGAGACCTATTGGCTATGCCAATGCTTGTTTTATTGTTGCAGTTTCAGTGCTACAGCCTTTGACAACTCCAAATTGATACGGTACCGGGAATATTCAGTGAATGTGTTTGGTTGCTCAGTAATGCTTTTTTTCAGTCCGTTATCCTAATCTGGGACGGTTGGTGATCGATTGATTAGGTCTGTGTCTATTGAGTGTTTACAGCCTGTGTTCTCATTACAGGGTTAAAATCTCTCCTTGATGATCCTATCCACACTTTCTAAATCAGTGGTTCTTAACCTTCTCACTTCTGTGGACCAATACTTAATCACTACTGGAACCCTATGACTCTCCCCTGCCCCTTACTCCCCACCCCCAACTGAATCATTCTTGGAATTGGGGGATTCCCATTGGGCGTTTGCTGGAAGCCTGGTATCCCGGCCTATCCATTTTCGGTGATTTGAAACACAACAACAACAAAATCCAGGAACAAGCATTCATCAAACAAATATTTATGTATTCCTCTTGTATTCCTAATGTTCCAAAACAATCTGAGGATTGGAGGAGTGAGCTGGGAATGATGCAAGGGATTCCCAGACGGGTATATCCTAGTTTTTCTCGTGATTTGCAGATTCATATTCAGTTTTGTAAGTTTGCAGGTAGATCTGCAAATTCTTTAAAAAGTCATGTTTGAAAAAAAAAAAACAACACTCTGTGCCCCAGGCTTGGGGGTGAGGGGAGTCAAGGAAAGTGAAGGGGTGGCGGGGCTGGTCCTAGAATAATAGGTCCTATGCCCAGAGCCCTCTGATGTGAAGTAACGGAGCACGCATGAAAGAATTGATAAGGTTATTTATTCTCAAACTTTACTCAACCTCAAGTCTCAGTAACTGACTAAACAGTTGTTCTGTGCTTAAGATTCCAGCGCAGAACGTACCAAGAGGAAGAAAACAGGGAAGAAAGGGGGGCATACCATACGGCAAATAAGCAACTGATTAGAAGCAATGTGGAATAAACCCATAGTATGAATACAAAATCACAGTACATGAAAACCCACTTACACATAACAAGCCATTATAACACATCTCCTTCCTATGAAGGATTACTTGAAAACATACTCCTGGTGCCACCCAGGTGGGCGGTGTGGATGGGAAGCATAGCTCCTCTCAAACAGGTCCTGACTGGTGGGAGAAGATTCACTAGTATTACAAACCCTTTCTACAGAAGAGCTCTTACACTTGGATATACTGTCCATGCTGCACACTCGACCATCCCGAAGCGTCACCACATTAGTACTGACGTTAGCCACCCTCACTGGTTTGGAAAATTTTGAGACTTCGCCTTTGACAGTATCCGGCGTTCTGATAACCACCCAGTCACCCACTTTCCACTTACCAACAACCAACTTAACAACAACCACACCATGTTTGCTGTCGTACCTTTTTTTTATATTCATTTTGATGGTTCCTGAAGCAATCCTCCACGCTCTCTTGATGAACCCATCTGGGTTCCCTATCTCCCATCCAACTGAGGAACAATTTAGTACCAGGTAGACTACCTTTAAGCATCAAAAAAGGAGAGTACCCTGTACACAATTAGAGGCAGTGTGGTAAGACCACAACAACTTCTTTATAGCCTTATCTACAGGGACCCCTGCTACCTGTGCTGACTGAATACACTCTTTTAACATACGTTTACCCTTTCCACTAGTCCATTCGCCTTTGGGTAATACAAGGCAGTTTTTAGGTGTGCAATAGACAAATTCAATAAAAACTCTAATTTTTTCTGAGGTAAATTGAACCCCGTTATTAGCCACAATGGAACTGGGTATACCTTCCATCATAAAGGTATCAGATAAGAAGTCAGTCATGTCCTGTGTAGTGATGCGATTCATCGCTATTCCAACAATCCAATGTGAAAAGTAGTCCACCAAAACAATAATAAACTTCCCAGCCCACGCCGAAATGTTTAGAGGACCCACTATCTAGTCTGAGTTTTTCCCCACAGATTGGTGGGAACTTTTACTGGTGACAAAGGCACTTTCCTTAAATGCTTACTCTTGTCTCTCATGGAACATGTGACTCATTCCTTAACTTTTCCTTCCGCAAGACTATCCCGACCCGGGAATCAGTAGGTCGTTCTCACTTTAGATTTGGTAATGTTACGTCCTTAGTGTCCCTCAAGTGCCAAATCTACAATTCTCTCCCACAACTTCTCAGAAGGAACAATTTTCTCCCCTATCAGTATAATGTCTTTTATAAATATGTAACTCGTGCCTTACCAAAAACCGCGGATGTCCTCACTAAAGCCATTCGGTTTGGAGGGCCATCCCTTGACAAATTTGTCTCTTAAGGCAACAAGAGTGGAATCATTGGTAGAACACTCAACCCACTCCTCTTTGTAAATACCAGGATGATTTATCATTAAGACAGTATCCTCAGACTTCCCATCTTCTTCCACCAACGTGAAAGGTAGACACCACAAAAAGAATTTGAAATGAGTAATGCCCCAAAAACACGTGAACGCTTCTCTTTCTATAGTTGAATAGTTAGATTCGGCATCCTTCACTATTCTTGATGCAAATGGCACAATTCTTTCCTTGCCATCCAACAATTGCACTAAAGACACACCCAACCCTTTGGCGCTAGCATCAGTGTACAGAATAGTCTTGCGTGCAGAATCAAAATGGCCCAAAGACGGTGCATTCACAATGACTAGTTTAATACTCTCAAAGGCTTCTCTACATGCATCATCCCACACAAAGTGAGCTCCCTTTTTTAGCAGAGGCCTTAACGATGCAGTGTAATCAGCTAAATTCCTTACAAATTTGGCCATGTATTCCACCAGACCCATTAACGATTTAAGTTCCTCTTTAGAGGCAGGGTGAGGAGCTTCTTTGACCGCCACCATCAGGTCCAGCTTGTTTTTTTTTTACCCTCCTTGGAGATGTGATGACCCGGTAGTTCACACAATCCACACCAAACTTGCACTTCTCAAATTTTATAGTCAACCCTGCGTCCCTGAGAACAGTAAGAACATCCTTAAGTGAATCATTTTGTTTGACCATTGAGTCACCATAAATCATCTTGAAAGTAAAGCACATTACCGACATCCTTCAATAGCTGATGCATCACTCTTTGGACTACAGCTGCCGCCAATGCCAACCCAAACAGCATTCTGCGGTACTTGAAAGCACCATATGGTGTGATGAAGGAAGTAAGTGATTTCGTATCCGGTTGAAGTTCTATCTGGTAATATGCTGAAGAAAGATCGATCACACTAAAAACACAAGTGTTACCAATCATGCCGATCATATCACTTATCTTAGGTAGGGGAAATCTATCCACCCAAATATTATGGTTAAGATCCAAACATAGGCGGATGCCTCTGCCACCAGACTTCTAGGCCACCACCATAGGAGCCAACCACAGTGAGCTTTCAATGGGCTCTAAAGCCTCTTGACTCAACAGCCGATCCAACTCCTTTCTCAAAGGTTCCTGCAGCAAAAAGGGAATTGACCGGCCTTTGTGTACCACAGGAACAGCGTTCTCTTTCAGTATAATTTTGTGTTGAAAATGTTTAAGTTGGCCCAATCTATCAGTAAAAACGTCTGGAAACTCAGCCATCTTAAAACTCCAATCTATCTGTTCAACAGCTAATACAGGTTCACTGCTTTCGGGTCAAGCTTGATGCCCAATTCTTTTTGGTGTTTCCACGCCAGTAAGTTAGACCTCTTTCTGCAATGTAAACCATCCCATTAGAACAGCGACCCGTAAAAGCAATGCACACATCAAGCATACCTAAGAGAAGTATAGCATCTTGATTATAGCGACTCAGATGAATGTCTGCATCAATAAGAGTGTGACCCTTCCTCTTTAACTTGTCTTCAAAGGTTTTTCGTCCAAGAATTGTGTAAGGTGAACATGAGTCTGCTTAAACTGTTACCCCCACACCATCCAAGAGAATTTCACACGTAGGATAATCTTTCTCAGCTCCATCAGCAATGGATGTAAGCTGAAACACAAACTTGCTTGTACTAGTATCAGACTCCTCCACAATGTGAATTTGTTTGGTTTCCACCTCTCCAATTCTACGTGTGCATGCATAATGACCCCTCTTGTTGCACTTTCTGCACACAATTGACCTCGTCGGACAAAAGGAGTTGTTAGCTAAGTGATTGTAACTGCCACAACGGTAACACTTACTTCTTTCCCTCTCTTTAGTACCATCTGAATTTTTTTAAATGTGCGCACCTTGACTTATCCTGACCGCAGAAACCTCTTTGTTGTTTTCATCACCATCAATATGGTTAGTGCGGTTCTTAATTACATGTACAGTGTCAGATACACTACTCTACTTCATTTCTTTAAGTAACTCAGCAGTGTGCTCAATACTCCTTGCCAAATTTATGGCCTCTTTCAAATCAGGACTGCACAGGTAATCTTTCCTGCACCCTAGGATTGTTGGTACACCTCACCAACTGATCTCTTATAAGAGAGTCACACAACGGGCCAAACTCACATATACTAGCTAACCCCCTCAAACAAACTTTCCTTTGAATCCTGCAAAAGAATTTGTGCCTCTCCAGCACAATATTCACTTTCCTTTCAAAATGTTCCCTCAATTTCCAGAGAGTAAATGAGAACACAACCTCCAGACCCTCCTCTTCCTCTTCACTGTCAGACGGAGGGGTCACTAAGTTCTCATAAACCCTTCTACCTTGTATCCCCAAGTTGTGGAGCAAAATATGCTGTTTCCTTAATGCAGTAAACTTCTCCCCACCATTAGCAATCAAGTAAGACTGAAACAGCTTCTCCCACTCTCTCCAGGTTAATGCTGGCTCCCCATCCAGAAAAGGAGGGGGTTGTGACATATTGGCTACAGCCATAATGTATATAAGTGATTAAATTACACAACGATGAGGGGTCCTAAATATGCAAGACAAGCATGTGTATACATAAATTACTGAAAATTCCCTTCCTGTTTCACACCTGCAAACAAAACATATTTGGATATATCAGGTCGAATAACCTGAAATATGAATTCATACTAAAAATTTTTTTTTACAGTTCCACAGAAAACTGGAACCAACCCCCTAATAATGCAAACACATATACAGTAGTATAGGCAAGAAGAGGTTAACAGATTCTTCCCCAGAGGTGTACCCTTTCATCGAGCAGAGACACTTAACTCCTCCTATGGGTGTACACCAGTCTGCTGGAATTGGAAGCTCTTTTACTCCCTGTAGGAACGAAGGAAAACTCTTGAGCGTGTTTCGCCGTTGCTGATACCTCAAACAAGGCGACACAAAACTGACTGAATTCTGTCTAAGTGCCAGACGCCCTGCTGCAGGTAAATTTACTTAAATTCAATGAACGTTTTTCTACGCAACACCACCATGGTACCTCTAACCGCCTCACACGCAACATATGCGTTTCACTGTGCACCCAAGAACAATTGCGCGCTGCACGCACAGGAATAACTCTGCGTAGGCTGCAGCATGCCCCAGTTGTCTCACACAGACCAGTGCTTACTAGGATCCAGCTTGGCAGAAATACAACCGTACTACGCCTTGAAGTCGCGCACGATGTCCCCAAACAGGGCTGAAACTAAACAGGCATGCCTGCTTCACTTGACGGAAAATAGAGGGTCCAATAACAGATGACAATCAGCAATGGTAATCAATCCAACAAGAGGGCACCCTCGCAGGCAGTCAGCGTCGAGGATAATGCTGTAAAGAAATCTGTAACAGCGCTTGCGCAGAGCCACAGTCAGCTGCTCCGATATGCCTTTCCTCACGCCTCCATGGTCTGTACTCGGTAGGTGGTGAGACACCAATACAGCGGGGGTGAGGTTGTGATGCTGTCCCTTGCACAGCAAGCTCCGTAGTTCACAAAGAAAATCTTCGCCCTTGATGTGAAGTAACGAAGCACGCATGAAAGAATTGATAAGGTTATTTATTCTCCAACCTTACACAACCTCAAGTCGCAGTGACTGAATAAACAGTTGTTCTGTGCTTAACATTCCAGCGCAGAACGTACAAAGAGGAAGAAAACGGGGAAGGACGGGGGGCATACCAAAGGGCAAATAAACAACTGATTAGAAGCAATGTGGAATAAACTCCTAGTAAAAATACAAAATCACAGTACATGAAAAACCCACTTGCATATAACAAGCCATTATAACACCCTCTATACATAGCCAAAGGTTGTATGTAGCTACTCCACTGTGCGTGACTGAAGGCTGTGCATAGCTAGTTGATGGCATGGAGGCTGAAACAATGCCGGTGACCAGACCGAGCTAATAACACATGCACATCCTTTATTCATTGCTGCTGTTATACGTTTCCTACCAATCTAGTAGGATTGTGTATTCGGAACAACAAAACTTCTAATACAGAGACTAAGGGCCTGATTTACATGTTGGTAGGACGGCGAAGGGTTGGGCTTTTTTGGCAGTCTTCTCGTCCAGCTACCTGGCAGTCTGCCGGCCTGATTACGATGCTGGATTTCAGTGGGAGGGAGAACTGTCACGGTACCGACTCCGCCAGGACTTCGCTTCCCGCCCCGATGGGATGGGCTGCTGGCGTCTGCGGCGGTATTCCAGCCAGGATTCCCGCCATCGGTATTTTGATGTGGGCCGATTCTAAGGGAATTCCTACGGGAATCCCACTCGCATCGATTAAGCAGAATGGGATGAAAAGGGATGAAAACTCAGCTTTATCGGGGTGCAGGATGCAGTTTCGTCCTCTTCTGCTTAGTCCAGGTCCCAATGTCCGCCTGCACCTTGACCGCGACGGACCAGCACCCCGCTTTGACGGAATCGAAGGTAGGTGTCCGTGGTGAATGTGGGTATGCATTGCATCGTGTGCGTATCTTGGTGGGGTCCAAAGCAGTATGTGCACATAATGCACACTGCACATATCCTACAAACGCACATGTAAACAGAAACAACATATAAATGTTTTAGGTAAAAAATAAAATGTTCCTTACCTGTCTCCCCACCTCCGGGCTTGCCCCCGTCAGTACTCTGCTGCCAGGACACTGCCAACCCATTGGGGACATCCAAATTGGCTCAGCGGTACCCCGCCGCCAAGACTGCGACGGCGGGAACTTCGTCAGCATAGGAGACCACTACTGCGGCAGTCTAGCTTGTATCATGTGTACATATAAATACGGCGGGCAGAAGACAGTCTGCTCGGCGGAGTACTCAGTCCAGCCGCTGCGGTGGGCTGGGGGTCGGATTGCCAAGATCTAAATCAGGCCCAATGTCTTCTTATATAATCAGTAAATGTTGGTTTGTTTTGCAAGGTCACAGAGCCGCTTCTAAACTCCTAAACCTACAAAGTTATAGATGTTGTCAGTATCCTCGAACATGGTTCTAAAATTCCCAAGGAATTAGTGGAAACAGATCTACCCTTTCGTTGGTCACTTTTGCATGCCCAAAGTGTCACAAAGAAAAGATAAGATAATGCATTTTCAAATGTATATTGAAAAGCTCTAATCTTTGTAAATAAAAATATAACTGCGATTATTAAAAAGATGAGACACATGATTGTAATAAGCATTATTAGAATGGTGAAAAACGCAAACAATTCAACCGTGTTAATTGTTCATAATGTTACTAAGATTGCTTCTATCTATCACTGATAGCTCTATGCTAAAGAGAGCATGTCAGGAGTACCCATCTGCCTGGCTTACTGGAATGACCCAAGCCCATAACTTGGTACTGTATGTCAGGAACCCAGCCTTGGTGAATTAAATAATTCACTCTGGCTTGAGTGCACAAGCCTGCACACTTCTTCTCTCACAGCTTTCTTCTTTCCCAGTATGAAGGTCAGGGACAGCTAAACTTCATCTCAGTCACAGGTTACAATCAGCGTTCCATGATGACTCCGGCAGGAAGTGAACCTCTCCCCAAATTCAGCATGGACACTGCTTTTATAATACATCGGCAAACTTATCACACTGTAGCAGCGGTGCAAAACAATTTTTTAATTGGACTTAAGCAGGAGAGTCGTCTCCTACGAGCACAGAAAATAAAACAATGCATTGTGTTCTGAGTTGTGCAACCTTGGAACTAAATGTGCAGACTATAAGGCGACCGTGTCTATCAGGAATAAATGCTTGCATATTACATTCTCGCAATATGGAAAATCTGTACAAACCATGTTGTGTCTTACCAGACATAGCGAGTTGTCTTTCATGAATAACTTTATTAACTTCATGGTTGTAGGATTGTAAATATGTACATCTGTCCAACATCCTGGTAAACCTTACACTCCAGCCTCTTCAGCTGATACACCAGCCCCACCAGGAGCAGCCTGCCTGCTGCTCAGCCCATCTCCAACTGCCACAACTCATCCACACAGGCACCCAAGCATTCCAGGCATCAGTCACACCAACATTGCAATACCAACTCTCACTCTGGCTGAGCAGCAGGGAGACAGCTAGGCTGGGAAACATATATTAATACAATCAGGATAGAACATACCACTATTAGAAAATGATACAAAGTTAAAATGAAAAGCTAAAATGGCGATTAAATGTAAGCTACATAACACTGTGTGGGTTGGGTGCGCAGGATGTTGAGCCTTTGGCCTAAGCCTTCACTGTGCGTGGCCAAAGACCATGAATTGCGAGTTTTGGACACTGAGTAAGTTAATCACAGTGTCTAGCCAGAAGCCCATGCCCTGTGACCAAGCATTTTATTTTCATTTAATTTTCATGTACTTCTAGAGTGTTTACGCACAAGCGCTGTATAGAGCAGAGTTGAAGATTGAGTTTAGAGGGGTGAATGAATGGGCTGGAAGGGCTAACAATAGAACATGGTAATCAAGAGGGAAAGCATGATGGTGAGTATGAGACTTTGGTTTTTTGAAAGGTCAAGAAAGAGCTGACCTTATAAAGTTTGTCGAGCTGGTGGTGTTAGTGTTGGGTGTCCGTAGAGATAGAAAGAAAATGAATAAACAAGCATTAGCTTAGACCGCTGTACAACATGACTTAAAGAAAATCTAAAGCGCAACAACCTAGCCAGCATTGATCCTGCCATAGTGCTTTTTTTTTCTTTAAGCCATGTTGCGTAGCAGCCCATGTTGCTGTGCAGTAGGTCTAAAAAAGTGCGGGTAGTCAAGCAACATGAAGGAGGGAGGGAGCAGCAGCAGACAGTGGGAGGAGGGGGCGGGGTAGAAGCAACACGAAGGTGCGGGAAAGGAGGGAGGGAGCAGCAACAGACAGTGGGAGGAGGGCGTGGGGGAAAGCAACACAAGGGAGGTGTGGGTGGTGGAGAAGCAACGCGATAGAGGGAGACGGACTGTAGAGTGCCATATACTCTTGTAGAGTGCATGGCAAAAAGTGAAAGAAAAAAAAAGTTCCTTCAGAAGCGCGCAGCCAGTGGAAGGACACTGGCTGCAAACAGGAGGGTGTACTAGGTCCATGCTCCATGGTAGAGACAGCACTGAAGCCCCAGGAGGAAGTAGGTGCACAGGATGCGCCGTCCAGTAAGAAGCAAGGAAACAAGAGTGATGTGAAAGCCAAGCAATGGTAAGGAATTGGCAGCCTCTAAGCTTGTTTTAAGCATTTTGTGGTTAGAAAAGATTTAGCTGACAGCGAATACGCTGCCTCAGGCGAAACCTGAAAATGATGTCAAGATTAGGGCCAAAGAGGACAGCGAAAGATGAGGGGGAGGGAAGGAGAGGTGAAGATGGCAAGAGAAGGTGAAAATTTCATTTTTTGATAATTGTAGCTGTAGTGCATGAAAAGACATCTATGAATTGATGGCTGAAAGACATGAAGAGAGATAGTCATTCGATGATGTGAAGGAGGGGAAGGAGATGAGAAGAAGGAATCACCAACATAGAGGTGATAGGAGGTTAACGGAGGCAGTGATCCCAGAGGTGAAGTACACTCTGGTGGTTGAGGACCGAGTTCTTGTGGACTATGTAGCAGAATGAGAGGAGAAAAATAAGTTGCCAGTGTGATACAATAGGTACGATCAGAAACCTAGGAAGAGAACCACGATGGACTTGTACCGGCGATGCCCGAGGGAAGCAGGATTTGAAACGGAATAGAGCGGTCCAGTGTAGCAGAAGCAGCAGACAAGTCTAGGAGAATAAGAAGGGAAGAGAGTTTAAGAGTGGTGAGTGGACAGAAGGTAGATGAGATGGCAAGAAGACCTATCTCAGTTTAATGGACGGGATAGAAACTAGACTATGGAGTAGGAAGCAAGAAATAGTAATCCAAACTAAATCTAGACCTGATGATGCACAATGAATCCCTAAAGGTTTGAAAGAAGGGGAGAATAGATATAGATAGGAAAATAGAGGGCATTGAGGGATTAGGAGTGGATTTTTATTTTAGAAGAGGCGGAATGACACGTTTCAAGGATAGAGAAAAGGAATCAAGAGCGAAGTTGGAGAGAGAGAGAGCAGAAAGAAAAAGGGAGCAGAGGATAGAGCTCTAGTATGAGAGAAGTCGGAATAGTGGGAGCCATCACAGAATTGGCTGTTTTAAGAATGAAGAGAAGTTCAGTGTCAGAAATAGGCTAGAATGAGGAAAGAGAGGCAGATGTTGCTGATGGGGCTTTGTAGAAATAAGGATAGGTTCTTAGGGTAAATAAAAGTATGTCAAGTTGGCATGATCTGCAAGTTCACTGGTCTGTAGCCACTTTTGTTCAGCCCCCAACCTAGACATGCCTGCTAAGAGCAGAAGGGAGTCGTTAGTCAGGGCTGAGCACATTTTCTAGCGGGAGTACAAGGAAAGAGGAATCATAATTCAGAAACTTAGGGATAACAGATGTGAAACATTATCTAAATCCTGGTTGCCCAAGGATCTGGATGAGGCAGGAGAACAGAAATGGAGATGTCTAAAGTGTGCAGACTCACTAAATGAAGGTCATGCTGAAAGCAGGTGGCCTGGGAAAAGATTTGTATGCAGCAGAAAACATTAAAGGAAATAACGAGGTTATCTAAAGAAAGGAGTAACCGAGAAGGAAGGGGATAAGTGTAGTACGTTGAGAATATGATATGAACCAGAGGAATGTGAGTTAGTACAGAAAAGTGGTATATAGAGAGAAAAGCAATGTTAACTTGAATAGAATATAGGTGGATAACAAAATCTCCAAGAACAAACGGAGGAGGATAAAGTGAGGGTAGAGAGGCAAAGTAGAGTGTCGGGATAATGACTGGAAGATGAACAGGACCCCGGAAGGCTAATTGAAATGAGTATTAAAACAAGCAAAGAGAAGGTGGTGCTTGGTTGAAGTGGACAGTTGGGTGCAGGGCCTGGTAGTAGACAAAGCTCTGTGGCCAACCCCGACTGCATATAACCTTAGGCCATGTGCTGCTGGAGTAGGGTGCATGAGAGATTGGCTGTAGGGTTTGGCTAAAGGCCAATTTCGGCTTCAGTGAGGTGTGAAGAAGATTGTGCGAAGGGCCTGGCCAAAAGTTATGCGCTGCTTGTTACCCCACACATGAAATCGATGATGATCTTTCAAAGCATATCATCTAATTCACCTTTGTCATTCCCAGCAATGCGCATTGATATCTGGGTGCAAATGGTCAGGCGCTGCACTTGGGCATTTCCCATCAAACCAGCTGCGCATTTCATTCAGCCAAGCACATAGAGTTCTCTGTTCGATACCTGGCCCAGTTCCAGGCCCTGTTCCCATGTCTCGTCCTTGCTGCTCACTGCTTATGGCGGTGAACTGCGTGTGCTGGTCACATTGCCTGCACCCAGGTTTTAGCTCTCTGCTTTCAGCCTTGTGCCTTTTGGTTCTAGATAAAGGGATAGGTGCAGAGGTAGGTCTTGTTCTTGTCTCACCCATATATGATATGCTCTGCACCCAACACATCTGTCCACTGTGCCTATTGTGCTGGCCTAAGCCCTTTAACATCTACTGATATTTAGTCTGGATAGGTCAGTGGTAATTTGGCCATCAGCTTGCTTCCAGCTGCGGTTATTCCATCACTGTCACTGTGTCCTTGTCTACTGGCATCTCTTTGTTCCCTGCCTTCCAGTGGCGTCCCCTTCTGCTACCTGTTAATCTGGCCTAGAGTGATTGTCTCATCTCTCCTTTCCAACTGCCCATGTTAGCAGAGACTCTCTCTGCCTGTTACCCCAAACTGCCCACGAAGAGTGAGTGGCAGGGGCTTCTTTACTTCTACAGCCGGTATCTACTGTGCTGTCACTGGTTCTCATGTCTGTCTACTCTGCTGGGCAGAATGACCTTTGTGCCGGTCATTTTGGATGTCTCCTTACTACTCTGTACCTGGAGGAGGTAGACACCTTACTCAGAGGGCAATTTTCTCGGTGACTACCTCTGTTCGGGTCACTGTTTTAACTAGATTATGACAAACACCTGCATCACACTTGTAAATTATGGCCGGAGCAGTTAGAAAGTGATGATGTGTTTTAACAATGCATTTTCCAATGGGAGGTGTAATGAGGATGACTTAAAGAAAGGAGGTGGCAGTTGAGAAATGGATTGGCTTTAGACAAAGGTTCCTATTTAGGGGTACAAGATTGTATAAGAGGGGTAGAAGACCTACCTAAAAGTTTACCCCCAGAAAGTTGCAGTTAGCACTTGGGGGTCACATGGGGATAGTACAAACCAAAGGGAGACAGTGAAGAAGGATTTTAGGTGGCCAGCACTTGATCATGATGTAGAATGTATGGTTCGGGAGTATGTAGCAAGTGACAAGAGTCTTGAGAACTTGTAACATGCCCATGGTGTGCAGAGAATTGCCCTCCTATCCATGGGAAGAGGTCGTCAAGGACATAAAGGTCCAGTATGTGGGCAAGATATATCTTTGCGGTAATACAATTTTTGGAAAATCTATTCAAGAGAGAGAGTTATCATTACTTGCTAACTGATAATGGGGTTCAATTCTGTTCTCAAGAGATGAACCTTATTTCAGAGAGTGTGGAATACAACACAAAACCTCAGCTCTGTATCACCCACAGACAAATGGTGCAATTGAGTGGGTAGTAAAAACATTGAAAGAGGGAACACAATTGGCCAGGTCAAATGGCCTGGACTGGAAAGGGGAACTATCTTGCAGGATATTGCATATCTCCTCACTCCACCATAGATAAATCCCTGTTTGAGCTGTTTGAAGGCAGGGCTCCCAATACTAAGATGTGCCGAGGTTGGATATGTTGGAATAAAGGTTGTCTGAGCAATGTTGTGGTAGAGTGGAGGAAAAAAGAGAAGTGTACAAAATAAAATAAAAGTTTGACAGGAGAAGAATGAGAGAGATGTGGTGGTTCAAGTAGGAGGTGAATTGAAGATAACAGCACCCAAAGGATGTGCTGAGTGGTCCAAGTTTACAAAGAAAGTGCAGGTAGTTAAAAAAAAATTAAAATTCAGTAAAAGCACGAGATGGCAGGATCTGGTGGTTCTGCATAACGTTCCTATGGAAGATATGGAAAGGTCGAACAGAGACCAAAATCGGCCAAAAGTTGGTTAATCTGCCATGGAGATGTGTTTCAGGAGAAAGAGCGAGAGGATAGCCAAGAAACCATTCTATTTGAGAGATTTTGTTGAAAAATAGTCATGCTATAACTATGAGCTTTAAAGCTTTAAGAATATGTGGTTACAATTTTGTGATACATATATATGTATATATATATTTTTTTGTGTCTCTTCTTAATAGCAAGATCATAAGTGAATAGTCTGTACGATATGAGTTTTTTTTTTTTTAACGATTTTATTTCATTTTCATTACATTTTACATAAGCGTTGTTGTAACATTGGCACATTGATTGTATATATACACTATATTGCTTTATGTTCATAGAGTCTATGGTGATGCATATGATTAGTGGATATGTCAGTTGGTTGCTCTACTAATGTTGTGCCGCATCGAGTTGTGTCTGTGTATGGCTCCTATAGGGACCACTCTTCCAGGGTGAAATCCAGTGCTTAATTTGACCCGGTGCTTTCCGGTGCTGAACACCGGCACTTAATTGGTTTCCGGTGCTCGGCACCGGCACCTAACTCTTCTAAGTATGGTGTTGACAGTCTACCCCATGGTGGCGCTGCTCATCTAATTTAGAGATGAGCAGAACAACGGTTGTTTAGGAATACAATATACATTCAAATAGTGCTAATACCTGCCTCCCCAGCCATTCCTTTAGCTTTGGGGACCTGGAATAATCGGACTGTCGCATTTACATGCAAGAGAGATGTTAGTAGTTGTTTTGGCAGCGATGACTAGGGCGATGTGTGGTGCAAGCCTCAGTGGCCTCCTGGTCAGAGCCCTGGCACTTAATATTTTACAAATTAAGCTCTGGTGAAATCCAGTCTCTAGAACTACCGGTACGAACAACTAACTGTGAATTGGAACCAGGGATAGGGGGATGGGGGTTAAGGCGTGGGCATGGGCCATCCCTCACGGACCGTCGAGGGGTTATATTATTATGAGTGCTTTAGGAGGTGATCTGAGTCATGGCGCTTGTGGGTCTGGGTGATTTGTATGAGTTCCTATCTTTCTGATGGCGCGTTGCGTGTGTAGGTCCTAGCAATGTGTGGGTGTGCCTGAGCCGACCTGGGATACTCAGGATATTCGGACCCCGTGACGCATCTCGAAGCCTCCGCTGCCGGGGACAATGATGGTGGTTGTTGGGTGTTTGTTACGTGGTGTCGGAATTGGTGCAGCAGCATGGCCCACTCCATGGATATGCAATGTTTTCGTATGCCACGCACTTCTTCCTGCCGTATTGTGTCTTCCTCTGCTGAGCTCCACTTGCCCACCGCCCGATCCATGGCGCTGTCAGGGGCCCCTCTGGATCCCTTCAGTGCATTGCAAGCGATCTCTTCGCTAACAGGAGGGCCAAGGAGGCGAATCGTGTTTGTACCTTATGAGTCTTCCGTCTTTGGAATACTCCGATCCCACTGGCCTCCCAAGTGTTCATATCGATGAGTCCCGTTATTTCCCATAGTGTCGTGAATCGTGCGCCAATAGGGCTGTACCGTGGGGCATTGCCTCCGGGAACTGCCACCTCGGACACAAGAAGCGTGTTCCCGGATATTCCCGTTGGAGCCGTGCCAGTGTTGGGTAAGCCCGGTGCAGTATGGAGAATTGTATGTTATTAAACTGGGCGTTTCAAGATACTTTCTTTGGGTATTCTAATGCTTGTTCCCATTACTTGTCATGCAGTGGGCGCCCCAGCTCCTCTTCCCACTTCTGTCGCAGTGGGTTTAGTGTAGTGTTGGCGAGGTCGCGAATGACTTTATAGAGCCAGGTGATTAAGTGCCGACCTGTGCCCATGAGTATTTCATGGAGCACGGGGTGTGTTGGGGACTCCCGCTCCCCCCCACCTTGCCACCCCACCTCCTCTCCGTCCCCGAGAGGGTCCAGAGATTTCGGCAACTGAGAACTATCTGTCTGTGCAGAAGGAATTGCCCCCGCGGAAGACCAGTCTCTTTCGCCAGCTGCTTGAATGGGAGCAGCTGGCCCTCTGCAAACAGGGATCCCACCTCAAGGATCGAGTGGTTCGTCGAGACTTGGAGCGTTGGGGTAGAGGGGGATGTATAACGGGATTCCGCCTGACATACGATGGAGGCGCCGAGTGCAGGCCTGTGCCACTGCCACCTGTGTGGGGACGTGGATACTGGGTGGCCTCTCGGGAGCAGTAGCCGGCAGAGAGCCTGCGCTGTCATTAAGCCCTCCTCCAAGGCGGTCACGCCCAGATGTCGCCCTGCCATCCAGCGAGATAGCCATTGGAGCTGCGCCGAGAGGAAATGGGCCTCGAAGGAGGGGGCTCCTAGTCCCCCCCCCCCCCCTCGGTCTGTTGGCAGTTATAGTTTTGCTAGGGCTACTCTACGACATCCGTTTCCCCCATATGAGGGAGCATAATAGCGCATCTAGTTCTCGGAAGAAGGAGCGAGGAGGAATGACTGGAATGTTGGCAAAGTGATAGAGGAATTGTGGCATCAGGATCATTTTCGCCAATGTGATCTTGCCTATAGGGGCTAGGGGTAAGTTCATCCAGAATTTTACCCGGGTTCTGGTACCGGCCAGAGTTCTGCAATGATTGCCCTCAAATAGGTCCGAGTGGGAATGGTGGAGCCTGATACCGAGGTAGCGCAGGGCTTGCTCACTCCAGGCTATTCTCGAGCTTCCCGCGCGTATCTCAATGGGGGGAAGGTTCGGACTCAGCGGAAATATGGTGAACTTCGCCCAATTAACTTTCTGGCCTGATGCGGCTGTGAATTCCGAAAGTGTCGTTCAGATGGGGCTGAGGTCTGATGTCTGCGTATAAGGACACACTATGTATGGTGCCTGCTATTGGGATGCCCCAGCTCTCTCCCTCCCGACGCCATTTGAGGGTTAGAAGATGCGCATCATGATCAGAGACGAATCTCCCTAGGTAGTCCGTTTGCTGAACTATGGGAATTATAGTTGCCGAACACAGAAACCAGTCGAGGCGCACCCGCAGGTTATGGGGTACCGAGTGGAAGGAATATAGTCTAGACTTTGGGTTCCGGTTTCTCCACACGTCAGTCAAGAGCCATTGTTTCGCCCACAAGCTGAAATGCTCTACTTGCGTGAAGGCAGTGGAGCGAGGGGCCGGGGGGTGCAACCGGTCTAAGGAGAGGTACAGGATGCAATTATAGTCACCGCCTAATATCCCAGGCGATGTCGTGAATTGTGCCAGTTGTGTTGATAGCAGGTCCCAGAACTTACCCTGCTCAGTGTTCGGGGCGTAGATACAACCGAGGAGTATAGGTTGTCCATCTTGGAGCCCCTCCATGAGTGCATACCGACCCTCTGTGTCCACTATCCTGCGGGTTTCTCTAAATGGAGTCCCCCGGCCTGAGCCAGATCAGCACCCTGCGTGCGAACGCTGAGTATGTGGTGGCTCAACAGATGCCCCGCCAGCGTTTTTGCATGCGCTCGAGTTCGATATTTGTAAGATGGGTTTCCTGTAACAGGACTAGCTGCGCTTTCTGACGCTTGACGTAGGAGTAGACTGCATACCACTTGCGCGCTGTGGGCATGCCGCGGACATTAAGGGTTAGTAGAATAACATCTGCCATGGTAGTCCTGGTGTGGTGTAACCTGCGTAGGGAGAGGGGTGGTGGAAGGCACCCTGCGCTGCTCCTGGTCCTGACCCCCTAATTGAAATAGTACCGTGTGGGGAGGCCGCCCTGCATGGGGTTATACTCGCTGTTCTGGAAGGTAACTGAAGGGTGAAGGGAAAACTGTGTGGGGACCTGGCCCAACCTCTTGGGCCTATCACAACCGGTGATACGTCCAAACTAAGTATGGAGCTCAAATTCTAATGTGTTGTAGGGGCTGTGAACCTATGAAACTGCCTACCATGCCCTTTGTGAGCAGTATGTCCCAGGTGTGGAGCCGGCGAGGCCCATTGTGCTTCAATGAGAATGGGGAAGTGTAAGGAGAGCAGCAGTTTTGTGTCTTCCGTGTAAACAATAATTTATAAGCTATGCGGGATTTCTGCCCGTGGATAAATTGAGCGGGGGGGAAGGGGAGGTTTGAGCATAAAGGACTGTTTTCTCAGATTAGCGTCTCTGCTGTCTGGGGGGGTCACCAATGGTGGTGTTATCGAGTTTGCACGGGATACGCTGGTTTCTCTGGAATCGTCCTTGGACGAGATGATGTGTGGGCCCTCCTCCTCTTCCGAGTTTGTGGCAGTGGGATCCAGTACCGCCACTGCTTGGAGGGCTCTTTTACGTTCAGCCATTATTTCCTCAAGATCTGGGGGACCTGTGGTGGGGCTTGGGCGCTGCTGCTCTTTTCGCTGTGTGATTCTTTTCCCTCACCAGCGCCTACTTTGCGTTTCTCGTGTGTTTCGGGAGGTTTCCAGGTGCGCCTTGCCTAGTACGTTGAGTTCCATCCAATCGAGCGCTTCCTTCGGGTCTAAGAAAAACTTTGTTTCACTTCGCGTACTACTCAGAGAGAGTTGGAAAGAGCAATTAATATTGGATTCCCCTTTGACGGAGCGCTCATTTTACTTCCAGGAAAGATGCTCGTTGGCGTTCGACTGCCCTGGAATAGTCCGGGAAGATCATTACTTGTCTATCTTCTACATGGAGCGGTCCGTGCTGCCTGGCCGCTCTCAACACTGCGTCCCTGTATCGAAAATGGAGTAGTTTCAGGAGCAGCGGTCGTGGAGGTGTCCCCGGTGAGGGTCGCCGGAACAGGGACTCTGGGCTCTTTCCACTGAGAAAAATGGCATGAGTTCAGCGTCTGGAGTGAATGATTTGAGCCATGACTCCATGTACTGCACCGGGTTGGACACCTCTGCCCCCTCCGGTAAGTTAATCACTCAAATGTTGCTGTGTCGGGAGCGTCCTTCCAGATCGTCCGATCTTTCCGATCCAGGCTGGTGAGTCTCTCAAAGTTGGATGCCCGTTGGGGTGCCAGATGCAACCTGTGCCGCAGTATGAGCTGTTGGAGGAGCGAGGTGGCACGGGGTGCCAAGTTCTTTCTTTAGGGTGTTCTTACGAGTTTTTACACCTGGTCCACCTTGGCGTGGGTGTCGTGTCCGTATCGTTCTGGTGGATCTCTTCACTAGTGGAGGCTTCCTGGGCATCTAGGGCCTTGCGTTGCCTATGACCTGCACGTTCTGCCCTCTCCTGGTCTGCTGACGTAACTTCCCAGCTGATGTTTCCCCCGCCGAGGCGCCGCCACACTCGCCACGTGTGTCTTCCCGGTCCCTCAATCCGGTCTGCAATAGACCTGCCTAGGGCCTATGGCAGGGGGAGCCGCAACCCAGCTGCTGATTTGTGTCCTCCTTCTGTCCAGGTGATACTCTAGGTTCCGCACCGCTATGGCATGGGGGTCCCTACACCGCTGTCTACTGCTATAGCTTTCCGATGGAGTCCCCTGCTCAGGCCAATGTCTCTCTGCGGGTGTGCTTCTTGCTGGAACCCCTTTTCGCCTGCACCCCGGGGCCTGGCGCCGATCAGCGAGATGCGGGCAGCACCTCCGCCAAGCGTCCGGGTCTATCTCCTCTACCCCGGCCAAGGTTTGTCGGTAATGCCCGGGCTCTGTGCAGTCCTCTATAGTCCCAGACACCTGGTCGCCCTCTTCGGGTGCACAGGTCAGATTAGTGTTCCTTCGCGGGAGACCGTGGCGGCTTCCGGCGATGATGAGTCGGGCTCCGAGTTGAAGTTGACAGATCAGGCCCGCTGGGGCTCTCCCTGGTGGGCAGTTTCACACTTCTCGTGCCCACGGGGGGCACAGCAGGGCAAGGCCTCACTGGCGCCTTCTCCCTCTTGCGGGGTCCTCCCTTGCTGGCCGGCTACCTCCGCCCCGTGAATCGGGTACCCGGCGCTGGAGCGGGGGCGCCCTCCGGTTGCCTGACTGTGGGTGATCGGGTTGGGTCTGGCTTAGTTCCTTCTCTCCCCGCTGTCCACCCCGGCTGAGTTACGCCTATCGGCTTCTGTGTTCCGCCGACCGTAGGCCGCAACTGCTTGGTGCTAGCGTTGGCCGGCCCGCACTGTTACAATTGGCCTCTCACCTTGCCATCCATCGGCGGCTGCAGGCTCCGGGCTTCGTTCCTGGATAGGTGCGCTTCACCTCCTCTGTGCTCTCGCTTAGCGGCTCCGAAGAAGTACTCCGCTTCGTTGCTTTTGCCCAGCTGCCAGGATTAAGTTGCTCGCTGCTAGGAGCCTTAGACCCGACGTCCCTGACCCTTGGGGGTCGCTGTTTTGGGAGCGACTGCGTGGTGGGGGTTCTCTACGCTCTTCTGGCTGTGATTTCCCTGTGTCCCTGTCCTCACGGGGCCTGGCAGGGCAGGGATTCACGGGTACCTTCTCTCTCCCTCAGGGTCCTCCCTGCTAGCGGACCATCTCCGCACTTGTAGATCAGGTGCTGGGAAGCGGGCGCCCTCTGGTGATTCGGCTATGGCTGGTGGGGTTCTGGTCTGGTTCTTCCTCCCTCCGCCGGTCCCCCTGCTCTAGTAGCACCCACGGCTTCTGAGTGCCGACAGCCGCAGGCTTGAACTGTTGGGGCTCACGTCAGTTGGCCTGCGCTGCCTTACTCAACCTCTCACCAGGCTATCCTTCGGCGACTGCCAGCTCCGTTCCTGATTAGGGGCGCTTTCTCTCCCTCTGCGCACTTTTGCTTGGTGGTTTTTCTCTGCGGTTGTGCTCCGCTTCGTTGCTTTTGACAGGCGGCTAGAGCTTTACTACTCGTCGCTGGGAGCCTCCGGCCCGACGTCTCCAGCTTGCCGGGGCCACCATTTTGGGAGTGATGACGAGGTGGAAGCTCTCCGCACTTCTGACTACAGAGGCACTGCGCCCACGGCTATGGCCTCCAGGCACTCACCAAGTCGTCTGCTTACCATCTCGTACATAGGGCCCCGCCGGCAAGGGTGTATAACGATTGATGGGCTGGCACACGGAGCTCTACCCGAGCTCGTCCGCCATCTTGGCTGGCTCTGCCACGCCCCCCTGTACGATATGAGGTTTAACATAGTTTTTTAGTGTGTGTTTATTTAGGAAGGGGGGAATGTGGTAGGTTTAGGTTAATATTCTTTTAGGGTCATTATGTACTTTTTTATGGGTTCTTAAGTATTCTTTCCAATGTTATGTATCCTTGCAAAATGTGTTATTGTGGGAAGGGAGAATTGTGACATAATATGGCACACCAAGCATTGGTCAATGGCATAGAATGTATCTCTGTGGAATGGAATGATGTAATGCGGAGATGACCGTTGGTGGAGGTTGGAGTTTGAGATGTCTGTGAATAAAGGACTCGATTCATGTGGAGTGTCTTGTCTCAGGAGGACATCACAGTGTTCTTGAGATGTAAGACCATCTAATAAATGTCAGCCTTGTCATAAAGGGGAGGGAGGAGTTATGGTCCAGTAAAGTCAGGTTCTTTTAGCTGAAGGGTGAAGATATCTGAGAGGAAAGAAGGGAGTAGGTGAGCAGGTGGGAAGATTCCATTCATTCTTTGGGCATTAAAGTTGCGTTAGCCAACATCTGTAGTTTATGATTTTTGGATTGTAATTGTAATTTGTTTTACCATTCCACTGCCGGGGTATTTATACACTTCTGTGACGGATCATATTTTCATTTTAAACACTCATTAGGTTGTTCAAGCACATGTACATATTTGGTCTCTTTCTGCAAGCATACAAACAGTTTTTTGGCACTTTCAGGGCTATGTATTGGTGCAAATCCTACATCAATACACATTGCAGCCTAAAGATATTAATTTTTTATTTTTTTAACATTTGCTCAATGTGTTGTTGCATTACCCAAATAGACAAACATAAAACCCTGAACAAGAACCATGGAAATGTTGCCCTGAATGTCTGGAGTCTGGGAATACTAACTATGTATGGATTTTCCAGGGGAATGTAGTCTGTACAATCAATTTTAAAATTAGCACAAATCAAACATGGTAATTCTCTCCAGTTTATCTCGAGGAGGAACATATCCCTGCAAAAGCTTGATCGCCAGCTTTAGTCACCTGGGTCTCCTATGTTTTTTTCATTTCTAGAAAGACAGATTCTCCATTAGCCAACTACATTCACCCTTTTTCTCGTAGATCTATTTCTGCAGGATAGGGATAACTGGTCCAGATACATTTTAATCCTTGCAGATGCCATAGCTAGCGGCGCCCCGATTCCAGATTCCTGGTGGACAGCAGAATGGAATCCCATACATAAACAAGCATGTGCAATACAATAGATCTCACATTTGAGAGTTTGAGCTATAGGCAATGTAAATGACAATGCTTTTATTTATGTGTTTTTAAAACTGATAAATAAAAGGCATTGTCATAATAGATTCAGTCCAGCAAATCTTTGCCAGCCTTGTATTGTACAAGATACAGGAATGGATCTTGGACAGTAATATACTTTCTACTCTGTAGGCAGGGTTTTACTGGTGGACAGTAAGCATCAGCAAGGGCAGCTTATATGCTGCCTTTGTCGATCTTAAATCCGCCTTTTACCTGGTCCCACGCAACAAGTTCTGGTTGGTTCTGCACAAATTGGGCCTGCCTCAGGACTTGCTGTCTTTGATAATGAGGTTGCATGAAAATTACTCTGCCAGGGTTCGATTGGGTTCCCAAGGCGAACTCACAGACCGGTTTCCTCTCGGCAAAGGGGTACGTCAAGGGTGTGTCTTGGCCTGACATTGTTTCTGTTGTTCCTAAATGGCATTGTTCAGTTTCTTTCCAGCTTCCCCACTGACGCTCCGTCATTAGCAGGATCGAAAATCTCGATTTTAATGTTTGCAGACGACACGCTGTTAATTTCGAAAGCCCTGAGGGTTAGTGTCCTTTGTCCCGCTTCGAGGAATTTTGCCGGATGCGGGATCTCGAAATAAACCCAGAAAAGACAGATTACACGTGGTTTAACTAACTCAAATCATTCAAGGGTAGTGTGAAAATGGGGGGCAAATCCCTTGAATGTACTGAGGTCTTTAGTTATTTGGGTGTAACATTTAACGCCGGGCGTAGTAGGCGAAGCGGGGTTACGCGGAGGTACACGGAGTTGCGAACAAACTCCGTGGAACTCCGCTACGCCACCCGCCTCCACCCCCCCTATATTAACAATTAATTCTACATGACTTAAAATTAAATTAAAACCACTTACCTGGCATGCGGCGTCCCCGGCCTGCCCTCCTCCTCTTCCTCGCCGTCTGGGTAATTCTTTGAGAAAACTGCGCATGCATGCGCGCCCGTGCATTTCTTGCGCGAAATGCGCATGCGCGCGGGCATGTGCAGTTTTCTCAAAGAATTACCCAGACGGCGAGGAAGAGGAGGGCAGCCCAGGGACGCCGCATGCCAGGTAAGTGGTTTTAATTTAATTTTAAGTCATGTGATATTAATTGTTAATATAGGGGGGTGGAGGCGGGGGCTGTCCAACTCCGCTCTGCTGCGGAGTGTGCAGAGATTTGCCTTCTCTGCGGAATGCGGAGGAGGCAAATCTCCGCACACTCCGCGGGCGGAGTTGAGGTCTCCGCCCGGGGTTAGTAACATTGGCATCAACTATGTGTTGGAATTCGCGAATTCAAATAATGACCCTCAAACACCGTCAAATTGCCGGCGTTCTAATAAAGGAGCTTAGTAGCACCTTTACCAAACCGATTAGCCCAGTCCTTCAGATTTATGATGCCAAAGTCTTGTGCTCGGTTCTTTACGGCGCCGAATTATGGGGTTTTCTAATATTTCTGCACTTACCAACGCAGAGAATACGTTTTTGAGGTCTGTAGTACGCATTCCACAAGGGACTCCCTTAGCTAGCAAAGCGAGACTTCGCCCATTGCTCTTTTGGCGCAGATAGTGGTCTACCCCAGAGTTGGCTCATTATGCAGCAGCACTAAGAGATGTCATAGAAGCTGACCGCTCTCAAAAGATTAGCTGGCTCCAAAACGTTTTTAAAAAAAAAAACCCTATTAGACATTGGTATGAAGGATTTATGGGATAACCCTACAGGAATTCCTATGCCCTCAGCTGCTCCTTTAAACAAGCATTTACAATGCAATAGGTCTCGCAACTGCGAATTTTGGAGCTATTGGCATTGTAAATGGCAATGCCTTTTAAAAAATTAAAAGCCATTGTTATTTACAATACCAAAAGCAACACCTATTGCATTGCATAGCGCGTGTCCGTTACTGACCATATCTCGTAAGTAGGGATGGCGCTGTGCAGGTGAGAGCTGCAGGGTTGAAATTTAAAATTTCAGAGACCAAGAAAAATTTAGGATTTAACATAATTTAAATGTTCATTCGTAAAGCACTCAATAAGATAAGCAAGAAACATGTTAATGTTTAATTATGATATTGCAATTGACTATCTGCACTTCTACTGATACACACACACACGGCATGTCACACCTAGTGTACTGAAAAGAAGACGCAAGTGACGGAGAGGGAGAGACAGAGAGAAAGTAAGAGAGAGACAGAGTTATGCAGAGAGAAAAACAGACAGAGTAAAACATAGAGTGTGGGAGAGAGAAAAATACAGAAAGCGAAAGAGACCGACAGAGAGAGAAAGGCAGATAGAGTGAGGGAGATACAGACAGAAAGACAGAGAGAGATAAAGAGAGACCGAGAGAAAAAAAGCAGAGAGAAAAAGACAGCGAGGGAGAAGGAGAAAGGAAAACGGATAGAGAAGAAGGGAGCAAGCGAGAGGGTGCGATAAAGAGAGGGGGAGAAGAAGATAAAGAAAAAGAGAGTGAGAAGACAGAAACGAATTGGGAGAGAGAAAAAGTGAAGGGGAGAGAGATGTACGACGAGAAAGAGTCCCAGCAGCCGATAATTGATAAAGAGGTAGACGGAAGAAGATGTCAAGAAACTGGAAAGGATAGAGCACCTTTTGCTAAGTCATACACAGGTGATTACATAGCGCCCATTCATAATAAACACCCCAATGATTATTAACGCTTTAATAACATGAGCCTCAAACCCAGACTTCGTCAGAGCCCACTAGCCTCCCCTCCTCGGAGCCTTGGCCCAGGGGACATGTAAAATGTCGTCAATGTTAGCGGGACCCAGAGGGCCGCGCGCGGGAGATGGCTGGCATCAGCCACCGGCTGGCATCAGCCACCGGCTGACATAGGGATCCCTGCGAACTGACAGCGCCACGCATCCGGCGGGCTCTCGTATGCACATATGCACATGCACGCTACAAGCTGTCGTGCGAGCGCGCCATCTAATCAGCAGGGGTAGACAGTCAGATTGACACAGGTAACTGCCTGATATGTGCCTAGGATCGCACCATTTGGTCAAGCGGGGAAAGCTAGGAATTCCCACGATTTCGGTTTTCACATTGTGCCATTCTCCTCTTTTACATCAAAGGTTATTTTTTTAAATTTAATTCTTTGAGCACAGTGTGGGTGGCAGGCCAAAGCTGGGCTTGTTTTTGGCTCGAGGGCCCAAGAAAACCTCGAGCAGAGCAGCCAGGCATCTAGCTTAAGCTTTTAGAGGCTCGACTACATCTAATGCTTGGATTCTAAAGGGTCCAGCAACGATACCCCAAATTCACACCCCGCTCCACAGACTATTGGACCCGCTCTGCTCGTATGTCCCACAGACAAACCACAAACGTCCGGTCTCCCCGTAAGCAAGAGCAGATGAGACTGGCTTCAGCTCTGCGGCGCCTCAAGCGGACGAAATGGATGACAACACTTTCTTCTTCTGTGAAAGGCACTGTCTGACCCTGGCAGACTCGAGGACAACTGGTGTGTACAGCCCTTTGATGGAAAGACCCTTTAGCAAGAGCTACCGCCGCACTAGACCAGACACCGGTCCCCCGTCCTGAATACTCAGCATTTACTACTGGAAAGGCTCGGGACTCCCAGAGACTGCACCCCCCTTACATTCTGCACTCAATACATAAGCAGAAGAGCTGCGTTTCAACGGGGGTTTTCCCGATGAGGCACCATGGACTTTGAGAGGGCAGCTACAATGAACTCCGCCATTACTGCAGAAATCTTTAGAGTTGTTAAAGAATATTTCCCTATCTATTCTTGTTAAAACATCCAAAACTGATTACCGATAGAAAGAAAACAATCAGGAGCAGTGTGAAACCTGTGGCTGACAGAGCAGGTCAGAAGCTTCACCATGGCTTTGTGGCGTGTAATGGCCCTGGAAGCCCTCTAGGGGAGCCACAGACTGTAGTGAAGGACATCATTACCTGCAAGGGACAGGGGGCGTGTCTGCAGTGTACAAGGACTGAGTCTAGTGTGTCAGTGCCTGCAGGGATTGGCAGAGTATGTCCCAGTGAGGTGGTTGGATAGTAAGTCATCACTGAGAGGCGGGACTGCTGCATGTGGTGAGAGAGTGTGGTGGCTGAGTGATGTTCCTTCAGGAGGAACTTGGCCTGGGAGGGGCCTCTCAAGGGGTGTGGTATTGGACAGAACCCTTAATCAAGTGCGGGAAGGGATGGGTCCCCGCTACAAAACCTTCCCCTCTACCCAGGGTTGAGTGACCACATCCACAGATCAGACTCCGCCCCTTGGTCTGGGACAATATTAGACTTTGCGCGCAGGACAGGACTGGTCACATCGCTGGCGGGGGGTTTGTAGGCATTCTCTAAAATGCAGGGACACTTGCCGCTCACTGTAAGGCCGTTTGCAAACGTCGAATTTTGTCACTTTTCATTTTCCCGTTTCTGCATTTTAGTGTTAAACTGTTTCTGATGAAGTGGAACCTTTGCCCAGACAGTGTTAACATATAAAAAAGAAAAAATACTGTAACCAAATATGCCACATATTCTGCCTTTCCTTGCCACATTATGTAGTCAATTATACCGCACAATTTGATCCTCTCCTGTCGCCCTGCTTGTGAGGTCAGATTATATCTCGCTCACACAACCAACCAACCAATCACGTGGGAGTTTTGAGTCCACAAGCATAATGAGCTTCTGGGCAGTTAAAAGGCATGATGGGACCCGCGGTATAGAGGCAGCTAGATGTGGGGAACAAGGGGTTACACCAGGAACCAATCCAAAATGCCGTCTGCAGCTGCAGAACAGGTGCACATGTGACCCAAATGCACCCGTCAAAACCGGAAGCGGTGACTTAGCACGGCCAACAGGCGTCATCCTGTAGCCAGGCAACAAGCAAAATGCTCCGCCCACCACATCACACCCTCTTCTAGACTGACGAGGAGCCCCTTCCTGTCCCCTCTACGTCACAAATAACATCCTCGTGACCTCGTCTACGAGTCTGGCACAAACAGGGTACCACGAGGAGGCCCGTGCCCCCTGCCCATGTGTAAAAAAACATAAATAACATCACCTTGTTTCAAATAACTGGTGCTCATGTAAAGCGCTCCAATCCTTGGGCACCAGGCAGTTCGCGCTATATGAAACTGCAGAAAAGGGGAGTGGCAGTGCCACGCCAGGCGAGAGGGCCCGAAGGCTGGGCCGGGCCTGACTCTCTGCCACCGAAGCCGGCCCGCAGTACTCACACCCTCCCCCGTGGTGCCCCGTTTCCTTGCACACACAACGTGCATGGAAAGGCTGCTGTCCTGCTCGCCAGTCCCTACTTCCTGGTTTTAGGGGCCCGGGTGCTAGTGTGCGCGCTGTAACCAGAGGGAGATAGAGTGAGTTCATCATCTCTGCCACTTCTGTCGCATCTCTTGGGGCCTCCAAGCGGTTGTGCACTGTAAGTTAAGGCAGGCCGTGCGTTGGGCCCTTCTTCCCTGACTGCGTGATGTTTCAGCTCAGTAAACCTCCGAGTCCACGTCTGCGGACACACGTGCTTCTAAGCTCCCTTCCCTCGCTCTGCCCGTCGCCGGATGCACCTCTTGGCGCTTCCAAGTGTTGTTTGCTGTAAATTGAGGCAGGCCGTTGCGCCTTTCTTCCCTGACTGGGCAATCCTCCGAGTCCACGTCTGCGGACACACGGGCTTCTAAGCTCCCTCTGCCACGTCACGGAAGCAGCTGAGGCTTGCTGCACTTGGTTTCATTTTCTCTGCTCTGCTTTTCAATTCCTGTAGACGGGACATGGAGGGGCGGATGAAGGAGCTGGTTGGGTGTAAGGGAGAGAGGCGAAAATAAGCTGTCGGAAACATGAGCCGGCAGTACACGCTAATTAGAAACAGATGGCCCCAGCATCATAAACTCGTCCCCACTGAAACACGCCCGGCCTCCATAAAGATAAGAAATTGCTTCGCGACAGCCGCAAAGCAGACGAGCCAGTCCGGATGGGCCGGTCGAAAGGGAGAAAGGGCAGTGGCGAAAAAGCGTCCTTTTCAATGGGAAGCCAGCGTTTAGCATAAAACGCTGACGCGACCCAATGAAAATGATGGGCGGGGCTTCAAGTCCCCTTCTGAAATCTCCTCTCTCACTATATGTCTCGCTAAGCGAGCAGCGCATGCGCTGCAACGCTAGGCGAGACCTAAAAATCAATATTGGCAAGCAAATTTTGCAGCTGAGGTGCGTGCGGTGGACAGTATGGAATTCAAATCTAGTTGCACACTGGAACCTTATTGGGATGCATTTTCCGTTCCCCTTGATAGGATTTTATATTTCCAATTCAGGGTGGGATCTCTCCCAATAAAATCATGTACCAAAAACTGGAACCCTGATTTGGATGATAAGTGCATTCATTACCCCACTAGCAAGAAAACTATTTCCCAAGTCCGATTTCTGTCCAGCCTACACAAGCCCAGGAAGAAAATGGCTATTACCTATATGTAGATCGCTGGGAACCAGAAGTTGTATCGTAGCATTAAGAATTTTAATGACGGATCCATGCCTCCTAATTGCATGCTCATTTGCCAAGTTTCTGGATTGGATGTGGGTCACAAGACAGGGGAAGAATGCTAAGTGCACTTCATAAGATCATTCTAGTGCACAAATACCTCATGGCTGTGTTACCCATTGATCACAATTCTTTAAAATCTTTTTAACGTGTATTTAACGCAAAATGTATTATTGTACCTTGTAGTTTGCTTTTACATTTTTTTGTTTTTTTTAGACGATATTTGCTGTGCATATAACCAAATGCCATTGCATGCTGCTAAGCTTTAGCTTTCATGCATGGATGCTTTTGAATGTTGCACATTGTATTGTTTATTTTATTGTGTTATTATATCTTTTACATGTTATGCTACTTTATTGCTTTTATGACAATTTTGTTGAAATAAAGCTAATTTAATAAATGAAACGTCACCCTTTTCAGATCCATGGAGGATCGGACTCCTTTCAATAATCTGTATTTGTCACTAAAAAGATCAGTCCTCTCTCAAGAACTTTAGATCCAGTTAAGATATGATAATATAAGGTCGTCAGTGGTTACTTATTTGACCAAGAAATCATCAAGCAGCAAATCTTTGTATGCCAATATGATCCCTAGTCATTTAAATCACTATAATCCTATTCTCTGCAATGTAAGGTCTTGCTAAACCTACCACCATCTCGTGGAAGGTGACTTCCTTTTTTAACCACCCTTTCTGCTTTTGTGCATCCAAATCTGACTAACAAGCAGCTGACGTCTCTGATAACTTTGGCCTTCCTCTTTTCACCAAGGCCGTACACACCTGAATAAAAATGCAAATTAGGAAAGGCAAATCAGCCATTTCTACAGCTGCTCCAGTTTCCACTGTTAGTATTAAGAACAGTGTTACCCCCCATGTTTGAAAACATGCTCATTCTTGTTCCCTTTATAAGGAAGCCCTCCGCCAATACAAAAGAAGGTAAGTTTGAGTCAGGATTGTGTCATGTACCTGCAGTGGAATGTGCCAATTGAACCTAGATCATACAGACTGCTGATAGATGTAGTTTTCTTCTTTCTTTTGTTGATCTTTGAATTGCCTTTGAATCTGTTGATCACGACCTTTTACTATGGCCTCTGCATACCCTTTTTGCGGTGATGCACTATCCGGGTAACCTCTGTCAAGGTTTCAGAACTTTCTTACTGACTGATTTCACACATCCAGATGAGGTAACGTCATCTCGTCCAACTTCTTCCTCTTTATGGTTTTTCACATGGACTACTATTCTTGATCCCCCTTTGTAATGTCCATTTTCATCTGTTTAAAATAAGTTATGCCTGTGCAGAAAGTCTGCAGTAGTCCATTCCATGGATCAACATGTCTGAAATCTGGGTTTTGACTCGTGTCTTCTAGCCATCAAACCTTGGGTTACGATCAGCCTAATATAGTTTATTTAAAGAAAGGGAGACAATTTATGAGATTCTGAGAACTCAAGGTTCTGCTTTCGTCCCTTTCACTCTCCTCGCTCTCTTCTCACATTCTATAGTCTATGGTCTGTGTTCTATTTGCACCATCCTTCTGGTTCTGTTTCAGATTAAGAACATAATGAAAGCTGCATTCAATGAACTGCATCTTCTCCACCATATTTTTGCTTCAATATTGGTTGGCCTCAAACCTTGTCATTGGCGCACTAGTCACTTTGCAACTACAATAAACGAATCCCCTTTTATGATGGACTTTTGTCCTCACTCATTGTGCTGTAAAAATGATGGATTCAGTTTTTCTATTACTAAGCAAATTGTGGTAAATGAGACCTGTTGTCATGTGCTAGATCCCTGCATTGGTTGCTTGTTACTGCAAGACTGAAGTTTAGATTCTATTGAAACTACTGGTCTCTTGCCAGCCCACCAAAAACCTTCCATTTATCTCATGTATTATCACTGTACAATAGAAACCGCTAGGAGGCAGACTTCATATCTTGAGTGTGCTGAATTTAGAACTTACTCCCTTCTACCTTTAGAAATAAAGCAGTTTTTGAGAAATTAGGGTTCAAAATGTATGTTTGTCTGGATGGTACTGTCATGAGAGTCCTGCGGGCATGCAACTTGAAATAATAGAGCGATCTGTCCGGCCACCTCGCTCCCATGGGAGTGAGAAGCTCCTGCGAGTCCCGCCGGCGCTCACACTCTGATTGGCCGCCATTCAGGACAGTCCTAGTGTCCTGAGAATTTAAGAACAAATAAAGCATAAGGGGGTAGGATAGGGGTACCTTGACCTCCTGTGGCCAAATGTAAAAAAAAAATGTGGGTTGTTGTGATGCCGCAGGACTGCTTGAGTTCTGCGGGATCTTAAAACTATTTTGAGAAAAAAAAGAAGGGGAACATGAGTGTCTGTGGTGGGTTGGCCGCATGTGGGCAGTTGGCCCTGCGGCTAAACCACCCTATGCACAGCCAAAGGCTGTATGCTGCAGGAGGTGGCTGACCTTAGCTGTGTATGGCGTGGCGGGGGTTTGGCTGCCCGTAGGGGGGATGAACACTGGGCCTGCAGTCACGCCACGCACGGACAAAGGCAATGCTGAGCTGTGGTTGGCCATCCATGCAGGGTTGGGGGTGGGGGGGCACTCCCTTTGGCAAAAGGCCAACCATGGTGGGGAGGGAAGTGGAGGGTTGGCTACACATGGGAGTTTTGGAGGAGGGCCTGGCTGCAGACCAACCCCATCCGGTGCTCATCTATGTACTGCTTATGACCTCACTTATCCCAGATGTTACCGCCCAGTATCCCTGCTGGACTCTACTGCCAAACTAATGGGTAGAATTCTATTAGAGAGGCTAAAAACATAGGTGCCTGAAAAACACATCCTGAAGGATACACAATATGGGTTCAGGAGGGATGTTGGTATGATGGAACAATATGTTAATTTACACCATTTCATTTGTAAATACACTGCAGCAAAAGAGGGATACATACACATCTATGCTTTGCAGATCTGAGCAGTGCATTCGATCTGGTGAACCACGCCAAGCTTTGGAAAACCTTGATATCGATGGGTACAACGAGCAGGATTATTGTTTTCCTCACGCAATTATATGCCCGTCTGACTGCCCAAGTATGTTATGAGATAAAGGGGGGGAATGTACTTTCCGCTTTACGGTTTCCTGTGGGATACGTCAGGGTTGTGTTCTCGCCCCCCTGTTGTTCTCATTATATATCAACGGGGTGGACGAGACATTACAAGAAGTGAAGGCTGATGCACCAAAGTTTAAAAACCGCCCAATTCCAATCCTACTTTATGCCGATTATGTGGTTCTGATTTCTAGAACCGCAAATAGGCTCCAGCACCTGATTGATTCTTTTGCCTCCTATATTGAAGATAAAGATATGAAAATTAATATAAAGAAAACATTCACCATGGTGTGTGGAAAGGGGAGGGCCAAAAAGAGGTTACATCATATTAAGAGAGAAGGTTTGGGCGAAACCCAAACCTTTTCATATCTTTGAATGCAACTCACTAGTGACGGGAGATGGGGGACACAAGTGCAAACAGGAAATCTAAAATTTCTAAGATCTACAGAAGCCCTTTTTAGATTTTTGGCTAAAGGAGGTAATAAACCAATCAGAGAACTATTGATTTTACATCAAAATAAATGTCTTCCAAACGTTAGCTACAGGGCCCCGCTGTGGGGATGGACAAATTGTGCCCTCTTATAGACTCCAAAGAATCTCTTTTTAGACAGACTATTGGCGCTCCCAAACTCTAGTATGTCCTACATTGTACACAAGGAGTTGTCAGTACCATTTATAGAGGACACCATACAGATTAGTCCTGCCTTATTTTGGCACAGCCTATGGGGTAAAGTAGGTACAAAATGGACTAAATACATAAGAATAGACTGCCTAGCACTTGAGTTTGGTAAAAGGATTACCTGGTTGGCCTACACTGATAGACTTTTGAAACTGGTGGATGAGAGTATTAGTGTTGAGGACCCTCTTAGCATTTTGTGCTATAGTAAGAAGGAAATAAAAGCTATTTTAATGGCAAAATGAGAGATAGAAAGGAATAACTGTGGGAGCAGTAAGAGCACAGTTCGTAAGAGCTACCTTTCAGGCCCTATACTAGAAGCAGGGGCGGCTCCTCCATTAGGGCGAAGGAGCATCGGCCCACTGCTTTCTCGCAGTGCGAGAAGCGGAAACATAAATTGGTATTTTACATATCATTTTATGTTTCTGCTTCTCACGCTGCGAGAAAGCAGAAGGCAGGGTATGCCTGGTTGGGGCGGGAGGGACGTATGCCTGGTTGGGGCGGGCGGGTTGGTTTGGGTCGGGGAGGTGTGGCTTGCCCTCTGTTGTGGGAGCTGACTGTGTGGTTGGCCCTCTGCGCACTCTACATTTTCTCTATGTAGGCTGCATACAGCCTACATAGAGAAAATGGCCTTGCTGCCATCGCAGCGTTGTGATTGGCTTAGGGGAGGGAGGGGCCTACTTCCTGCAGCAGGAAAATGCGGTGCGGGACCGGCCAGGAGCGGAGGCGGTGCGGGACCCGGTATGGTAAGTTTTTAAAAAATTTTATTTACACATCCCGCCCCATCCCGCCCCGCCCACCACCCGCGAGTCATGCGAGCCACGACTGACTAGAAGGAATACCTAATTATTTATTAAATGTGCAACATAGATTTTATCTCGCTTGATTACGTCTGGGCACTTTGCACTTTAAGGTTGCCTGTCCAAGAATGTGGGATTGGTTGCAGATGCTGCCTAAATGCTTGTGTGATGGCATGTCTAACCAATCTACTATGCACTTAATTTTGTTTTGTAAATTTTATAATGATCTTAAAAAGCAATTTTTAAGAACACCGTTTAAAGCTGGAAAGTATATCTACCACAAGGAAGCTTTTAAGTATATATATATATATATATATATATATATATATACATTAGATAACCGGAATATATGCCACTCGGTCTCTACTTTTTTGTATCTACCATCTTTAGAATAAATTACCTCACATATTTGGAAGTATTAACATATAAGGGCGGGCAATTAATTTTTATTGTGCTATGAAATTAGATGTCCTAGATGTAATTATAGAATTTAAGATCTCAAGGCATACTTTATTTTTTTTTTTAAATTCTTTTTATTTTATTAACAATTCCAAATTCCCAATCAGACAGAGTACATTACATTATTGCGATAAATCAGATGACCAGTAAGTGTACACAGCAATTTACCAAACTTTAGTCAAGGAGCATTCACATTACAACCCTTATGGTGAGGTTGGCTCGTCCTGGGTGGGGAGATGGGGAGGTATACAAATGTTGCCTCGAAATGTGAGGCATACTTTATTAATATGTAATGGATATTGTTTCATAAGGTATTCTTGTTTTGCTGCTTATGCCCCTTGTACATTAAAGCTCTATTTTATGAGAGCGGCTTCTGCACTGCACTGTTTTACAATCTGAGATATTTTTGCTATTTTTGAACTTGTATGAGTTTTATGTATAGCTTATGAATACTTCTTCTTTTAAATCTGCTGAGTTTTTAATGGTGAAACATGGGGAAATGAATTTTAATGTATTTTGCCTTTTTATTGTGATACTTTTATGGATATTTTATCAGAATAAAATAACTGACTGACTTCACATATTACATCAATCATGGCATGTTCTATGACAGTATTGGTAACATCACTGATGTCATCTGAAATTATATCATTTCTTTCAGGCCATTGAAAGAAGTATTGTGTGACATCATGTAAAGACTGTGATATGGCTGGCTTTTTGTAATGTTTGGTTGTGGTAGGGCAGAACTAATTTCCGACTGCATTCATTTTTCTCTAGGGAAAATAACACCAAATTACAATAGTGTTAACTTAAATTGGCATACTCTACTTACAAGAGCTAGCTGATGTGCCCTGCATCAGTGTTCTAGGCAGATGTGTGTGTAACCTTTTAAGAGACCAGAGGCAAAACCAACCCACTGGAGAAATATTAGTAAATGATTGTTCTAGCAATAGCCGAAGATTCCACCCAGCCTGCCAATATTTTAAATAAGACAAGAAAGAAACCTGAATAATGTCTAAACAGAGCCAGAAGTAACAAAATGTTTCTTGGTCACTTAAAATACTTATTTATTATATTTGCCTCAATGATCATTCTACTAGATAAATACATTTTCAAACCAATGTTTGTGAACCAAACAAATTTGGCACGTCTTTGAGTCTCTACGCCGCCTGATTTCTTCAGTGTTATGTAGTAAATGTGTGGTGTTGCTAAATGTACGTAATTAACTTTAATTGAACTACTTTTATGTGTTAGAATTAATTAAATGTAGGGGTACATTTTTATTAGAATCCAGTGGTTTAAATGCAATGGAGTAAAGATATATAGCAGCAATATCAAGGATATAATCTATTCAGGTGAGATTGGATTGAGATGTAAATTGTAAATCAACCTTAAAAATCACTCTAGTTACTCATTAGGAATAAGGATTTAAAGCTAGTAATACATAAACTGTTAAGGTATAGGAATTTCTGCAGCTTAACAGAGCAGCATGTTTCTAGGCAGGAACCACAAAGCATCGTAACACTTTATTGCATTTCTTTTTAGATCGTTTGAGACCGCCGAAATCACCTCCACCAGGAAACAATATGTTTGTAACCCAGAATTCACAACCAAGTCCTCCACCTCCAACTCAGGATATATTTGTAGCACAGAATTCTGGCAGCTCAGCATTGTCTAAATCTCAAATTATAAATTCTACTGCAGTAGCTTCTCAATTGTCTGTGAACGCGCCTGAGTTCTATCCCCTAGGATATGGCAGTGCATCTACAGTAAGTAGCAACAGTTTGCCAGTTAATGTATTTTATTTATTGGTTCATCTGTCATTTGTGGCCAATTTAATGCGTTTAGATATTATGCAGGCTCTGTATTTTTTGCAGGCCTATTCCATATCTAAGCAATAAGCAACCAATCAACACATCAAATATCTGCTTCGGTACCAGTGCGTTTTCATATATTTGTTGCTGCATTGGTTTGCTATTCATTGCAGTCAACGTGACCTCCAAGGCATTATTGTTTGTGTTTAAAGGATCATCGGGACGTTAATCTTCTCCATCAACCCTCTAAGATAAAATTGTTGACTGGAATTGAAGCAAGTCTTGTATTGAAGATCTATGCTTGTTTATTTTTCTGAACTCTTTCTCAGAGCTGTGATATTGGACTATGTTTTGCATGAAGGCTAGAAGCTGTTTTATTAATACAGTACTAAGTAAAGAAATACTTTTTATTCATATTAGTTCACAATACAAACAAACATCAACACTGTTAGCACTGAAGAAGGAACCACACCTACTAGCTACTCCGGTCTTACCATGCAATGCACATAAAACGTTTACCATCTCAACTCAAAACAATTGTGAAAACTGCAGGATGCTCTAATGCCAAAGTGTGCAAGCAAAATCCCTTAAAACACTTTATGATGTCTATCCTAATCCCATAACAGTGAATGGGCATCCTTAGAAAAGGCTGACACTAAGTAAAATATTGTGCAAGGTACAAATACTACCCCCCACCTTTTTTACATGACTAATGAGGACACCAATTTTGCAGACTGGGAGACCCTAACACGACGAGTGGAGCAGGATTGGTCACCATCTCAAGACCCTGCCTCACAGTAGAGCCAAATCTCTCATCATTGAACAAAACACCTATCAAGATGGGCTAAGCAGCATAATTAATCACAATAAAGACATGAACTCCTATCCCCTTTTCACAACTGCTGTTTTTTGGTCACGCTAAAGCAGATTGATAAAACACAAAAGCCATTAAGGGAGTCGTATTGCCACTCCAGATTAATAGCTTAAGCCCCTGAATAGTAACTTTATAAAGAATGTCACATGATTCTAAGTTACCCCAAAGGATGGATTACTGAAACAACCCTATGATAAGTAGTCCAGTAACATTTGTGAGTTGGTGTTAGGATATATTAATTGTCCTCAATTTGAACACCACCAGCCTCCTGAGCCTTGTATAAAATGGATTAAACACCCATTCAGATAAACACACCCTAAAATATTTTAGCCGCACAAAAATGCTGCTCTCCATCATCGAGTTTCATTTGACGTTCATAAACAGTGCAATGTTTGTCTGTTTATTTTCTGAAACAAATATGAACAAATGCTTTTTTTTTTTTTTAAATACCTTCATTTCATCAACAACATAATTGGTTCTAAAAACAGGCAATGTAAGCACATTTGTCTGAAACTTTCTTTGACTCTCACGCCCAGCTTTTTCTTATTCTCAGCAAGTAGGTATCGTTGTTTACTAGTGACAAGACCAGACACTGCTCTACAGCTGGATTAAGACCGCTTCTTGCACCGTTACCGCATAGTATGCAGTACTCCTCCAATCTTGCATATCAACCTGGAATTTGGCTGTCTGGTCAGCATCACACCTTGAGCAGGGTCCCGCTTCAATCCATCGTGAAAAAGGACACACCACTACCAACAAGTATCTATATCCGTTACATTTTTGTATCATATCTACAAAGTCGATTTGTAACTCTATGAACGGACCTATTGGTCTTGGAATGGAGGATAAAGGCCTTTGTGGTGATCTCTTATTAGAGTACGGATAACACACATGACATGACGCTAGCGATACATCAACTAGTGGTCCTGGATTAGGAACAAACCAGCTTTTATTTAATTCATCCATCATTACTCTTTAGAATTGTGTGTTGGTAAATGAAGTAGTTGAAGGGCTGTTATAAAAGGGCTGTTATAAGTAGGGACTGGGGCATTATAATGTTACCTGAAGTTGCTGAACTATAAAGGAGATCTGGAAATCCAGTCACTCCCCCCCCTCGATTTCCAGAGATCTTTTTCATGTTGTGATGCTGCGTTATGAATGTCTAATAATGCCTCTGTAGAAATATTCTCAAGGTGTTTGATCTCAACTTCATCACCTGCTTCTGAAGTATGCATACTGCATGTTTTCATTGCATATAAACTACCTTCATTCGCTGCTGTATTAGCAGCTTAATTTTCCTTAGACACCAAGTCTGTTTCTTTTGTATGTGCCTGGCACTTAGCCACTGCTACTTGACATGGTATTTGCAAAGCAGCACTAAGATCAGCTAAGAGATGTTGGTGGTTCTACTGGTGTCCCATCAGATTTGAGAAAGCCTCGTCGTTTCCATCTCATCAGTCCTGAGTGAACTGTGGAGGCTACATACGCAGAATAAGTGTATATCGTTACTGGCTGACCCTGACAAGCCTGTAGGGCCGTTATCAATGTTTTTAACTCAATCACTTGGGCTGAGTCTTGGGATGGGAAGGGTAAGATATGCAATGTAGTTAAGATATAATCAGTAGATGTACCAATAGCCTCAACAGCAGCTGCACCTGTATGCATTTTGCCTGTCTCCGGGTCTATCCACGAGGAACCATCAATGAACAACTGTTAGCCATCAGACAAGGGGTTCTCATGTTCCACGTGATCGTCCTCTTCCATTGTTATACTACAGTCGTGATCAGTGGGCTCTAGTAAGTGCACTAAAAAAGTTGCAGGATTAACTGAGTGTACTCGCTCAATGCAGATAGGATTTGACAGTATTACTTCATAACCTGTCGCTGTTTGAGTGGTCAGTGTACTTTTACTTTTCTTCAGCACTGCACTAATAGTACTACTCTTTTCTATAGCAAACTCTGCTGCTGCAAGCGCTTGCATACAAGGAAAGTGACCTTTCATTACTGGTTCTAACAGTCCACTAAAATAGGCGCCAGGTTTGTGACCCATCCGGTATTTTTGAGTAAGGACTGATATCATAGAATTCTCTGTGGCAGCGGAGAACAGAAAAAATCTCTTTGAATTGTCTGGATTTGCTAGCACTGGGGCTGAAGCAATTGCTTCTTTCAATGTCTGAAATGCACTTACCATGTATGTCTGTGTTATCAGTTTTAGCTTGCTTGATTGCATGTAATAGTGGTTGTTTGATGGTAGCATAATCAAATACCCACTGACGAACAAAATTACAAAGACTCTAGAAATTTTAGCATGTGTTTTACTGTCTTGGGCTGAGGTTGATCACATATAGTCTTTATTCTAGAACCTGCTATTTTGTTGCCATTTGCAGACACCACTTGGCCCAAATACAGCACTTCCTGTTGCTCAAACTGTACTTTTTTCCTGTTCACTTTGTATCCCTTAGTAGCAAGTAGAGTTAAGAGATCGACCGTGCCGAAAACACATTCATATTCTGTTTTACTCCATATTAGTAAATCTACATATTGCGAGACTGTGCTCTCTGACTGGAAATTTAGCAAATCGTCTCTGAACACTATTGAACACACATGGGGACTCACAATAGCCTTGTGGAAGCCGAGAGTAGACTAGTTGTTCACCATTAAAACTGAACGCAGTCAAATAGTGACTGTAGGAATGTAAAGGTATGCTAAAAAAACAAAAGCGTTCTTTTGATCCACCACAGAAACCCATTTGCTGTCACTTGGTATATTAGTCCATATCACCGATGGGTCTGGCACTATGGGGTAATCTGCTAATACTATGGCATTAAGGGGGCAAAAATCCTGTACCATCCTCCAAGTATTATTACCTGTAGCTTTATTTCCTAAGTTGCGGTGTTATATGGGGATGGACAGGAATACAGGGCTCCCTGATCCTTCAATCTTTGTATTGTACCTCTAATACCTTCTTTTGCTTCTTTGGACAGTGGATACTGTTTTACACAGGGCAATTGTGCACCTGGCTTCAACTTTATCTTAAATGGTTCTGCAGACAGTATCAGTTCTACCTCGTCTGGAGCTGATGTCCAAAGACAAGGCAGGATTGCTGCAAGTGCTTCAATATCATCGGAGGGGAATGGCACAACTGGTAACATGGTTTGTGCACGGAAAACACACACATACAAAGGTGCGGTGTGTGTGTGTAAACTCAGTCCTGGTGGGATCGTCTGAAAAGAGTTCTGAATCAGAAATGTCCTGTGGTCTCAGACCAGGCATAAGAAAAATCAGGACCTTCCAAATCTCCCCATCATTATCTGATGCCACCAGGGCGCCCCACCTACTGGTTATTTTCATGCACTCAAGGTAAAAAGTGCTTACCTGTCCCAGTTCGTCACCACTAACTTGCCTCCAAAAAAATAATCTAGGTGGCAATTACATCCATCTCCCTTAAAGTATTTCCTCAGTCTTCAATACCTTAAGTACTGCATCTGCTAGTAATTTATAATTAGGCTGTCCGGAAATCGGTTAAAACCGACTGTACCCGACAGTACCCTACCGGATGAAAATCAGCTGACCCGGTTTAAACCGAGTGTCACTGGTTTTCATAGTTGACGTGGGGGGAAAGGAGCTGTTGTGGTCTGCAGTCTGCCGTCTGTCTTACTGCGGCCGCACCAGAGTACTTCACAGGTCTTTAAAAAGACCATTTACTTAACGAGGCTTTGTTGTTCTTTCGCCCCTTCTCAGAGCCCCTGGGGGCGGGGCTGAGCGCAGAAACAGTCTTCGTTGCTTGCGGTTTTGGCACTTGTCTGGGTACAAGACAACAGCAAAACAATGATGGGCCTAACCCTGTAGAATCTATACTTATTTCAGTTTCCCATCTCTCTTCTGGAACGTCATTGTGTGTACATTAAGAGTATTGATGCGCTTTGTACCATGAAAATCAAAAAATAGAAATATATTTTAATGGAAAAGGGTGCCTCCTGCACACGTTTTAAGATACTTTTCAGGTCCTTTGTCGAAAACAAAAATGTTCAAATGGTAGAAAATAATGACAAACCTCACTTCGGAAGTTGGCGTTGGGTTTGCTTTGTAGTGACGTTGGGGCACAATATCTCCAATACACGATACCAAATAACCAAGAAATATAAGATGTCGACTAATGCAAATGTTAAACTAATGCTGATTTTCAAAGATTCTCCGATGTCTTTTTGTAAAATGTGGCGTAAAAATAACGCGGACAGCCACTAACGGACATAAATAGTAAAATTACAGTAGCAAGAAGATATGCGCCTTTCACTTGCATGCTGTATTTACATCCTAATGCCCTAAGGATTGGATTTTAAAATACTCTCTTCCGGGCAAGGGTAAGATATCTTTATAAATATTTGAACTGATTATCTTATCACTTTTAGATCAGCGTGGCTCCCGAGACGGCTTATATAAAGTCAAGATACCACTGAGTAATGGTGTTTGTATGTCCATTTGTATGTCTTCTGAGAGTGTGGGTGGGTGTTTGTGCGTCCCCTGTATGTGAGAGGGTGTTCATGGTGAATATTCCTACTGTCCGTTTCGTGAGTTTGTGTCTGTCTGCTGTGTAGTGTTTTTATGAGTGCTCCAGGGTGGTCGTGGTGTGTGTGCATATGTCTGCATTCTGTACGCTTATCTGTGGTGGGTACATGTGTTTGTGTTACATGCTTGTTGATATTTTTCTTGTGTGGGTGTGTGAAAAATTATGGAGTTGTTGCCCGTGCATAGTGCGTGCTTATATTCCGTGCCCGTGGTTTATGCAGGGGTTCCTGGTGTTTGTATATATTTCCAGTTTGTGTGTGTACTTATCTTCCGTGTGTGTGATGTAAGTGTGAGTAGGTGTGTCGGAGACGATGTTTTGCGTAGGCGTATGGTTGCATGCCATGTGCTTACCATAGGCGAGTGGGGTGTGTGCGTTTAAGTGTGGGGGTACTGTGTATGTTTGTATATTGTCTGCTGGTCCTCCGTGTATGATGTGCATGTGTTATGTGTATGATGGGATGGTGCTTCTTCAAGTGTATCTCTGCCTGGTGTGTGTTTATATTCCGTGCATGGTGCGTACGCGCCTCTTTTGTGTGTGAAGGGTATGTTTTTTGTTTGTGTGTGTGCCTGGTGTGTGATTTTCTTCTGTGCGTGGTGCGCGCTTGTATGTGCGTGAAGGACACAGTGTTTGTTCACGTGTATGTCTGCCTACCGTGTGTGTAGTCACCAGCTTCTGTACATGTTTGACTCGGTGTGCAGAGTGGCCTGCACCGGTCCTGCCTACTGCTGCCACCATGGTACATGCTTCAAATACCCCTGCCTCGCCCCAGCGCACAGCACACGCACAGGCGACCAACGCACATGTAGCCAGTCTCTCTAACCACACAAGACATCTCTCCCCACACAAGACATCTCTCCCCACACACATGTAATACCTTTCCCCACACGTAAGTCCCTTACCCCACACGGGTAACACACACTACCGTTTCTGCACTCTGACGTACTATGGAAGCACGGCCGCATGCAAGCACAATGTTGAAGCAGGTACTACATAACATTAATGGTTGCTGTGTTTACAAAGAGGACTTGGCGTTTATCTGGGAGATTGGGTGGCCGGGTGATTTCTAGCAAGTCCCTGAGATAGCTGGGAGCCTCTGGCCCTTTAAGGCGGAGGGCCTTGCCACTCAGTCGGAGACGTTTGATAAGACATGCAAACACCCCCACCCCGTCCCATCACAAGACAAAGGCCGGCTGCAAAGTGCCCCCATTACAAACGACGCCACTTTTGATATTTTATTTGCAGGTGGCGCCAGGGTCTGGGGTGGTCACGAAGCATAGAGGAAACGCCAACACAAGCCGCTCACACCTCGACCCGTCTGCGCGATCCTTATCTCAGGCCTCAACTGCTTCTGAGCTCAGGAAACGGAGGCCGAGGAAGGGGACAGCAGGCTGAGGATGTCTCTTTAAAAATACAAAAATGGACAAAGAACCTGCACGAAATTAACCAGCGCATCCTCAGATTGCAGACCGATAGCTTGTTGGCCCGGGTATGCAGGGAAACTGTTGACAGTAGAAATGACAGCGGCATTCATACCAACCAGCACTTGCACCAAACTACCACACCACCACCCCACCTACTCTCATACCCGCAGCATTCCCGCACTCCAACACAGACCACCACAATCGCACCCACGCCATCTCCCCACACTCCTACATCCAGCACTACATGCCCACTAACACCTACAGCGTTCCCACATTCCCACATGGACAGCCACACACACACACACAAGCTCCCCACACTCCCACATCCAACTCCACGCACACACTAACCTACAGCGTTCTCACATTTTCATCCATGCACACACCTACTCCTACACCACCTCCCTAAACTTACTCCCCTTTTCAATGTCACATCCAGCTTGCACACCATCCTTACTCAGATGCATACCACCACCATCCCACAATTACACAAATACAGCTAGGACAGTGTCTCTCAGGCGCAGTCAATGCGAGGTACCTCTCTCTGATAGCATTGCAAGGAGAGGCGCTACTTACAGACACCGCCCAGAGCAAAAGAGGTGCAAATTATGGACACTGCACTCACAACAAGAGATGCCTGTCGCTGACACCACATAGACTGAGAGGTATCTCAGAATGGGGCTGGACTGAGAAGCCATCTACAGCCCCGGTTGTACGCGACCACAGTCAAGTTTCGAAACTCACACCACATCCACCTCTTCACGAGCACCTTTGTGGCAGTCATTTATTTATACGTGTCTGTGGGAGGAAAGTGCTGCAGCGCAGTAGTCATCAGACCAATGCTTTTACCCTTAGAATTGGTAGTTAAGCACCTTCTGTAGGGCCTCTGTTGAGGGATTCCTTGACTAGGTGTAGCATAGATGGTTGAACGAAATGTCTTCCAGAAACAAGCAATAATAAAAGCAAAGCGTTCCATAAACACCGGTAAAACACTGTTTCAGTTGTTTTTTACGGCGCGAAAACGAGTAACCACTGAAAAGCACTGTTTTTTTGAGGTACTGAAATCACTGGAAAACACTGAAAAAACACCACCAGAATTTACCAAAAATAGAAACTGAAAACAGGAAAGCCTATTTATAATGCACTGGCTCTGCCCTTCCAATCACATTTTTCTCTGGTTTTCTTAGCAGATGTATCCCACATTTCGCTCGACCTGGTATTTCACATGTCATAGACCGGTCAGAGGAAAACCTTCTTGTCCTGTTTAATTTAGACATTATATCCCTTCCTACTAAATTTGCTGGTGAGTTTGGAGAATAAAGGAGACGCTCCTGCATTCGCACTCCTGCCATCTCTCTAGGCACATATGTCGTGTATGGAATGTGCTGTACTTTACCAGAGAAGCCCTGCGTATCCATGGTGGCAGAGGACAACAGGACATTTCCTTCTGAGAGGCAAGATTTTGTTGCCCTGTATCAACCAAGAAAGCATACCTCCTTCCCATTATGATCATTTCTACCATTGGTTCTTCCTCTGGGTCAAGAGTCCTAGCTACCACAGAACAATTGGGATTTCCTAGTGTGTCCCATCAAGCTGTATGATAAAAGGGGTTTCCTCCTTGAACAATCACTCCCCCCTGTTCTTGACTCCCCTTGTTCACCACTGTGGTAGTCTGCACCTGAGACTGGCCTCCTGTCTGTACTACAGGTGCTGGCGTCCCTTGTACAGGTATGTTAGCAAATTGCTGTTGTGGCATATAAAACTATGGTAGTGGAGTTATTTGTTGTTGAGGGCTAGGGGACATACTGGTAAGGACCACATTGAGGCGCTGGCCGTGACATTTTGTCATCCCCTTCCTTTTCCTATTCCTATCACCCCCTGTGCTTCATCACTCTTCTTAAAGCGGCATTCAGCAATAAAATACCCAATGTTACCGCAGTAATGGCATTTAAAACTATTTCTCCTTCCTGGCATCTGTCGCCCCTCTCTTTGACCCTTTCCTTGCTCCCTGTTCGCAACAGGAACCTGTACAGTCATTTCTTTTCCTTCTAATGTTTCTGTATTTTTTATGTCAGCGGTTTGGCTTGGGCTCTGTCACTCTGGTCTTTATTTTTCCTCTCCTTTTCTTCCTTTTTTCTACAAAAATGTATGATATTTGCTTGTATTTCTACCCAGGGTTTTACATTTAAGGCCACAACCTGATCTAAATGATCTTGTATGTCTCCCATTAGCCCCTGTTTTAAAACATTGTAGAATAATCTACAACTACCTCCCATGTTTACAGGTCCTACATCTGCTTCCCACTTTTTCTTCATCATTGTTATGTAGTGTGCACAGGACTGTCCTGGAGACATTGTTTATGTCATCAATGTCCCAATGTCTGGTCGGTCTGGGTACCTGTTCTTTAATTCAATCCACATCATAGAGTGCACTACTCCAAAAGCGGATTCATCATGTTTTCACTTAGTATTAGTTACTCCTTGTATCCCTGCACGTCTCATTATACTGTCCTCCTCATCCCCTACCATGTAGCTCAACAGGCTCTTCACACCTACAAGAGCTGAAGGTATACCAGCCCTTGCATTTTCAAAAGCTTTTATCCATTTCCCTGCTCCTTCATGTAATGTAGGCAGGCCCTTTTTTTTTTTAGATTTTCCTTATCCATGTGTTGCCATGGAACATAGACAGGCTGTGCTCCCTGTGTTTTATACACCAGTGTCATCTTCATTACAGCGGTATTGCCACCACCATGTCCCTCATAAGGTGTCTTAGACCTTATAGCATATTGTTCGAGGCATGTGTGCTGTAGATACACATGCTTTGCATACTCCTGCCATCTAGTGTTGGGTCCGGATATTTGCAAGTTGTTTTTCTTCGGAGAAGTCTTTCCAGTCACGAGGTAAGGTGACTCCTCCTTTCGGTGATAGTGTGCATGGACATAGACTCCATTGTTTGATTGTTTTTTTCCGCCATCGGGTTCGGACGTGTATTGCTGCGCTCTGGTTCGAAACTGTTCTTCGGGTTCACCTTGGTGCGCCATCTACTCTACCCTCGACGGTATTGTTTCGTATGCGTTCCACACTTCTCCACATATTGTTTCGGTCAACAAATACTTTACTTTCCATCGAAACGTTTGTGGGCGGCCTTCGGGCCTTACCGGGTCGGTCCAGCCTTCTGTTGATGGAAAAGACTCAGTTTAAATTCTGTCCTAGGTGCCACGCTAAGTACCCTTGCACCGACTCACACCAAGTTTGTAACTTGTGCTTGTCTCCGGAGCACAAAAAAGAAGACTGAGACGCTTGTAAATCGTTCCGCTCCAAAAAGACTCTTTGCGATCGTCGGGCTCGACGTCGTGAAGTGCAGCACCGATATAGAACACGCTCCGGATATCTTCGGTGAAGAGTCGGAACATGAAGAAATCGAGGCAGCGGCAGAAGAAGAGGCCTTCTCCTTTCCAGATTCGGATTCGGAGCTCGAGATAGATCTGGAGTCCGAAGATGTGCCTCCGGGACAGGGTGCTGTGAGACCCGATGACACCCTGCCCTCTAAACACACGCCTAAAAAAAATAAGGCTTCAACACCACCTCTGCCTTCTGGCCAAGGTCGGCACCGAGATGTTGTTTCCGACGCCCCGCCTCTCGGCCCGCCACTGAAACAGATAGTCAAGCCTTCCAGTTCGGGACAGAGTCGAACGAAATCCGCTTCGGATCCGAAACCTTCCGGTTCCAAGACCAAATCCAGTTCGAAGCTGAAACCCTCCACGCCGAAACAGAAGCATGCTTCGGAACCGAAATCTTCCGCTCACAAATGCAAACCCATCTCGGCACCTTAACTTTCGATGCCGAAATCAAAAGACGGCATATCTGAGCCTTCTGACCCAAAATTAGACATTGTTCATCCCAAATTGGATCCTAAACAGAAGAACATTCATATCAAACCTGATACAGGACATATTCATGCTAAATCTCCACTTAAACATGAGCTTCCTTCTAAAGACTCTCACTATAAGATTCCTTTGAAGAAAAAGAAGGACTTGGCTACCACCCCTGCTTATCCTGCCCAGTCATCCCCTCCACCTCTACCCTCTTCTCCACATTTAGATCCCTTACACATTACACCTCAGGGATTTCCACTTTCACAGCTGAGGGGGATGATATTGATGAGGAAGATGCTCAAATACCTGTAGACCCATGGAACGATTATACAATTGACCCTCTATTAGACACTGATCCAGACCTTTACCCTGTAAAGCCATCCCCACCTGATGATAATATGGCTATCAAGAATTCATTGCTAGAGCAGCAGAGTACCATGGGGTAGCGTTACATAAAGAGTCATTAAAGAGGACTTTTTATTTGAAACACTTGGGTCCACTCACAGGTCATGCCAGCACTCCCTATGCTGAAGGGCTTGATGAGGCATGCAAGTGACCTCTTCAAAGACCCCGTGGGAGCACAAACTTTGACTCGTAGAGTCGATAAAAAATATAAACCTTCGCCGTCTGACCCTGTCTTTATCAAAGGTCAGCTGCCTCTTGACTCCTTGGTAGTGTCCAATGCTCGCAAAAGAGCTAATTCTCAAACGTCCGGTGATGCACCACCCCCAGACAAAGAATCAAAGCTCATAGATGCTTCAGGAAAACGCGTAGCCGTTCATGCCGCCAAACACTGGCAAATCGCAAATACACAGGGCCTACTAGCTAGGTACGACAGGGCACACTGGGATGAAATGGAGCAATTGCTCCAATATCTCCCGGAAAGACCACGAGGCTAAAACTCAAGAATTGGTTCAAGAGGGTAAGCTAATTATAAACTCTTCAATTAGGTGTGCTCTAGACGCTGCTGACACCGCAGCTAGAGAAGTTAATACCAGCATTCTTCTTAGAAGGCATGCATGGCTTAGGATTTCCTGGTTTAAACCTGAAGTCCAACAGTTTATCCTAAATACCCCCTTTGACAAGGAACATCTTTTTGGTCCTGAGGTCGATCAAGCTCTTGAAAAGATGAAAAAACACACTGAAGTGGCAAAGTCCATGGGAGTACTACAGTCACCTTCAAATAGAGGCTCCTTTCGCCATCCTTTTATCAAGCAGGGTCTAAAACCATATCCTCAGACTCAAATGCTTCCCCTTACAAAGACAACACCCAATACTCTTCCTTTAGAGGTTTCTATAGAGCAGGGTATAGAGGAAAGAACTCCAAAGGTAGGGGTAATGGCGCCACACCCCATAACACCCCTTCCCCCAATAAGCATTGACTTGCCCACACTTACCCCCGATTACTTAACACCTGTCGGGGGAAGACTTCAACAGTTTCTCCCCATTTGGCAATTCATAACTACAGACACATGGGTAATCGGACTTATCCAACATGGTTATTGCCAGGAGCTTACCACCAACCCTCCAAACATTCCACCATGCTCTCACAAACTGTCACCAGACCACTTACTGTTACTCAAACAAGAAAAGCAATCTCTCTTAGAAAGGGAAGCCATAGAACCAGTTCCATTACAGTACCAAGGTTCAGGAGTTTACTCTCTATATTTACTAATCCCCAAGAAGGATGGCTCCTTAAGACTGATTCTGGATCTCAGAATGTTAAACTAATACATACTGTCAGAACACTTCCATATGGTAACACTTCAGCAGGTGCTTCCACTTTTGCAGCAAGGCGATTTTATGTCTACAGTAGACTTAAGACGCATACTTTCACATTCCGGTCCATCCAGCTATTCGCAAATACCTCAGATTTGTAACAGCAGGCAAACACTACCAATTCAAAGTACTTCATTCAGAGTAACTACTGCTCCCAGAGTCTTTACCAAATGCCTCGCAGTAGTGGCAGCTCACCTCAAAAGACAACACATTCACGTCTTCCCGTACTTAGACGACTGGCTCATCAAAGCCAGCATGTATCACAAATGTCTGCAACACATTCAGATCACGCTGGATCTACTCCACCAATTGGGTTTCACAGTCAATGCTCAAAAATCTCACCTGCAGCCTTCACAGATACAGTCTTATCTGGGAGCCATTCTCGACACTCGCACAGCTCTAGCCTCTCCCAGTGCAGCCAGAATTCACAACATTCAAACTCTGTTGCTCCAGTTTCAAACCAACCGAACCTTACCAGCCAGAACTTTCATGCAACTGCTAGGAATGATGGCGTCATGCATTGCAAAAGTGCCCCATGCAAGACTACACATGCGTCCTCTACAAGAATGCTTAGTACGTCAGTGGAATCAGTCGCAGGGTAAATTAACCGATCTAGTGTTGGTAGACAGCCACAACCATCGCTCTCTGCAGTGGTGGAACCCACAAAATGTATCAAAAGGGCGGCTCTTCATCGACCCTCTTCCACACATCGTGCTAACAACAGACGCATCTCTCACAGGTTGGGGTGCCCATCGCCATGATTACACAATCCAGGGTCTCTGGGCAAACGAGCACAAACATCAACTATCTAGAGCATCTAGCAGTATTTCTTGCGATTGAAAGCTTTTCAGTCTCATCTCATAGGCATGACAGCTAAGTACTATATACAAAAACAGGGGGTGGGGGAACGCACTCTTCTTCAACTGTCACGCCTCTCTCAGAGCATTTGGAGCTCGGCAATACATCACAAAATTCATCTTCTGGCAGAGCACCTTCCAGCAGTAAACAATCAGATTGCCTACCTCCTCAGCAGAAAGAGGCAGCAAATACACGAGTAGGAACTTCATCCCCAAGTTCTCCTTCCATACTTTCAACAATGGGGATTTCCACAACTAGATCTGTTCGCCACAGTGGACAACTCAAAATGCCCAAACTTCGCCTCCAGGTTCCCACACCCTCTATCCAAAGGCAATGCCCTATGGATGAATTGGTCAGGGATATTTGCCTAAGCTTTTCCGCTTCTCCCACTCCTTCCGTTTCTGGTTCGGAAACTCCGGTTAACATCCCTCACGCTAATTTTAGTAGCCCCCACATGGGCCCGCCAACCATGGTACACCACCCTGTTGGAGTTGTCAGTAGTTCCACATCAACAAATGCATCTCACTTCCAGTCTTCTCACTCAGAACCATGAAGAAATCAGGTATCCAAGTCCCAAGGAGCTCAACTTAGCAATTTGGCTGCTGAAATCATAGAGTTTGGATATTTAAACTTGCCGCCAGACTATATGACTATTCTAAAAGAAGCAAGAAAGCCTACTACTAGAGCTTGTTATGCAGCAAAGTGGAAGCGATTTGTAGTCTATTGTAACAACATAAAAATTAATCCTCTGGATGCTTCTGTTCAAAACATTATTTGTTAGCTTTCGCACCTACAGCAAACTGGTCTAGCTTACACTTCTATTTGTTTGCACCTTGCAGCAATAGCGGCGTATTTGCAAAACAGACAGCATTTATCCTTGTTCAAAGTTCCTGTCATTAAAGCCTTTATGGAGGACTTAAAGAGTAATACCACCCAGAATACCCCCGGCACCAGTGTGGAACCTTAACATTGTACTTGCAAAACTTATGGGTCCACCCTTTGAACCTTTACATAATTGTCCTTTACAGTTCCTTTCATGGAAGGTTGCATTTCTCATTGCAATCACTTCATTAAGGAGAGTTGGTGAAATATAGGCATTTACCTTAGAAGAACCCTTCTTTCAGCTTCATAAAGATAGGGTAGTTCTTCGTACCAATCCAAAGTTCCTCCCTAAAGTAGTTTCTGCTTTTCATATTAACCAATCGGTTGAGTTGCCTGTGTTCTTCCCTAAACCCAATTCTGTAGCAGAACGAGCTCCTCACACACTTGATGTCAGAAGAATGTTATTGTACTATATTGAGAGGACAAAGCTTTTTTGTAAGACAAAGCAACTGTTCGTTGCTTTTGCTCCACCTCACAAAGGCAATCCTATCTATAAAACTGGTATTTCAAGATGGATTTTCAAATGCATTCAAACTTGCTATGCAGAAGCTAAAAGAACTTGATCTATTCCCCCTAGAGCGCATTCCACTCGTAAAATAGGGGCATTTATGACCTTTTTAGGTAACATTCCTGTAGCTGACATCTGTAAAGCAGCAACATGGTCTACACCAAACACATTTACCAAACACTATTGTGAGGATCTATTAGCACGCCAACAAGCCAATATAGGGCAAGCAGTGCTAAAGACACTTTTTCAGACAACTACATCTACTGGTTAGCCACCGCTATGGGAGAATACTGCTGTATAGTCTATGCAAAGCATGTGTATCTACAAAACACATGCCTCGAACGGATTATGTTACTTACCCAGTAAGCATTTGTTCTTGGCATGTAGGGCTGTAGATTCACATGCCCCCTCCCACCTCCCAGGACACCTGTAGTTGTTGCAGTTTTCATTATTTACATTACATACGCATGGACATCTCTTTACTACACTCACTCCATTCTCACCCTCTTGTGCGAAAACAATCTAACAATGGAGTCGATGCCCATGCGCACTATCACTGAAAGGAGGAGTCACCTTACCTCGTGACTGGAAAGGCATCTTTGAAGAAAAACAACTTGCAAACATCGGGACCCAACACTAGATGGCAGGAGTATGCAATGCATGTGAATCTACAGCTCTACATGCTAAGAACAGATGCTTCCTGGGTAAGTAACATAATCCTCTTCCACACAGACAGACTTTGTTGCATGTAATCATAATCCCAGTCTGGGTCCCCATAACCTTGAAAAATGCATAAATCTGCCATATTTATCAATTCAAGGATCCCGCTGTTGGCCACACATTCATCTGCAGCATCATACCTTCTTTCCACCCTGCAAGGTTATTCGTGAATGGGACAACATTATACCAACTATTTCCCCCCATGCCTATTTCATTGGGTGTCCGGTCACTATTTCCGTTCCTTTCCTCTCTCTGTATAAAACTCGTCATTCCCTGCATATTTCGTACATAAAGAAATCTTGCTCCAGTCTGTGGTGAACTTTGTCCTAACTCTATCATACCCTCTGCTCAAAACGGATGCCCTGACCATGTTGTACTACTGGGAAACATCTGCTCTACTCGTTTGCTCTCTAAAAGCATTTGTTATTTTTTTCTGTTTATTTCAGCATTTCTGTTCTCAGTCTTTTGCCACAATTCCATGTGTTTACGGTCAAGAACCCTTCTGGTGTCACTCCCCACTGAGTTTATCTCTTCCTCATCTTTCTCATCTTCTCCTGCCATATTCTCTGTCTTCCACATCATATACCATATCCCTCACAACTGGCTTTTCATCTGTCTTAAATAATATGGATTTACATATATTTGAACAGTCAGTAGTAATATGACTTAGTCTCTTAATTGTCTTCTATATTCCCTTTACACTGGTGGTCATGTCACGATAACCCCTATCCCCTTCCTGATACATCTTTAATTGTGTCCCTAAGTCATGCTTCACCTGTGGGGTACAAGTATAGTATCCGTTTCCTTCACTCGAGTTTTGGGGTATCCTACTAGCCCATTCCAATGTGTCTTTTGACGTTTGTTCCATCAATTTTCCATTATTGTCCTGTCGTGTTTTTAGTGAAATGTCTCCTATCTGATAGAGACTTCTAGCCGCAGATTCATTACCTTTGAATTTCCCAGGCGTCAGGCTGGATCCGGAAACTTTTGGTGAGCAATACCCCGTGCGCGCCGCGTCGGGTGACTCCATTCGGCTCTGCGTGACGTCGTTGGCGTCGGTTATGACGTCGCAGTGCCTATATAGGCGCCACCCAGGCACGCGGACGTCAGTTATTTTCTTTCCGCGCCGATCCGGGAAGAGCTGCCCCTCTGCTGCTTTTTGGCAGGTTTTTTCTCAACCTTTGTCGAATTCGAAAGATTTTCCACTTCGTGTGCGAGGGATGTCTTCGAGGAAGACAGGTTTCAAGCCGTGTGGTGCCTGCCATCGCATGATGTCGGTCACCGATCCCTACCTCCTCCGTCTCTGGTGTCCTTTTGCCCTTTAATGTGGCACTTACGAACGCCCTTCTAGGCACGTGGTCCAAGCCTAGCACAGGGGCTCCTGTGAATAGGGCGATTGCACGCCGCCATCACCCGGCTCCGGGCAACCCAAAGTTCCCTCAGCCAACACCCTGCACCAGAAAGTTTGGTGGTGCAGGCCTCTGCGTCCCAGGGCGCGTTTCCTTTGCCTCTCCGGATAGGGAATCCAAGAGGCTGGACTTGTTTGGAAAGAAGTTGTTTTCTTCCTCCAGCCTGGTATTGCCGTTGGTGAATACTGCATTCTTATTGGACCGTTTCTCCCATTCCCTTTGGGAGACGGTTGCGCAAGTGCTGCGACAGGTCCAGGAGGAGGTCCGGGCTGTGCTCTTACAAGCAGTCAAGGATGGGAGAGATGCAGCAAAATTCACCATACGGTTTGGCCTAGATACGATGGATTCGCCTTGAGGCACCACGCCTGGCTTAGAACAACTGGCTTCTCTGGCGATGTCTAAGCCAATCGGATGGACATGCCCTTTGATGGAACCCGTCTTTTTGGGGAAAAGGCAGACTCGGCCCTGGTCAGGTTCAAGGACTGTCGAGCTACTGCCGGATCCTTGGGCCTCTCCTCCACTCCTCGTGGCCAGTCTTCCATTCGCCCCTTTCGTGGCAACGGAAGGGGGTTTTCAGCCGCATCAGCCCTATCCCAGCCACCGTCCTGCACAGACTGCCCAAGCCGTGCGAGAGCGTGGGCGCGGTGCATTCTGATCCAGGAATAGAGGCCAGAAGTCATCGGCGACACTGCCACCAGCAGCCGCAGCCTCCAAGCACTCCTAGGCTGACCCTGCAGGACCATACTACTCCAGTTGGTGGGATAATTCGTCGTCATCTCCCCCACTGGAGATCCATAACATCGGACAAGTGGGTCTAGCAGACGGTCCAAGAGAGCTATTCTCTGCTTTTCCTCCTCTCATTCTGCCAAATCAGGAATGGCTGACAGAGGATCATTTAAGGTTGCTCCTAGAGGAAGTTACAGCTCTCTTGACCAAGTGAGGTATAGAAAGGGTCCCAATTTCAGAAGTAGACAGTGGCTGTTATTCCCGTTACTTTCTGATTTTGAAGAAGAACAAAGGGTTGCAGCCCATTTTGGATCTTCGAACTGTCAATCTCTTCCTCAAGATGGAGAAGTTCAAAATGCTCACTCTGGCTCAGATCTTGTCTGCCCTCGACCAAGAAGACTGGATGGTAGCGTTGAACCTGCAGGCTGTGTATTTTCACATCTCCATCCTGCCGGGCCACAGGCATTGCCTGCGGTTCAAGGTAGGCCTTGAGCACTTTCAGTTTACCGTCCTCCCCTTTGGTCTTACCAGTGCCCCTCGGGTGTTCACCAAGCTGATGGCGGTGGTCGCAGCTCATCTGCGCAGATTTGGGGTGTCAGTCTTCCCCTACCTCGACGACTGGCTGTTGAAGGCTTCCTCGCCCCAGGCAGGCGTCTCCCACCTTCAGACTATGGCGGACCTCCTGCATTCGCTGGGGTTCTCTGTAAATGTGCCAAAGTCACACCTGACTCCTTCTCAGATGCTCTCTTTCATTGGGGCAATTCTGGACACAGGGCCGTTTCGGGCCTATCCTCCTGAGCAGCGAGTCCAGGATATTCAGGTTATGATTCTGATGTTTCAACCTCTATCCTGGATTTTGGTGAGACTGACTCTAAGGCTGTTGGGCCTCATGGCCTCCTGCATCCTGTTGGTAAAGCATGCCAGGTGGTGTATGCGGGCTCTGCAGTGGGATCTGAAGTTCCATTGGGCACAGCATCGAGGAAATCTCATCAACATGGTCCAGAACTTGGAAGGAACTGCGAGAGATCTGCAGTGGTGGTTGACGAACCGCGATTGGGTCAGTGGCAGACCCCTCTCCCTTCCCAAACAAGATTTCACAGTCGTGACGGATGAGTCACTTCGGGATGGGGCGGCCATCTGGGAGAGGTGGAGATCAGCGTACACTTGTCTCCGGCGGAGATGGGGTTCCACATAAATTTGTTGGAGCGCTGGGCGATTCGATTGGCATTGAAGGCATTTCTTCCCTCTGTCAAGGGGAAGCTGGTGCAAGTGTTCATGGACAACACCACCGCCATGTGGTACTGCAACAAGCAGGGCACGGTGGGGTCATGGACCCTCTGCAGAGAGGCCCTGCGTCTCTGGACATGGTAGGAACAGCAGGGCATAACCCTGGTGGTTCAATACCTGGCAGGTTCTCTGAACGCCAGGGTGGACGAACTCATCCACCGATACCTAGTGGATCACGAATGGCGTCTTTGGTTGAGGGTGGCGCAAGGTCTCTTTCAGCAGTGGGAAGAACCTTGGTTAGATTTGTTTGCCTCCGAAGAGAACACGCAGTGTCAGCAGTACTGTGCACTGGAGTTTCCAAGGCGGCTATTGCTCGGTGACGCCTTTCGTCACGAGTGGAGCTCAGGCCTGCTGTAGGCCTTTCAGTCCATACCACTCCTGCCCAGGGTTCTGAAGAAGATCAGGAGCGACTGGGCCCAAGTCATACTTGTGGCTCCGGACTGGGCGAGGAGAGTCTGGTAACCAGAGCTTCTGAGAATGAGCATCGATCCTCCGATCGCGCTGCCTCTTCTGGAGGATCGTCTGTCGCAGCAGCAGGGGAGGTCCACCCGAACCTGTCAACTCTGAGCCTCAATGCTTGGAGATTGAGCGGCGAAAGTTGATAGCTTTTGACCTTCCTCCCGAAGTCTGCAACGTTATTCTAGCTTTCCAGGTGACACTCCACTAAGACCGTATACGCCGGTCGTTGGCAGAAATTTGTATTATACTGTACAGAAAGGTTTATTGACCCTCTTTCTGCTTCTCTTTCTACTGTCCTTTTGTTCATTCTGACCCTTGCCCAACAGGGCTCTGCTTTGGGAACTCTCAAGGGTTACCTTTCTGCTCTGTCTGCTTTTTTGCGGCTGCCAGACCAGCCCTCTCTCGACAAATCTCCCATTGTACATAGATTTCTGAAAGGGCTGGCTCACCTGTTTCCACCTACGCCCTTTGTTATGCCGCAGTGGGACCTTAATTTGGTCCTCACCTATATGATGTGCGCTCCCTTTGAGCCTTTACCCAATTGTCCTCTCAGGCTGTTGACCATCAAAACAGCCTTCTTGGTGGCGATTTCATATGCCCGGAGGTTGAATAAGCGACAGGCGTTATTTTGCTCGCCTTCTTATCGTATGCCCTTTCCGGACAAGGTGGTGCTTCGCACCCGAGCATTCTTTTTACCAAAGGTTTTGACCCCTTTTCATCTGGGTCAGTCCATCACGTTGCCCACCTTCTTTCCTCCCTCACATCCTTCTAAGGAAAAGAAGCGTCTTCCCCGGCTGGACCCAAAAAGAGTGTTGTCGTTCTACCATGACCGCACAAAAGAGTTCAGAGTGGATGACCAACTCTTTGTGGGGTATGTGGGAGCGAAGAAGGGAAGGGCAGTGCAGAAAAGGACCATCTCTCGCTGGGTGGTTCTCTGCATCAAGATCTGTTATGCCCTGGCAAAGAAGCAGCCCCCTGAAGGATTAAGGGCCCATTCCGCCAGGGGAAAGGCTGCGACTTTGGCCTTGGCTCGGGGTGTACCAGTCCAAGACATCTGTCAGGCGGCAATGTGGGCATCTTTGCACACGTTTGCAAAATGCTATTGCCTAGACGGTCAGGTCCACTGGGACAGGCACTTTGCCCATTCGGTCCTGCAGGACTTCCTAGTATAGGATATGGGTCCGCAAACCGCCGCCGGGATGGTATAGCTCGGGTATCTAATTTAAAGGTAAGGAATCTGCAGCTAGAAGTCTCTATCAGATGAACAAGTTACTTACCTTTTGTAACGTATTATCTGGTAGAGAGACTATCTAGCTGCAGATTCCTTACAGCCCCACCCCTTCCTCCCCGCTTCGCGGACTAATATTGTGGGGCTAGGGTTACTCCCCTTTTCAGGGCCCTAGTTTTGCACACGACTATGTCAGTTACTTTGTAGCTCTGCGCTTCTGGCATGGAAAAAACAAACATTACTGACGTCCGCGCGCCTCAGTGGCGCCTATATAGGCACTGCACCGTCATAACCGACGCTACCGACTCCGTCACGCGGAGGCGAATGGAGCCACCCGACGCCACGCACAAGGTGTATTGCTCAGCAAAAGTTTCAGGATCCAGCCTGACGCCTGGGAAATTCAAAGGCAAGGAATCTAGTAGTAGACCCAACTCTTACTATTCTTAAAGGCTCCTGTCCTAATGGAGTTAACTCTAAAAGAACAGTTGGTGCCTCTAATGATGCAAGAGAACTCATGATCTATTTACACATACTATAATAATTACTAATGTACATTATATATATGTAGGAAGCTGGCTCTGTATATACTATACCAAAATGAGGTGTAGCGTGCACAGAGTCCAGGGAGTCCCCAGAGGTATAGCAGAGGCTAAATTAGGTAAGTACCAATAGCTCTCTTTGTGGTAGTGTGGGCGAGCAGTTATGCTTATCCAGAGGGTATGTTAAGCACTTATTGTATTCAATCAATCAAGGACTGATACACACTCTCAGAGACAGAATCCAGACCAATTGGGTAAGTATAAAAAAAAAAGTTATATTTGTGTTTTATTTTTAGAACCGAGCAGGACTTGGCACAGGCAAGTAAAATACACTTCTCAAATGCAAGACTGTTAAAGGAAATGCAGTTGTGGTTGAATTTGCAGTTGTTACATGTTTGTATTACTTTGAAATGCAGTTTGAATTACACAGTAATTACTTTCAGATTACTTTTTGGTTACTTTGAGTTCTGGGGGTGGTATGCTTAGATACCACACCGTAAGTTCGTGCAATACAAGGTAAGTAAGACTTTTTATACTTTGAGGCCACTCTTCTCCATACATTTAACAGTTCCAGAACATTTGTAGGCCCAAGATGGTTATCTGTTTTGAAGGTAAGTACTCGACTTACAAGGGCGAGTTTTGGGGGTTAGGACCAAGGTTCCTCAAGGTCTAGATGGACACTCAAGTAGCACCACCAGCGGCAATGGGGCGGCCGGGTGCAGAGTGCAGGGGCCCAGTGTTAGCCATTAGGGCTAAGGGGGCCTTTGGTTAAGGACTGCTGACAAACAGGCCACTTGGGTGTGGGAGAAAAGCTCCTGGGGTTTAGGTCAGCACTGCAGGGGCTAACAACTAGCACAGGAACTGCACCACCAGCGGCACTGGGGCTGCCGGGTGCAGGGTGCAAGTCGGACGTCGGGAACCCTGTGCTTTCAAATGGAGAACTTCGGTTTCGGAAAGATGCTCCAGGCTCGCGCAGGGAGGCTTCCTGAAGGCGACCACCGGCTCGAGAGGTAAGCTGGGGTCTTGAGGGATGCCTGGACACCGTCGGTTGGGCCACCCAAGGCCGTGGGGCATAGGGTGCAGGGGTGTCTTCTGGCGTTGGGTTTTCTTACCAGCTTCGGTCGCGGTCAGGGGGACCCTTCAGGTTGAGGCTTCAGGCGTCGTCTTGAGGGAGGTCGGGGATTACCAGATCCCAGGTCAGGATCACTGGGGAGACCTCCTTGTGGTGTTGGGCCACTTAAACTCGGCCGTGGGTGTCGGGTGCAGAGTGGTGCAGAATCACGGAGTCATTGGTATCCGGATTCTGGAGGTAAGTCTTTGAGCAAATCCGGTGCTCACAGGATACAAAGTCTGTGGGAAGGTCGCAGGGCAGGTCCTCCAGGCTCTGGGGGTTGCTGGCTGCTGGACTCGCTTGGATTCTTTCTGTAGTCAGGACGTAGGCGGGACAGGCCGGTAGGGCTTGGGCCAAGGCAGTTGGTGTCCTCCTGGGCCTTCCTGGGTCAGCGCGGCTCTTGGGTCCTTCTTTCTTCCTCGAATCTGAGGATGCAAGGTTCAGGGTCGCCCCTATTATGCCACCCTCCAAGGGGAGGGGACTGAGATGTGTGCTTCACCTCACCTCCCCCACCTGAGGGGAGGGGTTGGCAAAGGTGGGCACACTTTTCTTCCTAGCTTGGATTTCCCGCCGATTCTTCCGCCCAAAGTTGGGGCCAGAACCAGTGGTAGCCAGTTGCTGGGGGCAGCAAAAGGCAGGGACAGAGTCCAAAGGCGGCAGGCCTTTGAAGCTTCTCCTTTTGTGGACCCAGCCCTTTCCTGGGGGAGGAGGCATGACACCTCTGCCTGGGATGGGCTTTTTTTCTGGACCCAGAGAGCGGAGGCTCTCTACCAAGCGGTCCAGAAACCTGTCTGATGGTGCCAAATGGAAGGCAGCCATTCAGGAACCACACCAGGGCTGGTCTATTTTCAGGGGGCATCTCTAAGAGGCCCTCTGAGTGCATTTTACATTAAATCCCACACTGGTATCAGTGTTGGTTTAATGTGCTGAGAAGTGTTCTACCAAACGTCCCAGTTTTTAGTAAAGCCATTATGGAGCTGTGGAGTTCGTAATGAGCAACTCCGAGACCATATACTTTTAAGGGCTTTACTACACTTACAATGCCTAAGAATAGACTTAGACATTGTAGGGGTACAGGGCTCATGCCTCTGCACCCTCACATTAGGGCTAGTGCACCCTGCTAGAGGGGTGACTTACCTAGGCCTCAGGCAGTGGATTGCAAGCATGGCACCCAGGGATGTATACCATGTCGACTCTTCACTTTTCCCTGCACCAAAAACACGCAGCCGGGTGTGTGTGTGTGTGGGTGTGTGTGGGTGTGTGTGGGTGTGTGTGTGTGTGTGCTATGGTGCAGGACCTTCCCTGGTCACTGTGCCCATGGTACCTTTTACAAGGGGTTTACCTGTGGCCAGGGCTCTGCCAATTGTGGATACAAAGGTACAGTCTTGGGAAAGAACACATTTTTTTAAGCAACTCACATAATATATTTGTACAACATTTCAACTTTTTCTCTCTCTGACGTTTTCCTAATTCAAACTGTCAGGATAAACTTCTTATATAATTCCTATTTTTCTGTATAATTCCAAAAGGAAAAAAAGGTCTGCCAAGTTTAGCTAAATACATATCTATTTCTCTGACGTTTTCCTAAACAAAAGCCTGTCAGGATCAACAAAACACATTTGCTTCTCTCTCTCTGACGATTCCTAAACAAAGGGCTGCTAGGATTAACTAAATACACATCTCCGTTTGTAACAGTTGTGGATCAATACATAAGGAATCGACGATCGCCCTCTTTTCCTACCTTATTTGGCCGCAGTAGATGTCCCCCAGACCGGTAATCCTGTCATCCAAGAAAAAGATCTTTCGTCTCAACGGGCGTCTGTAATCCTCCTCATTTTGTGCACGACTAAATTAGTTGTCCGAAGGGGAACCTCCTCAGTGGCAGGCCGGATCAAAGGGGATCTCTTTGGCTGGCTCGCCACGATGTCGGGAAAAATCCTTTATTTAGCTAAAATCATTAATCACCACATCTGTAACAAAGGGGGAACAAGCACGTTTATTGCATATACACAAAATAAAGCTGCTGGGAGAGTGACCGCACCATAAGAAAAGCACAATTCAGTCTCAAATTACACACGCTGCAAGCCCATTCTATATTGGGCAAGCCACCATACCTCCAAAACAATAGGAAAATCTTTTTGCTTTTCTGTTCTTCCCCACCCATTCTTCCACTTCATAATCACACACACTTCCTCAGAGCACAGCTTTCCTATTTTCGTGACTCTAGCAGTCACACTCCCTATACAAGCCTAAGTTTGGTTCATCATCTGCCGCTCTGAGTTTCCTGCAAAATATCCAAGTCACGAAGGTTCCCAGAAACACACATATGCAAGAGGAAAAACACTTAAAAGTCAGACCGTATTTAGACCTTTTTTCAAAGCAGGCTGTAGATTATTTACCAGATAAATGTGCAATTTATACATGCACTTTAACCACACATTTAAACAGCCTCATACAATCTTTCCTTCTTTACACAGTAACAATGCTTCACCGTTTCTGGGTGAGAGACAGGTAAAACTGAATGATTAGGGCGTAAAGCTAAATTAAGGTTTTGATTCATTTCAGTTTTTTCCGACAATAGCATAATTCCAGTCTGTATGTTGGATCGTCATTATATTAAGTATCTCCTCATTAATGGTTGTGAACTGGGTTGCCCAGTAATAAAGATGGATGTCCGCCATACTTAATTCTCCGTCATAAGTAGCCTGCGTACATTTGTCCCTAGCTATGCTTGGTTGTTTTCCACGCTACAGAAACTTCCATACAGTGACATTCAGTTTGTTAAAGAAAGATTGTGGAATATTGTAGGGGAGGTGTACAAGAATTTGGGAAGAGCAATCATTTTAAAAAGGGCTATTTTCCGGTTATTGATAAGTTAAGCGCTTCCCATTTATGGATCTTGTGTTCTATTTGTGTCCGTATGGGAGGAATGTTTAAGCTCCCTACCTGGTAAGACTGCATCATAATATGTATCCCATGATGTTTAAAACTATCTTTGTGTATCTGGAGTTCGTGATCCCAAAGCGTCTCCACGTCTGCTTGGCCGATGTGCACCAATAGGATTTATTCCAGTTAACTGCTTATCCAGGTGCATTAACATAGAGATGTGGGATTCACATTATCTGGGCACCTCTTGTATGCAGTACGCACAAAAAGAGGAGCATGTCAGATAATGATATACGGTCTTCTGGGTGATCAGCCCATCAAAAGCCCTCCACTAAAGTGTTTATCCTAATCCATTCGGCCAGAGGCTTGATTGCCAATGCAAACGAATGGGGACAGGCAGCCTTGTCTGGTGCCTCCGACGCTCGGAAAGTGGTTCTAGGGGGCCCAGTTTACCCTTAATTGACCCCATTGTAATGTATATAAGCCCCTAATACATGCCATAAATCAAGGTCCAATCTTCATCTTGTGAAGAACCTGCAGCAGAAATCTACAGCTTATGAAATCAAAGGCTTTCTTGGAATAGAGCGATAAAAGAGCGTGAGACCAATCTGTTCATGCTTTCTGTCCATGATCAGATGTAGTCTCCGGAGGCAGTGTCTAGTGTTACGTCTGGTCATAGAGCCATTCAGGTCTCTGTGTGTTAATGTTGTAATGACCCTGACCAGTTGATTTGCGAGTATCTCCGCTAAAATGTTGATTCCTGAGTTGAGGAGTGAGATCGGTCGATAGGATGAACACTGCTTGAGTGGGCTTTGGGATAACCATGATTGTTGCCCAACGTAGATCTAGTGGCATTTGGCTGGTCTTAATTACTTTGTCATACAGAGAATGCTAGTGAAGATTGATTTGTGACAGGAACATTTTAAGGAATTCATCCAAGAAACTGTTCGGACCTGGTGATCTCGAAACTGTAGCCTTGAAATTGCCTTTCTAATTGTGGCTGTTTTATGGGTGCATGTAGATCTGCTTGATGTGTCCAGTGAAGGAACTTGACCAGAAGGTCTGCTATGAGTGGGTTACCCTGCTCAGCTACAGATGGAATACAACATGTTTATGGGGGCTGGTAATAAGTGGCAAATATATTTGCTATATTCCTTGCATCTGTAAGAATATTGTCATCTCTATCTATTATCTGTGGGCTCTCCTGTGATTGTGTTTCATCTGTGACAAACCAGTGTAATAGTTTCCCAGGTTTGTCCACAGATTAACATACTTTATCGTGGGAGGCCATCCAGATTTGGTGTCTAGATTTGGTGGGCCTTGACAATGGATAGATCTGAGTTGGGCCCTGGGGAGCTCAAGTTGCCTAAGATACACTGTGGGGTTGGGACCTGCCACCATAGGCTCAAGCTTTAGCACCTGTGTCTCTAGGACTGCCATCTGTGCCTCCTGATCCCGTTTATGTGATCTTTGGAGGGCCATGGCCTGTCCCCTTATCATGGTCTTGAAGGCCTGCCAGAGTTTGATAGGGGAGAGAACCGAAACCTGGTTAGTTCCTTAATGTGTTCTTGAAGTGATGTCACCAGGGCTCCGTTCTTAAGCCACCATGGACTGAACAGCCAGTTTCACTTAGATCTTGGACCTATGCCAAGTAGTGTCAACAATATTAGGGGGTGATCTGATATGCCCTTGGGAGACAGCCTGACAGCGACATCTTGATTGTTCAAATATGCAGCAATTATGTATTCCAGACCAGAAAAAGAATTGTGCTATGGAGTGATACGTGTATGCTCTCTCGTCCGAATGCCATATTCTTCGAATGTCAGTGAGGCCAATGGAACTTACCAAATCACATAGTTTCAGGTAGTACCTTATATTCGTTGGTTTAATGTGTCTAATATCCAGACTTTTGTGCACAACTGTATTGAAGTTCTCACCTATTACAAGTTTATCTGGGGGCATATTCACCATTAAGTCCGGTAGGGAATACAGTGTAGTGACCAGGAAGGAAGTGGGGGCATAAACACTCATCAGTGACCTTCGTTGTCCGTGTAACGTTCCTGTCACCCTGGTGTACCTCATCAGTGGATCCAGTTGAGAGTTGTCTATTGTAATGAAGAATGATTTACATATTAACATTGCCTTGTGATCCATTCGTAACCACTGTGTGGTAAACTCTGTCAAAGCCATTGCGTTCCAGGAACCTGCAGTTTTTGCTCTTTAAATGCGTCTTTTCCAGGAAGTGGAGGAGAGCTGAGCTGTGTTGTTTACCAGCTGCATAATTGCACCCCTCTTTATCTTGTTATTAAGCCATTTGATGGTCCATGACATGATTTTGTGCATGGTACGGTTTGGAATCAAGTGCTGTTTCGTCATTGTGCTCTAGTATTAAGACGTCGTAGCATTGTTCCCCCTGTCCTGTATCTTGATAACTTTTAGTGAAACCAGTAAACTGTAACCTCCCCGCCCCTTCCCAACTTCAACCACCACACACTTCCACCCAGAAGCATCTGTCGCCCATTTCTACTGAACCTAACGAAATAAGAAAAACAAAAAGAAGAAAGGAGCAATGTTAATTTCAAGTTGGTCGTAGTCCCTCTGTATTGATGAGGGTAGGTGTTGCAAGGGGGTCCCATTAGGCTTGTTTGTTGCCCGTCATCTGGAGCTGTGTCATAGGATTATAGGGTATGATTCATCCTGGTCATTTGCTGACCATGCCTGTGGAATGGCAAAAGGTTTGAAAGGACCCCAGAAAGGAATGTCTGCCTATTTTGGACAGCATGTCTAGCTTCCTCTCTAATCTGTTTTATAGACCATTAGAAGTATCAACCAGTGAGAGAAGATCAGGGGCACATGTCCGAATGATGGTCATCTCTTTGATTCTCCATCGGATATGGATGGGGTGTCTGAAATAAAGATGCTTATCGCGGAGCTGGCAAGTAACTGGTAGAAGCTTTATTCTGATAACCACCAACCGGAAAAGAACCTTCCTACAAATGCTGTTCCCCACATTATAATCTGGAACCCAAACCCTGCATTCCAATTAGCCTGGATACAACCCTTATTCCCCCCTTAAAGAAAGCAAATACAAACTGAAAGAAAAATCAAGGTTAACAAAAATAAATCATTCAGAAGATAAAACCAATAAACACAACTAATGGATAAAGAAAATAAAAATCAAACAAAATACAAAACCACTGGCAACTACAACAGATTTCCGTAAGCAATAATGCATAATAACATAGAACGTAGGAAATTAAGATTGCACCAGACTTACAATGGAAAATTAAATCCTTATCTCCATATGATCATGAAGCACTCTTGTGTTACCATGTACTCTCAAATTAACATCTCTTCATAATAAATCCTTTTTTACTGGAACCAGGCATCTCCTCCTCACATTTAAACCAATCTAAAACTCAACAACTTTCTTACGGTTCCAAACATTCACATCACGGAGTACAAGGGTATACTAATTCACCCACCTTGAAGAGGAGGTGAACATTTAGATTCACACTTATTTGTTTTGCACCCCTTCAACACTCGAACCCAATCTCCAACATCAAACTCATCATTTGCATTCTCCACCACAACCTGTATTTTTCTCTGTTCCTTGCGATAATAATGCATGTGATTTGCGACCTCTCATCAATTCAAAAGGTGATTTACCATTCACACTGTGGGGAGTGGTAGGATATGACTACAATAAGGGCTAGATATACGAAAGTTAGGAATAGCGCTCTATTTGTGTTTTTTGCGAACCGCAATTATGACATTGCTCTTCCTAATGTATAAAAAACCTTTGAGTTTCATTAGCCACTCGTAGTGGGTCGCAGATAGACCCACCTCATCAATATTAATGAGGCAGGTCGCAATTTGTGACCCACTTTGATTCATTGCCATCACATGGATGGTATGGTGGCCTGCCGGGGTTAGCAGACCACCATGCCTGTGATTGCATAAACAATAATGGATTGATTTAAAAGCAATCAGTTTCTCTTAAAGGAAAACGAGATGAGTTTTAAAAAGAAAAAATGAAATTTTATTTTTATTTTTTAAGGGCAAGCAGTGCTCTGTGGGACCACTGCCTGCTCTTAAAAAATATTTTTTTAAACATTCTCGAAAGGGTCCCAAGGGGACCCCCTCATTTACGAATGGATTACCACCAACTTTGAGTTGGTGGTAAAATGAAAATGTTTTGCTACCGCATTTTGGTCGCAAAACATTCATACATGCCATTCTGATTCTGTATTTGGAAGGGATGCCCTGAACACAGCCCCTTTCAAATACTGAATCTGTATGCATTAGCAATTTGGGATTAATACATACCTAAATCAATTTTTTGGGTCTGAAACGGTCCGATTCTGCGAATCAGACCGTGTGCAACTGTAAAAATTGATCATACGTCTAGCCCTAAGTTCTTATCAGCTTTTCATCCATTCCACTCCATTAGCCAAAGCCAGTTAGAAATGCTCCTTGAGTGTTCTGTTCCATCTCTCCATCAAACCATTGCTTTGAGGGTAATAGACAGATGACCGAATATGCTCAATAACGTACTTCAGCAGAAATGCCTTCATTATTTTCAGACACAAATTGAACGCCATTGTCAGAAACCATGACTTCAGCCATTCACTCCTCTGTCAAACTACTTACCCCAAAAATCAGTTACAACTCCAGATGTGATCTGCTCCCTGAACTTTACCTCAGGCCATCGAGTAAAATAATCCACAACAACGATGGAATATTCAGAACACTTACTCTTGGGGAAGGTGCTTTCTCTATAGCAGCAGACACCAAATTTATTTTTGGGGAAATACCTCTCTCATCAATCCGATGTCCTAGATAATTCACACCACTCACCCTTATCTTGCACTTCTCCTTCTTTATTGTTAACACACTCTTTTGCAAAATTTCCAACACCCTCCTCAAAACCCGATCACACTCCTCAACATCCGCACCAAACACCAGTATATCGTCTTGGTAATGTGCAACTTGGGATATGTCCTTGAACAAATGGTGCATCGGCCTTTGAAATACAGCTGAAGTGGACGCCAGCCCAAACAGCATCCCTTGTACCAGTACACACCCTAAGGAGTGACAAATGTTGTTAAAGGATGAGACTCCGGGTGTAATACAATCTGGTGGTAGGCTGAGAAGAGATCCAAAGTGGAAAACGCCTTAGCTCCTTTAAGAATAGTCAACATCTCCCTGATATTGGACTAGGGCTGTCAATCCACCCAAATGGCAGTGTTCAAATTGACAAAACCACAGCGGCATAAATCCCGATTACTCTTCTTGGCTATCACCACCGGAGCTAACCACTCCAACTCCTCAATCATTCCTTCATCACACAATCTATGCAACTCTTAACGCAAAGGTTCTTTCATTATAAGGGGAAGATTAAGGGGCTTGTGAGCCTTGAGAACAACTACATCTTTTAGTAAAATTTTGTGTATAAAACCCTTTAACACCCCCAATTCATTCCTGAATACCAAAGGGTACTCGTCTTCCAGTGACATGCCCCACAACTCACAAATCCTGGACTGTGCACCCAGCACTTGCTCAGGATGATTGTGATCAAGTTGTATGAGATGATCTTTGTTGTGGACACCTCAATAAACAAGACCCACCTTTAGCAAAATAAGCCTTAACCGGAACCACCACCCCTTGAAATTCTAATTGGGTCTAAAAAACAAACAAATCAATGTGTTTCTTTCCATACACTACCACCTTCACATCAGGCTAATTAAGGACATGGCTGGGGAATTTGTCCAAATACCTCTCACCAATGAGTGTATACCAGGCTCCAGAATCCGCCATCATTCTCACACATTCACCATCAATTTTTATAGCCCAGAATGGTATCTTCCTTGATACTTCCATTTGCTGTACTTGCAATATTACATCTAAATAAACATTTTTATCACCACAATCTTCAATGGCATTTATCGCTCCTTTTGTTTTTCTTACACCTTCTCCAACATACTCTGGCAAAATGCATTTCCTGTATATCTGCCCTATAGAAGGACATCAATCAGTTGACAAATGTCCCTTTAAACCACATTTATAGAAAGTTACATTACTTCTATCCTCAGTTCTAATGTGTCTACCTCTAGAATCCTCTTGTTTAAGCTTTTCTTGTTTTTTGTACCACTTTGATCTCCTCCCTTGATGTTAACTCCTTTAACCCCTCATTAGTGGTCTCTGCTCTCTTCAAAATATCCACTACCATTTGCAATGTTAAACCTTCAGTGTTCGGTATTTTTCTTGCACTTTATCATCAACCTTCAGTACGAATTGGTCTCTGAGCATCTCATCCAGGATTTTTTCGTAGCTGCGCATGGCCATCAGTGACTTTACACCCGCCATATTACATTTCACAGATTCACCCGGAAATTGGCAGCTTTTAAGAAACTTGAATCTCTACCACCTTTTTCTTTTTCTTTCCCAAATTCAATTGAAACATTGTCTTGTCCTATTCATCCTTTTTGCCATCCTCTTCTTCGTCATCCAAAAGAGGTGAAAGATGTTTTAAAATGCATCTCCCTTCGGCACCAAGACAGTATTTTAAAGTGGCTGACTTCCTGTGTGTGGTAAACATATCGCTACCTACTGCTTGAACATACGCCCCAGGTTATGATGGGTTCACCAGGGACATTCAGATAACATGTGGGCACTAAGATCCCTTTCATCAGTAGAGAAAATGCAACACAAATTTTAAAACAACAATTCTTACAGTAAAAATTTCAAAAAAGTGCAATTCCATTAGTGTTAGTCCTTAATCCAGTCTCGTCGGCTTCTTAGCAGAGTTTCTAGGCAACATGAGTCAGGCTTGTAAAACACCTGAAAGACGCATAACACATGTCCCTGGCAGCTTCCTTCAGCAAAGAGTTGCCTAGCATCAAACGCTCATCTCCAGTCTAGACCAGCAGGGGCCGCTGCAAGCATACGCTCATGTGACGCAGCTCGAGCAGTAAGCTTATGGTAAGCACTGTTTGGAGCGGCTTGCAACAGCAGCAACCAAAAAGGCACAATCACCACAAAGTCCTCTGCCATATTACAGTGCTTCTCTTGCGAAATCCTCTGCTCTAACTCCCAGCGGTCAGGAATGTGGGAACAAATCCACCACCACAAAACGCCAACTTGCTTCCACACAAATGGTGTTGCTTCACACACAGTTCTGTGGTGGCTCTCCTCCTGGTCTAAGTAAAAAACACTGCTTGTCGCCAATGAAATGAAAACTGTTATAGTGGAGCTGACAAATAACTGTCAGGAGCTTTATTCTGATACCACCAACTGGGAGGGAGCCTTCATACGACTGCTACTCCTCACATTCCAACCTAGATTCAACAGTGTCTTTCTCTGACCTGTGTCGTGGTTGGCTATCCGAGCCTGTTCATAGTATGCCACGGTTTATGCCCCTCCTTGCCCGCCGACCGTCACCTCTACGTGTGGCGATCTGCCAAGGGACCTCAGTGGGTGACTGGGGTATTTAATATTCTGATATACTTCCAGCCAGTTCCAAACGCTCTCAGGTTTGTTAAAGAAGTGTGATTTGCCATCATGCAGGACTTTCAGCAGGCTGGGAATTGTAGCATATATGTCAAGTTCATAGCCTTGAGTTTTTGTTTGGCTTCCAAAAAATGATCGGCGCTGCTGGTGCACCTTTAAGATGTAATTCGGAAACATCATGATGGGATTCTCACCTAAGGACGGAACCCCGATTGTTCTAGCAGTTTGATAAATTACATCCAGATCTCTGTAAATAAGGAGTCATAAGATGAATGGTCTAGGTGGGGCGCCCAGAGGGGTCTGGCCATCGGGTAACGGTGGGCCCTTTCAACTATGAAGCATTGTGACAAATGTTCATTTGGTATCCATGAAATTAGCCATATGGTCATAAATTAGGTCTGGTTCGATCCTTCTGTCCCTTCTCATATCTTTACCATGCACACATTATTTTGCCTAGAGCACTCCTCTGCATCTTCGGCTTGATCTTCCAGTTCCCCGGTCGTTCTAAGAAGTTGTACTGCTTGCTTCTGGAGGGTCTGTATGGTGTCTTCTGCTGCAGATATTCTGCTTTCAGTCTCTGTCACCATATCCACGACATTTGGAAGATCTTGTTACAGAAGTGTGGAATCAACGTTCACCTCACTGAATTTAGTTTCCAGGGAAATGTGTGTCGTTGATTGTATGTAAGACAGTCGAAGTTGTATTTCCCAGTTTGTCATACCTCCTGGGTAACGATGGTGCCTCAATGTGGGCAGACTTCCTGATGAATTTGTTAACGGTGGCTTGCCCTCTGGATGCCCCAACATTTCCCATACTTTAAGGAGGGGGAATGAAGTAAGACTTGTATCTCCGTGATGATCAACTTATACGGAGTAAAAAGGAGGAGTGAGGGCACGAGCAGCTTCAGTCCGATGTTCGTCTTCAGTTGTCTATATCTTGTTGGGTGATTGGGCCTAGCCAAGCATTGTTGATTAGTGGTTTTCACATATGTTGGGACGGATCAGTCTGGTCAGGTGGAGAGAAACATGTTGCGATCGCCCAGCGACTGGATAACTTTGTTTCAGCTAAGTACTACAGGGAGATCTGCCTGCCTCGCATCAATTGTATATAAATTCTTACATCAGCAGGCGTTATAGGTGTGTGATCCTTTCCTAGGTTTGAGTGCGCATCTGTTTCTTCTTCAGAGATGTGGAGGCTGCTTTAATTAGCGGGAGAAGGGTTCAGGGGGGGCCCACGGTCAGTAAAAGAACAGTTCTTGCCCCCACTTCAAACACCAAAGAGAAGCACACACCCCCCCCCATAGGCAGCACCCGCATTTGACCACAGTAGGATGTCTCCGACTCGGGAGACTCAATCTTCGGTCTTCCCCATCACTGTGCAGTCCCCGGCCTCCTGCCCAGCTGGCTGGTGACACAATGCATTCCAAATCGGTCAGTCAGCACTGCAGTCGTCCATGTCCCGCAAGGTGAACTCCCACCACACCCCCCCCCACCTCTGGCTGGCGCACCTGGTTCTACCATCATCACTGGGGCCTCTAGTTCTAAAACCTCACTCTAGAGGCTGCTTCACGCAACCAGTTATTCCCTTTGTAGCCTCAGGATCACAGGTGGCCTGTGCCATCAGTGGGCCAAGACAAACCAGGTCGCGGCCCAGCTTCCTGCAGCACATGAACTCCGCCTTTCCCTTGCCTCCAGTAGTTCTGGGCGCTCGGGGCATCTGCAAGCCTACAAACAAGTCAATAGGAGACCTGCGCCACTGTTTGACTAATGCTCACATGCGGGCTCAAAGTTGAATTGTGGAGGATTTTGGGTCTAAAATATAGCACCCACCATGTTCGGTGGCCAAGCCACACCCCCCATTCTTACATGCTGGCATACATGTTGGCATGCAATCTCTAGTTCTCTTTTTACCTCCTCAGATTGTGGTTGGAATCTTCTTGGCTCGAAGTCAGATTTTCCTTCACAGGGCTTTGCAGTTGAAACATTGGTGTTTTAATCTATATGTTTTGTTGTTATTTCCCACTATCCCCTCCTTTCAGATTGGTTAGCTTGTGCCCCACAACTCTGCTGTGAAGCCATTTGCTGCATGGTATTGGCTCTTTGCAAGAGCTGACCCCATAACTACTATCTTCTGCTTGGGGAACAGTCATCCAGGGCGCACCAGCTCTCCGTGTGACCACTGATAGAAGGTTCTTCTGGAAATTCCTGACTTAATGGCAAAGTAAGACCGCACTGATCATTCAGACACTGGGTTTCATCAAGAGATGAGTGCATAATCTCGGCCACTAAGTTCGGTATTGAATACCCTACCTACTGGTGAGGTACCCAGAAAAGGACTTCTCCCTCTCAGTTGTGAATTCTACCCCACCATTCGTGTTCAGGTGGTTACTTACCATTGCTCATAAATTGTCATTAAATTGCAAACGGTGTTCTAGTTGTACTGCACAATTTAAAATCCACTGAAATTCCCCATTTATGTTCCGCTGCTCAAACATAAACTTCCTCTTGCTATTGACTTGGGTTGTGGTTTGGTGTTTTTTAAAAATGTTTTCCCTTATCTAAGACACAAATCAAACACTACAGAACAAAGATGACTACTGAAGGAGGAGGTGCTTGTTGAAAGCAATAGTTATTTAATTTGAAATTTCCTTTTCAAGTGTCAAATATAAAAATCCAAACAAAATAACCAGCATGTTTCGTGACCATCACTATTTCAAGACTGAAACAAAAATAATGAAAAAGACTATCATGTAACAAAAGAACTAATAAGAAAAACTATAAATTTAGTAACAAGATGAAGATTGGTGGCATATCACAGAACTATCACGATGAAACCATGTGTATATAATAAGTAGACTGTCAAATGTTAATTATAGACTATTAAAATTCGTATTTTCATTATTATCAGTAAACAATATCAAATACAGGTGTTGAGAACACATGCTCATTGCCCAGTATTACTGTGAAACTTCCAGGTGGATAATTAATAAGTACCACAGTGGACAATAAGTAGGACTCTGATCAGGATCCTCGGGATAAGATACATACTCCGTAAGAAAATTGGTATTGGCCATGCATCCATTTTTGAAATTTATAAAGAAATTTGGTCCAAAACAGTACTGAGTGTTGCCACTCAACTCTCCAAAATAGTGATAAAGATATTGCAAATGAATTTTTAACATACATTAAGAATATATTCTTAGAGCTCATAATAGGATGGGGGTGATTTTGGCAAAAAACACTGATAAACTACTGTTGCATTTAGATTGGACTAACATATTTGTTGCAGGACATGAGCTTTTTTGGTCCAGCTTACGATCCGCTCTATCTTTTCTCTCCCCATCCTCTTGAAATAATAATTTTAAAAATTCTTGAAAAATAGATACATGTTCATATACAGAGAGGGGCTTCGGGTCTGCCCTCTTTATCCATCGTTCTATTCAGCTGTCATTCACATTTTGCTTTCGCTAACCACAGCATGCAGCGGTTGTCCCACTTCAGCCATTAGGGGTGTTGAGAGTGAATGATATAATTTTGCCCGGTTGGATGTGTGCATCCGCCTAAAAAAAAGTTGTACTTCAGTGTCAGGGGTGGTGGGGACAGTACTTGACTTAAAAATGCTTTTTTCTTTCCTGAGAATTCCTGTTCGTTTTCTTAGTCATTGTGTATTTAAATTACATTTTCAGGTTACAGTAATTTAAAGCAAGTAGTAACATAATTTTATTTTTATTTTTACTGCATATGCTTGCATTTAAAAAAAATGAACGAATGGCATCAGCTTACTTACCAAGACCAGAACTATTTGGTTTTGCCAGTTCTTGTTACTTTAGAGCCCCACGTAATCATATTAACAAGGAAGAGGAAACATGGATATGGTATGTTGACTTTTGGGGTGGAAGATTAATACAAAGCCCAAATAACTACATTCGAGTGATGAGTTTAAAAAAAAAAAATCCTTATATGAACAATACATTTTGATACAGGTGATGGAAAATCCAGGCCTACGTTGAGAAACCTAATCATTACCCAGGATACACTTCTGCAAATGGTCATTGTGGGCCTAAGATCTGAGTCCTTCTTGAGTGATCTGATATGGTCATCAACTGTGGTTGGGATTGGACCTTTGCTGTTATACCTTCAGTCACAGTAATCACTTGCCCTAAAAGCATGAATTTATCTATTGTCAGGAGCCAGATGGTCTACAACTGTGTCACACTGCCCCCTCATTGTTACGTAAATTAAATGTTTACCCTGGACAAAGCCTAGTGTAAGAAATCTAAACTGTGATTGAGCTTAGTTTTGTATTGGTACCAGTCACCAGAGGCCAGTCTGGGGGATTTGATCAGGTGTGTGGTATTCCATGAGAAGGATCCGACAAGGCAATGGTGATGTTGGAACATCCAAGTTTATTCGTACATGAAAAGAAGATCTCATCCATCAAAGGCTGCAGCTGAAAACTAACTGCCACACTACCCCAACCCTTATTACAAGGCTTATGACATCTCTATGTTCCCTTGACATCCACAATATTTTTCTTGACTGAGGAAGGGAGGTGACATCACAGTGTCACTGAGCACAGGCAGACATAGGTATGTTGCCTATGCCACACACCTCCCCTCCTTCACAAACTGAATAACTATATACAATAAGGGGGAAACAAATCAGCAAGGGTCACTCAACCACTGAGGGATGGTGCAAAGACTGTACAAGTGCGATTTAAGCATAATCCCTCAGATACGCAGGTCGTCTTACAAACCTGCCAGATCGTCTTCTAACAGCCAAGTTTCCCAAATGATCTTGTCCCCTCATGACAATCAGCTTTCCATCATTCTCCGATCTGACACTGTCAGGGCATGTATCACCACTCCCCGACACTGCGCTAGGATCGCACAAAGACTTGGACACCCCCGAGCCCCGTTTGAAGATCGCAACTCTGTTTAGATGCCAAATGCGTTGATCTTGAGTTTTCACTGCATTCCAAAAGATTTGAATCACTCGTAACAGATTCAAAAATTTTGAAGGATTCCCGGACAAGCCAGGACGTTTTATCATCTCCCAATCTCCCCCCTTAACTTCTGTTTTCTTCACAGCTTTTCTGTTATCAAAGCTCTTTTTCCCGCTTGCAGCCATCAATTCTTCTCTCTCGTGCACACCACACCTTTCATACCTGTTTACCCAAGGCGGCTCGTGAGAGGTGTTGGGAAGCCTTCCCCGGAATAGTTGAAAAGGAGTCTTCCCTGTTGTGCTGTGTGGTGTAAATCTGTACTCCTCTACTTTCTTAAGGACCTCTTTTCTTCTAGTCTAAAGAGTTAGATTTACTTAAACTGATAGTTTCTTTGAGCACCCTGTTGAACCTTTCGACCATACCATTTGATTCAGGATGATAAAGTGCTCAAGTCTTGTGTAGTATACCTCTCATGCACAAGAATTCGTCCATCTCTTTGGAAACAAGTTTACACCATTATCAGTCAGAATTGTTTCTGGAGCCCCTTCTCTAGACATCAGCTCATCCAGACACTTAATGACATGTATGGTATCAATAACAGAAGTGAAGAAAACGTCAGGCCATCGAGAGTAAGTATCCATGACAACCACTATGTAAACTTGAAGGCCATTACCATTAATGGGCCTTAAAATATCCAAAGCAATGTCTTGCCAAGGACGTGTGTGACGCCTCGTTATATCGATGGGTTGCACTCTCGGACTCTTTGATTTCTCACCCATGGCACAAGGAAGACCGTCACGCACACTCGGCTCCACCTGCTTGTCCATGCCGGGCCACCAATAAGACATACGTAACCCCTCCTTTATTTTTGTGATGCCCAGATGAGTCAAACAAAGGAAGTACGGAGTTCCTCAGTGGATAACGAAAAAATTAAAGTATTAATTTGGCTTCCTAAGTGGAGACAAAGAGGCAGGTGGTGCTCAAGGAGGGGAATTCCTCCTTTTTGGAACTAGGGCCGTTACACACCCAGCAAGCTAGGTGTCATGCTTCATCATATGGGCCTGCTCCTCGTCTGGTCGGCGCTGCAATACCCGACGGGCTCCCGTAAAGGGGCTCTTCATCGGAGATCTTTTGTTCCAGCCGTCTGGGTGCTGTGTGGGAATGGGGGCCTGGTTTGTGTAGATGTATGTGAAAAAGTTAAAACAGATGAGGGAATCCTGGGAAAAGACTTTATTCTGGTAGGATCCCAGTCTGATTAAAAGAAAAACAAGGGTAGGCGACTAACAAGCTACAATGAGTCTAGAGGCGCTCTACTCCCAGGGGGTCAACATGTTTCACGCCTTATTTAGTCAAAGTGATCTAGTGGCGATTCATCAAGACCTATGGTAATAACTATCTACACAAGTGGTATGGTGTAACCTACCTACCACTGTATGATGGTGCGGGAATGGTACCCGTGTACTTGATGGCACAACCTGCACAGGAAAAAGATCAATGCGACACAAAGTTTGTTTAAGAACAAGTGGGATCCCCCACAAGTACACTCCACATTCGGTAATATTGACACTGCAACACAATCCATGCCTACTCGTGTGCTCGAGAGGTAGTACTCACCATTGCACGTGAAGAGTAGTGGTTAAAAAGTAAGTGCACAACAACAATTCCAAGTGACTCCGTTTAAAAGAACTAGAGGTGAAGAACAAGCTGGTGAAATAAGTGGTGATGAACTATTGTGTGACTCACCTAACTAATATGAGGATTGCGCTTCATCAACTGCAGCGGAATCTAGACATCAGAACTAGGATGTCTTTAAAAGGTTAAAAGACACAAAAGGGGTTGTCATTGTTCAGAGAGCGGAGAATAGATTCAAAATGCTCTTTCAGAGTCCCATCATATCGGGGCTGCGCCGAGGATTAGGGTAGGAAAGGGCGTTATGTCAGGTTTGTACGCCCGTCCTTCCCCTTGGTATTGGTGCCTCCTTGTATACGGCGCGCTCCCAGGAATGTCAGACTCCCCACCGGCTGTACAGCGGAACCCCCATGAGGAGGAAGGCTACTGTATTCCCAGGCAGGGAGAAACACCCCACAGAGGACCCGAGAAGGAGGTCCTAATCAAAGTGAAAAGAGTTGCGGAGTTTAGATCCCGACAGGGCAGCCCATATTTCCAGCCCGCTTACCTCCGTCATCGCCTTGGACCGGAGTTCTCATCGGGAGCGCTCGAAATACTCACCAGCTTCTCGTAGAAGCGTCGTGCAGCACCTACCCCGTTCCGCTGAACCCGGGATGGTAATCTGTCAAGGTGCAGAGGCACTACAAATACTCAACCAAGCTTAACGGAAGGGGAGGGGCTGAGAAGCTAATTGAGTTTAGTTATGTCTCGTCTGTATGCGTGCTGTGGAAGAAGCCGTGAAACAAGTCGGCCATCTTGGAGTATATAGAATTACATAATAGTAGCCCATATGAAGGTCAGATTGTGGGATATGCACTAATTGATTTCGAGATGGTGGACGCTGGCACCCCAAAAAAACCAGGAGGTTTTATAAATTACGGGCGTGCAGTGACGAAAACTCTAGATTAATTCGTCGGTCACTTCAGAGTGTATACTCCTAAAGTAACAAGCCAAATTAGTAGGGTCTGCGTAGTTTAAAATATTAGAATGTGTGCTGATTCAATAGAAGGCCAGGTTGTCGGCGCTGCACAGTGGGATTCGAGCTGGTCCAACCAGATTAGAGGTTCAGTAAACAAGCAGGCGGGTAGTGACGAAAACTGTAGATAATTCGTCGGCCATCTTGGTGTGTATACTAATGCTGTATTAAGCCAGACCGGAAATGTGTATCAAGGTTCAGAGTCCCCAGTAGGTGTCAAAAATAGGTGGCCTGCATAATTTATTGTGCTCAAGTTGGTGGTTCTAGATGGATAAACCACATGGGCTAAACGTGATCATTAGATGCAAACTGGCTAGGCTAAAAAGGAATTCTATCTGTTATGAATATCTTAGCAAGAGGGATCATAACACTGCCACTCATGTCTTCTGTCTCTAAAGTAGGGTATGTATCGCTATGATAACCATGAAGGTTTTAGGTCAACAAACCCCATGGGATTTCGTCGTTGAGTCCCTGGTAATCTAGACCAAGACGATGTACCCATCTTTGCTCTATCCTGAAGAGGGCAGACTGGGTTATTTTAGGGTGTGCTTCCAAGACCAGCCATCTTAAGCTCTCAGGAGGGTGTTTCTGTTCTCTGAAGTGTGTGTAAAGTTTTGTTGTCAATTTCTGGCAACGGATATTACTCTTATGTTCTGATATCCTCGTCTTTATTGTTCTCATTGTCATCCCAACATACTTTTTATCACATGGGCACATTAGTAGGTATATGCAATGAGTTGTGTTGCAATTGGTATGGGTAGTTATCCTCCATGTGAATGAATCAGACATAGTTAACTCCTTTGTTGGTCTTGTTTGTGGGCACGCTGCGCATGAGCCACAAGGGTAATGGCCCTGTACTGGAGGGAGATTCCACAGTGGTCTTTGTACAATTGTCCCTGCTTGTTTAGGTCTGGTATGTATGAGCGTGTCTTTCAAGTTCCGTGTGCGCTTGAAAGCGAATCTAGGTCTGGGGATTGTTAGAGATCCTGTGTTCAAAATCCCCAGTGTTTGTTGATGATTTTCTTGAGCTGGTTAGACCCAGGTGTAAAGGATGTCACACAGGTCAGAATGTCACTGGGTTCCCTTTGTCTGATCTCTAACAGGGCTTCCCGATTGTTATTTCTAGCCCGCTTCAGGTATCTTGCCACTTGTTGAGGGGGATACTGTCTCATTATTAAGTTCTTTGATAGGGACTGTGCCTCAGTCTTAAAGTCATTGATGGAACTACAATTTCTCCTGATGCGGAGAAATTGACCGAAAGCCAGGTTATCTCTCAAGGCTCGAGGATGATGGCTGCTATATAGCAACAAGCTGTTCCTATCCGTAGGTTTTTTGTACAGTGTTGTCTGCAGCTGACCATTGTTTCTGCAAATTTTGAGGTCTAAGAAGGGTATGCTCGTCGCAGAGATCGTGTGGGAAAACTTAAGATATTCATTTTTGGTGTTCACCCATTCGCAGAAGTTTTTACATGTGTCTAGATCACCTTTCCAGAAGATGAGAATATCATCAATGAATCTCTTCTACAGTCTCAGGTTATCCATGTAGGGGTTGCTAGGGTGGTAGATGACCTCCTCCTCAAAAGCTGCCATGCAGAGGCAGGCCACACTTGAGGCAAATGTGCTCCCCATGGAAGTACCCTGAGACTGATGGAAGAGTTGGGTTTTATATTCAAAGAAGTTTTCAGTCAGTGCTAGTGTAGCGCATTCCATTATGAAGGTAATGGGTGTGGGTGATGTGCACTCCACCTGTTTCAGGGCTGTTTCAAGAACGGAAAGTGTAGCTCTCTGGGGGATGTTGGTATACAATTGTTCCACATCCAGAGTCACAAGCAGGTCGATTTCGTGTGTGTCGTTCACCTCACCTATTATACGTAGAACATCGGTGGTGTCCCGAACATAGGAGGGGGTCAATTTAACCAGTGGGAGTCGGCACAAATCCTAGTCCTTTTTCCAGTACAGCCAACTCTGTTTCTGAGAGGGATCGAGGTGATAAATTGACCACTAAGGTCTCTTGCCCTGAGTCTTGCTCCTCCTCTCCATGGTGTTGGGTTGCTGGTCTTGCCATTGTACAGACTTCTGCCCTCCTCTTCAGTTGCGCCCTTTTCCTCTGCCTAAAAAAGGACGGTTATCAGAGGGAAGGAATTGCTGTGGGCCTTGAGGGTACGCCGGGAATGGCCAGTAAGGTTGTGGTGGGCCTTGATAGCCTGGCATATTGTAGTTCGGGAAGTAAGGGCGATTACCCCTCCTTTGCTTGTTGCTACCCCAACTTCCTGTGCTTGAATCACTACTTGAGGAGCCCCTCATATTGGTCTCAGTGCTCTCATCTGAGGAGTAACCGGACTTATTCGAGGTGTAATCTGCTCTCAAATATGGGTAGGCTTTTTCTTTTCCAAATTTCTGGATATCTTTTTGAAGTTTATCCACTTTTTGCTTCATGAGGTATTCTTTTTGTTCCGCGATCTCGTTAATAAGTTCCGTGAGTTTAGACTTGAACAAGGTTAACTGGACGGTGGTTTTAAGAGCACCTTCCGCAACCTGGATCCTTACTAGGAGTGCGTCAGCAATTCGTTTTGCGGTATTGATGATCAAGACGAGCCAGTCCCTGGTGCACTTCCATGCCACCAGAGACCACTCTTTCTTGAACACTGTGTCCTCCAGGAAAAGCCTCGGAAAGTTCTTGACTATGAGGCCATTGGGGGCGATGTTGGCCCGTAAATATTCAGTCATCAGAGCCCCATGCAGAGTGATTCTCAGCCAATCTCTCTTCATTGTCGTCAGAGACGTCTAGTCCTCAGATAGGGAGCCTGAGGCTGAACTATTCTCTATCCCCAAGATCGAGGGGGTAGTTCTAAGTATTTCAGCAGCCATTTCTTCACCAAAACTGAGTCCCTGGTTATCCTCTTCCATGATAAAGAAATTATCACGGTTGCTGGTGTAGAGGAGTGTTGTAGTCAAGAGGTTGGGCAGGGAGACGCTAATTGTGTCTCCGGTATCCTATCTATTCTGTCCCACGGGGAGGCCCGTGCTGCAATCGTTCAAAAAAGAGGGACTGTGGGCTTTTTTATGAGGTCCAGCGTATATGCCTGAGTTGTAGACAAACAAAGGAAGTACGGCGTTCCTCAGTGATTTTGTCTGCCCCCCGTGATTTTGTCTGCCTTTCTCCCCTTTTTCCTTCTGTGCCCCTCGCTGCCCCATTGTCGTTGTGCCCGTGATTTTGTCTGCTTGTCTCCCCATTTTCCTTCTGTGCCCCTCGCTGCCCCATTGTCGTTGTGCCCGTGATTTTGTCTGCCTTTCTCCCCTCTTTCCTTCTGTGCCCCTCGCTGCCCCATTGTCGTTGTGCCCGTGATTTTGTCTGCCTTTCTCCCCTTTTTCCTTCTGTGCCCCTCGCTGCCCCATTGTCGTTGTGCCCGTGATTTTGTCTGCCTTTCTCCCCTTTTTCCTTCTGTGCCCCTCGCTGCCCCATTGTCATTGTGCCCGTGATTTTGTCTGCCTTTCTCCCCTTTTTCCTTTCTGTGCCCCCGCTGCCTCTCGCCATTCCCGCCGCTGCGTCCCCTGCGGCCCCGCCCCCCTGACTGCCCATTCGCTGCCCCTGCCTCCCGCCTCCCAGCTGCTCCTCCCTCCCACCTCCCCATAAATGGCGGCCGCTGCGCGGTGAGGAGAGCGACCCTTGACCTTGCCAGGTAGGTCGCTCCCCCACCACACAGCTCCGCCTGTGTTGTCTGCCCGCTGCTTCTGCAGGTAAGATCGCCCTCCGCTTGTGGCCCCGGTGCCCGTATTTTCTGCTTGTCTCCCCATTTTCCTTTCTGTGCCCCTCGCTGCCCCATTGTCGTTGTGCCCGTGATTTTCCTTCTGTGCCCCTCGCTGCCCCATTGTCGTTGTGCCCGTGATTTTGTCTGCTTGTCTCCCCATTTTCCTTCTGTGCCCCTCGCTGCCCCATTGTCGTTGTGCCCGTGATTTTGTCTGCCTTTCTCCCCTTTTTCCTTCTGTGCCCCTCGCTGCCCCATTGTCGTTGTGCCCGTGATTTTGTCTGCTTGTCTCCCCATTTTCCTTCTGTGCCCCTCGCTGCCCCATTGTCGTTGTGCCCGTGATTTTGTCTGCCTTTCTCCCCTTTTTCCTTCTGTGCCCCTCGCTGCCCCATTGTCGTTGTGCCCGTGATTTTGTCTGCCTTTCTCCCCTTTTTCCTTCTGTGCCCCTCGCTGCCCCATTGTCGTTGTGCCCGTGATTTTGTCTGCTTGTCTCCCCATTTTCCTTCTGTGCCCCTCGCTGCCCCATTGTCGTTGTGCCCGTGATTTTGTCTGCCTTTCTCCCCTTTTTCCTTCTGTGCCCCTCGCTGCCCCATTGTCGTTGTGCCCGTGATTTTGTCTGCTTGTCTCCCCATTTTCCTTCTGTGCCCCTCGCTGCCCCATTGTCGTTGTGCCCGTGATTTTGTCTGCCTTTCTCCCCTTTTTCCTTCTGTGCCCCTCGCTGCCCCATTGTCGTTGTGCCCGTGATTTTGTCTGCCTTTCTCCCCTTTTTCCTTCTGTGCCCCTCGCTGCCCCATTGTCATTGTGCCCGTGATTTTGTCTGCCTTTCTCCCCTTTTTCCTTCTGTGCCCCTCGCTGCCCCATTGTCATTGTGCCCGTGATTTTGTCTGCCTTTCTCCCCTTTTTCCTTTCTGTGCCCCCGCTGCCTCTCGCCATTCCCGCCGCTGCGTCCCCTGCGGCCCCGCCCCCCTGACTGCCCATTCGCTGCCCCTGCCTCTCGCCTCCCAGCTGCTCCTCCCTCCCACCTCCCCATAAATGGCGGCCGCTGCGCGGCCGCGCCGCTGGCGCGCCGAAGGCGCGCCTAAGGCGCGCCTAAGGCAAGCCCGTCTGCGCCCGTCCGCGACTGGACCGCGCCCAGCGCCAGAACCCCTGGATCCCACCGATGCAACACCACTCGACGGACCTACGACGCCGCCACCCTCACCGCACTCAATGCCGGCCGGAACCCTGCCTGCTACCGAGCCTCACCGAGACGCACCCACGGACCCTTCACCTGCCAAACCTGCCGATTCACCTGCCCCCAGACGTGCACCACCTCCGCCAAGTCGAGCACCAGCAGCAACCACCTGAAATGCATCCTGCTGAACACCCGCTCCGTCCACAGGCACGCCGTGGAACTCTGGGACCTGCTCGACGCAACAGCACCGGACATCGCCTTCCTCACCGAAACCTGGATGAACGCCTCCTCAGCGCCCGACATCGCCATAGCCATCCCGGACGGATACAAGATCACCCGGAGGGACCGCGTCAACCAGACGGGAGGAGGCATCGCCATCGTACACAAGAGCACCATCCGCATCTCGACTAACTCCGACGAGACCTTCACCGCCGCCGAACACCTACACTTCCAGATACACACTGACCCCAAGACCACCCTCCGAGGCACCCTCATCTACAGACCCCCGGGACCACGCACACTATTCAGCGAAGACATCGCAGACTTCATCAGCCCGCACGCCATGCCCTCCGCCGACTACATCCTTCTAGGGGACCTCAACTTCCACCTGGAGAACAACAACGACAGAAACACCACCGCCCTGCTGGACAACCTCGCCAACCTCGGACTCAAGCAACTGGTGAACACGCCCACCCACTACGCCGGCCACACGCTTGACCCCGTCTTCTCGTCCAGCAAGCACATCTCCTTCAGCCACGCCACCGGACTCCACTGGACCGACCACAGCTGCGTCCACTTCAGCTTCAGAAAGACTGCGACCCACCACCACCCGCAACAGGCTCCCCGCCGGAGCTGGAGCAAGATCACCGCCCGAGCAGCTCACCGCCTCCCTCAGCCAGAACACACCCACCAACACAACGGACCCAAACGAAGCAGCCAGCAACCTCGCCAAGTGGCTGACCGCCTGCGCCCGACGACCTCGCACCACTAAAAACCCTCCCAGCAGACCCGGAAGCAAGAAAACCCCTTGGTTCACCAACGAACTCAAGGAATCCAAGAAGAACTGCCGCACTCTCGAGAAAACCTGGCGACTCGACCAGACCACAGACAACAGGACCGCCCTCAAGCACGCCACCCGCAAACACCACCAGCTGATCCGTGCCACCAAGAAGTCGGCACTCAAAGAACGACTGGACAACAACGCCCATGACAGCAAGGAACTTTTCAGCATCGTCAAAGAGTTCTCCAACCCCAGCGCCGGAAACAACGACATCACCCCCTCGCAAGACCTCTGCAACTCACTCTCCGCGTTCTTCCACCGCAAGATCACCGACATACATAACAGCTTCGACGCACAAACCACGCACCCTACCGCCGAACCAACGCCCGCCACCACCACCCTCTGCAACTGGACCCCGATCAGCACCGAAGACACCACCCGCACGATGAACTCCATCCACTCCGGATCACCAACCGACCCCTGCCCACACCACGTCTTCAACAAAGCCGACGCCACCATCGCACCCCATCTCCGGGACATCATCAACTCCTCCTTCCACACCGCCACCTTCCCGGAGAGCTGGAAGCACGCCGAGCTTACCGCCCTCCTGAAGAAACCAACGGCGGACCCCACCGACCTCAAGAACTACCGTCCCATCTCGCTCCTTCCGTTTCCGGCCAAAGTCATCGAGAAGACCGTCAACAGACAGCTTGCCGCCTTCCTCGAGACGAATGGATCCCTCGACCCCTCGCAGTCCGGGTTTCGGGCCAACCACAGTACCGAGACCGCCCTTATCGCAGCCACCGACGACATCAGAACCCTAACCGACAACGGGGAAACAGCTGCCCTCATCCTCTTGGACCTCTCCGCGGCGTTCGACACCGTCTGCCACCGCACCCTAGTGAAGCGCCTCAGCAACATCGGAATCCGAGAGAAAGCACTGGAATGGATCATCTCGTTCCTCGCCGGAAGAACCCAGAGAGTCCGCCTCCCCCGTTCAGATCCGAAGCCACCGAAGTCATCTGCGGCGTTCCACAAGGATCTTCACTCAGCCCAACCCTCTTCAACGTCTACATGAGCCCCTCGCAGCCATCGCACGCCAACACAACCTCAACATCATCTCCTACGCCGACGACACCCAGCTGATCCTCTCCCTCACCAACGACCCCACCACCGCCAGAGCCAACCTACACGACGGGATGAGAGACGTCGCCGACTGGATGAGGAACAGCCGCCTTAAACTGAACTCAGACAAGACGGAAGTCCTCATCCTGGGCTCATCACCCTCCGCCTGGGACGACTCCTGGTGGCCCCCGGCCCTGGGCACCGCGCCCAAGCCAACGGACCACGCACGCAACCTGGGCTTCATCCTGGACTCCTCCCTGTCGATGACCAGACAAGTCAACGCCGTCTCATCTTCATGCTTCAACACCCTGCGCATGCTCCGCAAGATCTTCAGATGGATCCCCACTGAAACCAGGAAGACCGTCACCCAGGCACTCGTCACCAGCCGACTGGACTATGGGAACACCCTCTACGCCGGAACCACAGCCAAACTTCAAAAAGACTCCAGCGCATCCAGAACGCCTCCGCACGACTCATCCTGGACATCCCCCGACACAGCCACATCACCGGACACCTGAAAGACCTGCACTGGCTCCCCGTCAGCAAGAGAATCACGTTCAGACTCCTCACCCACGCACACAAGGCCCTCCACGACCTGGGCCCAAAGTACCTCAACGACCGCGTGACCTTCTACACGCCCACACGCCAGCTACGATCAACCAGCCACGCCCTCGCCACCGTACCACGCATCCGCAGAACCACCGCCGGAGGAAGATCCTTCTCCTACCTGGCAGCCAAGACCTGGAACTCCCTCCCCACTCACCTTCGGCGAACCCAGGACCATCTCTCCTTCAGGAAGCAGCTCAAGACCTGGCTGTTCGAGCAGTAACTTACCCCCTCCCCCAGCGCCTTGAGACCCTCCCGGGTGAGTAGCGCGCTCTATAAATGCCGTGATTGATTGATTGATTGCTCAGTGGATAACCAAAAAATTCAAGTATTAATTTTGCTTCCTAAGTGGAGACAAAGAGGCAGGTGGTGCTCGAGGAGGGGAATTCCTCTTTTTTGGAACTAGGGCCCTCACACACCCAGCAAGCTAGGTGTCCTGCTTCATCATATGGGCCTGCTCCTCGTCGGGTCGGCGCTGCAATACCCGACGGGCTCCCGTAAAGGGGCTCTTTATCGGAGATCTTTTGTTCCGGCCGTCTGGGTGCTGTGTGTGAAAAGGGGGCCTGGTTTGTGTAGATGTATGTGAAAAAGTTAAAACGGATGAGGGAATCCTGGGAAAATACTTTATTCTGGTAGGATCCCAGTCTGATTAAAAGAAAAACAAGGGTAGGCGACTAACAAGCTACAATGAGTCTAGAGGCGCTCTACTCCCAGGGGGTCAACATGTTTCACGCCTTATTTAGTCAAAGTGATCTAGTGGCGATTCATCAGGACCTATGGTAATAACTATCTACACAAGTGGTATGGTGTAACCTACCTACCACTGTATGATGGTGCGGGAATGGTACCTGTGTACTTGATGGCACAACCTGCACAGGAAAAAGATCAATCCGACACAAAGTTTGTTTAAGAACAAGTGGGATCCCCCACAAGTACACTCCACATTCTGTAATATTGACTCTGCAACACAATCCATGCCTACTCGTGTGCTGGGGAGTAGTACTCACCATTGCACGTGAAGAGTAGTGGTTAAAAAGTAAGTGCACAACAACAATTCCAAGTGACTCCGTTTAAAAGAACTAGAGGTGAAGAACAAGCTGGTGAAATAAGTGGTGGTGAACTAATTGTCATGGTGGAGAAAATAATCACATTGTGTGTCTCACCTAACTAATATGAGGATTGCGCTTCATCAACTGCAGCGGAATCTAAACATCAGAACTGGGATGTCTTTAAAAGGTTAAAAGACACAAAAGGGGTTGTCATTGTTCAGAGAGCGGAGAATAGATTCAAAATGCTCTTTCAGAGTCCCATCATATCGGGGCTGCGCCGAGGATTAGCGGGCTGGAAATATGGGCTGCCCTGTCGGGATCTAAACTCCGCAACTCTTTTCACTTTGATTAGGACCTCCTTCTCGGGTCCTCTGTGGGGTGTTTCTCCCTGCCTGGGTGTACAGTAGCCTTCCTCCTCATGGGGGTTCCGCTGTACAGCCGGTGGGGAGTCTGACATTCCTGGGAGCACGCCGTATACAAGGAGGCACCAATACCAAGGGGAAGGACGGGCGTACAAACCTGACATAACGCCCTTTCCTACCCTAATCCTCGGCGCAGCCCCGATATGATGGGACTCTGAAAGAGCATTTTGAATCTATTCTCGCGTGAAACATGTTGACCCCCTGGGAGTAGAGCGCCTCTAGACTCATTGTAGCTTGTTAGTCGCCTACCCTTGTTTTTCTTTTAATCAGACTGGGATCCTACCAGAATAAAGTATTTTCCCAGGATTCCCTCATCTGTTTTAACTTTTTCACATACATCTACACAAACCAGGCCCCCTTTCCCACACAGCACCCAGACGGCCGGAACAAAAGATCTCCGATAAAGAGCCCCTTTACGGGAGCCCGTCTGGTATTGCAGCGCCGACCCGATGAGGAGCAGGCCCATATGATGAAGCATGACACCTAGCTTGCTGGGTGTGTGAGGGCCCTATTTCCAAAAAAGAGGAATTCCCCTCCTTGAGCACCACCTGCCTCTTTGTCTCCACTTAGGAAGCCAAATTAATACTTTAATTTTTTGGTTATCCACTGAGGAACTCCGTACTTCCTTTGTTTGTCTATAACTCGGGCATATACGCTAGACCTCATAAAAAAGCCCACAGTCCCTCTTTTTTGAACGATTGCAGCACGGGCCTCCCCGTGGGACAGAATAGATAGGATACCGGAGACACAATTAGCGTCTCCCGGCCCAACCTCTTGACTACAACACTCCTCTACACCAGCAACCGTGATAATTTCTTTATCATGGAAGAGGATAACCAGGGACTCAGTTTTGGTGAAGAAATGGCTGCTGAAATACTTAGAACTACCCCCTCGATCTTGGGGATAGAGAATAGTTCAGCCTCAGGCTCCCTATCTGAGGACTGGACGTCTCTGACAACAATGAAGAGAGATTGGCTGAGAATCACTCTGCATGGGGCTCTGATGACGGAATATTTACAGGCCAACATCGCCCCCAATGGCCTCATAGTAAAGCATGACACCTAGCTTGCTGGGTGTGTGAGGGCCCTAGTTCCAAAAAGGAGGAATTCCCCTCCTTGAGCACCACCTGCCTCTTTGTCTCCACTTAGGAAGACAAATTAATACTTTAATTTTTTGGTTATCCACTGAGGAACTCCGTACTTCCTTTGTTTGTCTATAACTCTGGCATATTCGCTGGACCTCATAAAAAAGCCCACAGTCCCTCTTTTTTGAACGATGCCCAGATGAGTCTCATGAGCTACATCAATCAGTTCCTTCCTGAGACCACTAGGAGGAACTAATCTCGTCCCCCAAAACAATAAACCCTTTTACACACCAAGTTCTTCTCACATACTCCAGAAAGGTTTAGAGAGATCAGACCCTAAATTCCTGCTACTCCAACCCTTCTGGATTAGCAGCATCACCTAATTCACAGCAGGATCGACGGACATCTCATCACACCACCTCACCTCAGAAATGACCTCACTTTCCAACAAGCATACCCATTCTGACTCCTCTTCCACCCGATCATCATCTAACAAGGGAGATGACTCCTTAGGAATGAGCCACAATAACGTATCAGCTACACCATTGCCTACACATGGAATATACTTCATTGAGAAGCTGTATTCTTGTAAGGCAATGACCCACTTAGTGATCCTGCTCGAGATTAAGTCTAAACCCTCTTTTTAAAAAATCTCAATCAAAGGTTTATGATCAGTGCAGATGACAGTCAACACCCCACACACATTTCTTCAACTTTTTTACAGCCCAGTAGACCGCAATAGATTCCCTTTCCACTACGGAATACATGGATTCCGCATCTCTCAAGCTCTGTGACGAAAACATGATGGTATTCATACCATCAGAACCATGTTGTTGCAATACTGCACCCAGACCTCTTACACTTGCATCAGTTGTCAGTATGGGTTTCTTCTTTGGGTCAAATTTTTTTTAAACAAGGTGCAGCATTCAGACTCTTTAATGGAGACAAATTCTTTCTCACACTTCTCAGACCATGCAAAGTCCACACCTCTTCTTAAAAGGTTCCTCATATTAACGCTCAGTTCGGCAAACTTTTTGACAAATTTAGCACAATATTCCACCATTCCCAAAAATTTCATCAACTCTTCTTTGGAAGAAGGGGAACTCTTATTATGAATGGTGGAAGCCAGCGCACTCTTGGGTTTGATGCCTTCTCCAGTAATATTGTGACCAAGATAGTAAATTGAACATGTGCAAAATCTGCACTTTTCAACCTTGATAGTGAGGTTACATGCAGACAACTTTTCAAGCACATCTTTCAGGCGTACATCATGTTCAGATTCATCTCTTCCAAATATCAGAATGTCATCCTGATATATGCGGACCCCTTCTATGCCCTTCAGCACCCTCTCCATAACACGCTGAAAAACCGAAAAGACTGAAACCAATCCAAAGGGAAACCTGATGAATATAAATGTGCCAAATGGAGTAATGAACGCTGTATAATCCCTACACAAGTCCTCTAACTCAACTTGATGGTACACAGAAGTGAGGTCAATTGTACTAAATACTTTAGCCCCACCTAGCAATACCAACAACTCTGTAATATTTGGCAGAGGGTACCTATCCATGATAACATTCTTGTTTAATTGCCTCAAATCAATGCAAAGGCATAGGTCTCCATTGGCTTTCTTGGCAGCAACCACCGGAGCAAGCCATTCCATGCCCTCCACCACTTCAATTATTCCATTACGTTTTAACTTCAGAATTCACACCGCATGTCTTCTCTAATGGAAATGGGTACATTCCTGAGCTTACAACAGACTGGTTAAGCGTCCTGCCTCAATCTAATTCTATGCTTATATCCTATCAAGCATCCTAATTCCTCCCTAAAGACTTTGGGAAATTCCCTTCTCAATGCAGGATATCTTTTGTCATTGGCCAGGTGACCCCCTCCCCTTTCCACACCTGTAAATCTTGCGTTCAACCACTTTCTCTTTTTGCACTTCTTTATCCGTTTGACTCTTAACCTGTACCTTTTTAAACTTCTCTTTTGCAACTTGTTCCTTCACATCATTATCACTCTCTTTTTTAAATGACCGCTACACACTGCATGGAGTGCTAAATCCTTTTTGCCACACACAGAACCTCTTCAAGAGTAGGCTCATCTCATAGCCACAGTTCCTCCTTTACTTTTTAGGTCTCGCCTGAGCCAGCGCATGCGCTGGTCTGGCGAGACATTTAGTAGTGGCTTTCAGAAATGCGACCACTTTTTTTTGTCCTGGCCTAGAGCATGCGAGTACGCGCACAGTAACGCGCGCATTCCTCGCATGCTCCAGGCCATCTGGCTTTAATTTCCAACCCTCCTCCCCCTCCCCCACCACAGAGCGCGTCTAGCAGCCGCGCGGCCGTGTCACTTGCTCTCCCGCTCCTCCCCCTCCCCCACCACAGCGCGCGGCCAATGCTTGTTGTTTTTACGTTTGTTTGTGGCACAATTCTTTTTTTCATCAACAGGGCGCCCGCCGCCTTTCAGCTGTTAACATGCCGGCTGCGATCTTCACAGCTCTTGTCGCTCTGGTTTTCCCTTCTATCTCCCTCATGTACATCTGCCCCCTCCGACAAGCTCGAAGTGTGCTTCCCTTGTGTGCTTATCACGCCACTGTGTTTTTCGTATGTGTACTCCTCCCACTTCTGTGTTGCGTTCTGTCGTTCGTTTTCCCCAGGTTTCTCTCCGTTTGCTCCATCTCCGTGTTCCTTTCCCATGCCTTAATGTTGCTTTGCCACTTCTGCGCCCTCGTGCTGCTTCGCACTCCCTTCTGTTTCTTTCTCTCCTCTGTGTTGCTTTACTCCCCCTCTCTTTGCTTTCCCCTCCAACCAAGGATGCTTAGCATACCTCCTCCTGTTGCTTCCACCCCTTCACGTTGCTCCCCTTCCCCCTCAGTGTTGCCGGCAATTTATCATATTTACACAGTCTGGCAGCCTGGTATCCGCTTCCGTGCCATCTTGGAATGAGACCGCACCAGCCACCCTCAGCAATGGGTTAAGCGGTAGTTCCAGTGCAGGGTTCAAGAGTTTGTGAATGGCACATAAGCAGCTCCGGAGTACAGTGTGAGCTAAGGTTGACAATGCTGTCAATTCCGCGGCACGAGGAGAGACTGCGCATGGCGGACTATCACTACAGTGGACCGGTAGAACACAGATTCTCCCCATACACCTTCAACGGCGGGTAAGGCTTGGGGGAGCTGGGGTGGAATTCGTGTATTTGCCCTGTCATGCATGATGTGCATTACATCTCGGGAGATGTCAAAAGGACTGAGTGTTGCGATCTCTTCCCCCCCCCCCCCTTTATTCTTTGGCTCTTCATGTTCCCTGTTTACCTATTGACTTTGTCAGTATTGCAAACCAGTGTGTGTTGCTAGTTTTATTATTGGTGAAAAAGTCTCATTTTTATGAAAGTTAGACACTAGGGTTGCTGCGTGTAGTAACCATATGTGTACCCTGCTAAAGTAGCTTGCCACACCGAACACGTCAATAGTTGAGATTACCTGAATCAAAGAATGCATTGATAAACTTTGAAGTGAGATTTACATGGAATGCACCCTACTAGCCTCGCTTTTCTTGAAATGGTCCTCTGACAATAATATTCGTTTGGGCAGTGATAGTCAGTTACTTTCCTTTTGGATTTCCTTCTATACAGATGTATTTTGGAATTGATTTTCTATTGCCACTATATCCACTTTTTCAGCGTGACTCTTCGGGGCTTCTCTCAGTGCACTCCGAGGCTGCCTACCCCTCGTGCTCACTCCCTCCCTCCTTGCTCTGCTGCTTCCCTTAGCTGCCCCTATACCACTGCAAGCTATCCGACACTGCTCCCAATGACGTGAGCTTCCACACATTAGTCACTTCTGCAAACTTCTCTTGGCTGCCCCTACACCACTGCAAACAACTCGCCACTGCTCCCAACGCCACGCGCTTCCACATGTTCCAATTTCGGCTTGAAATAACTTTACACATATTCAGAAATTAAGCTATAATTCAACAACTCAGGATAATGTGCTGCATGGTTAAACACTTATACAGTCTCAAAGGCGAGACCTTTTGGCTATGCCAATGCTTGTTCCATATTGCACCCAAACATGAATTGATCACGAATGCGTTCTTCTACCAAGTTCTCAAATTAGCACGATGATGCAAGTTTTCTCAAATCAGTCACATAACTTTCAACAGTTTCTTCATCCCTTTGAGTCCTCCTTGCGAATTGATACCTTTCCAATATAGTACTCACCTTTGGCACGTAATGTTTATCAAATTTTTTGACACAAACTTCATACTCATTGATATTTTCTGCTTCCATAGCCAGCAGTTCTGGAAGATGATCAAAAACATCCTGCCCCTCAGAACCCAGACAATGAAGGAGTAATAAAGTCTTTCTTTCTGTGCTTAAAGAAGCTCCACACACCTTAGCATACCTCTCAAATACTTTCCTCCACGTTTGCCATTTATTTGGAGGATTGCCAGGACTCGACAAGAAGAACGGCAGCGCTGAAACATTCTGCATGGTCGTGGAAGACCCAGCTGCTCACAATAGATATTGCAAACTCACTAAATGGACATAGAACGAGATCCTGTGTTTCGGATAGCCAGTGCGCATTCCGTATAAGGCTCTCTGAGTCACAAGCAGAGTCTTGAAGATAATCCTTTTTCTCACTGGCAGCCAGTGAAGACTCCTAAAAAAGCTGGATACGTGAGCATCCCGGGGGAGCTCGAAAATAGTTTGGATCGTTGCATTCTGGACCAGCTAAAGCCTATCCATCAGTTCCTTAAGCATGCGTAGGTAAAGGCCGTTCCCATAGTCAAGACGTGATATGATCAGGGCTTGAGTCACTTAGCCAGACAGCCCTTGAAACGGTTGTCCTTAATCAACTAGTTACCCTCCATGCCAGGTTTAAAGTACAGTGGAAGACATGTGAGGCAGTTGGTACAAATATGTGGCACCAACCACTTGATTAGCCATTCAAAGTCAACACCTGTCATAAATGGTTATCTCTCACCAGAAAGCTGCCTCCATGCTGGGCTTGAGTAAAGTGGAAAACTCCATGTGTTGAGATCTTCTTGTAGTGGCTTTACGCCTGCCGACTACGCTAGTGTGGTATTCCATAAGTGGGATCCGACAAGACGGATGATCTCATCCATCAAAGGCTGCAGCTGAAAACCAACTGCCACAAGGTGTCATTCCAAGAAGTCAGACTAGTGATTCACCACAATGTGCCAGCATTGGGAAGTTACTGCACATTCTCCTTCACCCGTTCCCCACACACGTGTGCCAGAATTTCCCCTGTATCAGTGTACTGTGTGTAGTTGGAGGAGAAATTAGGATTTATTTTGCAGATATTGTAAGCTGTAAATCTTCTTTTGCAGAACTTATTTTAAGTGCTCACAAACTACCACATTCGTTGTCATAACCTCCAGAGTACCAAGGTCATAGGTGGGATAGTTCATTATTATAGTGAGGAAATGTCTTTCTCCTTCCGTGCTTCAACACTACCAATGAGTGTAAGCTACATCAAGTGTGAATTTGTGGGATCCTTGGGAAGCCCGCCCAGGACTTCCTGGCTCTCATAGCACAGAGCATAACATGTAGAAAACGCATACCTTGGTCTATATGGCAGAACCAGTCTGTCTTCCTTATGCACAGCAGTCACCATAGCCATGCTTTAAAAGTAAAACCAAGTACACGCTGGTGAGTGATCAAGTTGTTTGTGAAATATTGCCTCCCCGCATTTTTGCAATACCAATTGTTACGATAACCTAGCTGAGTCACTTCAGTAGGTATTGGACAGGCGTTGCCAAAGCCAGTAGTTCTGGCTTCGACCTCTAGCCTTTTGGCTTTGTCAATACTCGTTTTTTATCATGATTTGCAAAACTTTGTTGGGGAAGCTGCAAGACCCTCATCAATCTAAAAAAAAAAAAAAAAAAAGAAATTGGCTAAAGGCAAAAATATTCATTTGGTCTCAAAAAGCATACGTTTCCATAGTAGTCCCTGGCATTGAAGGGATCTAATTTGTGTGCGAATGTTCTCCTTGTGAAAGGCCAGAATGCCTTCACTTACAGTAAGCTCAGCCACTAGCTGAAGGTGCTGACTCATTGCCCCATGCAGTATTCTCCAGTGGACGAAATAAAAATGTGAATGACACAGTAGGGCTGTCTGAAAGGCCCTCTAAGTACATAGAATTTAGTAAAATCAAAAGATCTTGACTAATGTCAGAATTAAAAAGGGACCTGATTCTGACTGCGCTGTCAAACTGAATCCATTAAAGCCTAGAGAAGAAGCATGCAGATTTACTGTCGCCACAAGGAAGGCAACTGGCCTTTAAGCTTTTGTAATAGTAGGAAGTCCTTTCAAATATTGCCAATAAATCCCTAATGCGCATCCTTTTTACACCTCATTTTTTTGAAAATTGAGGCATATTGCTGCAATGCCCTCCTCCTACTTCACGTGATATTTACCTGGCTGGGCTGAGGGTTGTACAGATAGGGGGGGATTGGGTACACATACAGGGGTCGAGGACTGTTGCATAGGACAAGCAGGCCAGGAATGATACATGCAGATGAAAGAGGGGAAATGAAAAGGGAACAAGCAACAGCTAAAGTCACTAGCAATACGAACGGGTTGCTATCAGAAAAGATGTGGCGAAAGAGGGGGGCCCTGCGAAATCCCCGAAGACTCAGTCACTTCCATTGTAGGTACATCACTGTACCAGCAGCGCACCTTGATGTCTTATGCATGTGCCCAACTTGTTCACCCTTTTCCTCACTGTGCTTTTCATGGGATGCCTTATACACCATCTACAGAGTCCATCCATGTTCTAATCTCGCCAACTCCAGTTCAATGTGGAGCATTCAGCTGCCCAAAACATGCCCAGTCCCCTTAAGAACATACATGGTCTTAAAATAATGTAATAATGCAATAATGCAAGTGCACAATTTTGTGATGACTCCATAGTGGTTTACACTGTTGGGCCTACCAGTTATCCATTATTGCGGTTGGCAGTCAGTTTTGAAACTTCTAAAGGAGGTTCTCTTTTTGTGTGTTCTTTGTCTCTTTTAACAGTCCATTGTGTTATATGTTTAATTAAGGAAAGCATAAAGGGATGAATTGAAATACGTGAATTAATCTTAACCACAAGCAATTACTTCAGAAAGTAAAGCATTGTATAATTTATGTTCCTTAGTATACTTTGAGAGACAGGTGCCAACTATATGCAAGTCACATTAAACATTCTGGCATTGACACAGCACATTCCAGCCAAAATCGATAGGCCATGTAATCTTTAACAGTGAACAAATGTAAGTGAAAGCATGCTTGGCCAATGTAGTAAGCACTTCAGATTTTTCCTAGGAGTTAATTCCCTTATACCGCAGACCAGTGCAATAGTGTGTAGATTACTTTAAAATTTATAGCATGTATGCTAGTTGGTTATCATGAGAGTCCTTGAAAGTCTCTTAACCCTGGTCATTAAAAGTCGACATTTTATGCAGTGTAATTGTGTAATATAAAAACGTGTGATCCAAATGTTTAACAATCTCTCTCGCTTTACATAATCTTGAAACAACTTCAAGTACTCCCTCCATTGATGTACAGCAATTCGTTGCTCCCCACCAAAGTTTGTGCAATCTAAATATTAACGCATATATACAGTGCAGAGAATGTACAAATGTATTTTTTTTGTTTTGTTATTGCAAACACTTTTATTAACCAGATAATCATCGCTCTAATCCTATTTTCAATTTTAGGACTATGGAGATGGATATGATAATGTTCCAGCACTCCCTTATTCTAACCTTGCAGAGTATGTTCAAGACTTTCTAAATCATCTAAGTGAGCAACCAGGCACCTTTGAAATGGAAATCACCCATTTTACACAACTCCTTAATAGCTGGGTGATTACAGAAGATACTTTACAGGAACTTGTTGAACTTCTCTACCAGAAGGTAGTGTATGCTTATTACGGAATAGGTTAGGTAGTCTGTGTTTTTTGTTTAACTTTGTTTTTATTATTATTATTTTCATATTTGCAATTTACATTGTATTTGACACAACTGTGATTAAATACCGTTTACATCTTAGCTTTATATAAACAATGTAGTTATAGCTGTAGATATTTCAGTCACTATCACCTGTTACAAACCTCATATATTAACAGTTGGCGTGTCATCTTAACGTTCAGATTTTAACTATAGATTTACTAATACAGAATATATAACATTTTACCCTACCTCCTGGATCATTTACAGTAGGTCTACGCAGCACTACATACATCACATCCGTGTTCTTCCCTTCGCACTGTGCCAGCCCAGCCATCAATCTCGACTGTGTGCGGTGCTCACCTAGTTCCCCATACCTGCCAATGCTCAACGTACACAGTTTAGACGGTGTATTATGGTGTTTGGGGGCTGAATATATATCTAGGAGGTGAGTAGGGGGGCAATCGAAGAGGGAGGGGAGGGAGTGCGGCTCATGGAGTGTAGGGGGAGGGGGCGAGTGCGGTAGGTTAGGGAGGGAGGGGGGAAGGAAGAATGGGGGGAAGAGGGGGAGAGGAATATCGTTTCACCCATACGCCCGTGCAGTCCACCTTGGCAGAGTGCTAAGTGCTTCCCTTCTGTCCATGTACTATATATTATCGTCTATTGCCTGTCCGTCATCATCCTCGGATTCACCTGCTGGTGCCTCCGAGCGGTCTCGCCAGGCCGTGCGGAAGTCTGACAATAACGCATCCCACGCCGCCGCTATTGGCTGTTTTCGCAGTCCCATGGCGTCTTCCCGGCAGAGCGCTACACTTTCCGCCTGCGCCCAACACAATAGAGATTGATACCAGGCTGTTGTTGCTGGGGGGACAGGGGACTTCCAGCGGCGCATAAGTAGACGCTTGGCAACTATGAGGCCCAGATCTATGTATCTAGAAGTCACTTTGTATTTTTTGGGTCGTGGGTACAGTCCCAAAATGCACATTTCCCATGTCCAGGTCAAGGCGCGGTCCGTACATTGGGATAAACAGCTGGCGACTGCACCCCAATATGCTTGTATAGCAGTGCATGACCACAGCATGTGTAATAGGTCTGCGTCTGCCTCATCACATCTTGCACACCTGACATCGGTGCGATCAAAATACCTGTTTATACGTTCCGGAGTCAGATAGGCTCTGTGGATAATGTAATATTGAATAAGCCGAAATCTGGCATTACTAGGGATTCGTGTAGGGCTCTCGAGTACATTCTCCCATTCCCGGTCTGTGATGGGCTGCCGCAGGTCCGCATCCCAGTGGGCTCGGAGGGAGAGCGATTGCGGTGTCATGTAGGTTCTGAGAGAGTCCGGGAGCCACTTGGTTAGATGGCGGCCTGTGCCCAACACGTGTAGATATTGTATAATTAGGTGGGTGGCAGGTTCCTGTGTTATATCATCCCACAGCGCGCTCATCGCCTGTGTCACCGCGGCATGCAACAGGAACTGTCCGTGTGGTAAGCCCGAACCTTCGACCAGGGCCGCAAACGGGATGAGTTGCTTATCATTATAGAGATCGCTCAGCGTCTGTATACCGACGTCCTCCCAATGCGTGAGTTCTGCGTTGGTTACAGCCCTAAGCCTCCTGGGTGTGCCCAGTATAGGAAGTGATGGTGCATATGGCGCAACTTGGCGCATGATGAGAAGACTGCGCCGGTAACATTGATATGCCACCCGGACCAGCAGCTGTGTAGGTGTGCCGCCTTCCCGGCCTGGATGAAACAGTGTCACTATATGGGAGTGAGTGAGCCCGGGCGCTTGCATTGCTGTGTCTTCAAGTTGGCGTGCACTTAGCCAACGTGCCACCCACTAAAGCCGCGCAGCTAGATAGTATTGCTCCATGTTGGGTAGAGAGAGTCCTCCCTGGGTGGTCTGCGGATACATTTTAGCCAGCGATACTCTGCTTTGCGACCCATGCCAGATAAATTGCTGCATATCTGATTCTAAGCTTTTAAAAAACGGCGGTCGAAGGTGCAATGGCAAGTTTGTAAAGTAATAAAGGAGGCGTGGTAGGACCACCATTTTTAGTAACGCGATCCTGCCCATAACTGCTAACGGCATGGTAGTTCAAAAGGACATCTGTGCCCTCACCGCTGCGACGGCACGAGTTAGGTTGCCCTCGAGGAGATTCTGCGGGTCCCTATATATAAGAATCCCAAGATATTGGAACGCTTCAGTTTGCCAGTGCACCGCCGTCCCGCTGAGGACTAATTGCGGGTCAGGGGTAGATTCTACAATTGGATACAGGCATGACTTTTCCCAATTCACCTTCAGTCCTGACACTGAGGCGAACTCGAGCAGCTTGACTTTAATTGCCCCGCACGATTGCCCCACATCTCTGAGGTATATCAACAGGTCGTCTGCGTATAACAAGACCGCATGCATGCCATCTCCCAACGGGATTCCCCATTCAGCTTGTGTGCTGCGAAGTGCCTCAGCCAGTGGCTTAATGGCAAGCGCGAATAGTAATGGGGAGAGTGGACAGCCTTGTCTTGTACTGCGTTCTATAGGAACCTGCTCCGATACATTTGGGCCTATCTTGACCCTGGCTGTGGGGCGCGTATAGAGTAACTTGACGAGGCCTAGAAATACCTCCCCCAGTCCATACCTGCGCAGTGCAGCAAATAGGAACTCCCACTCTAGGGTGTCAAACGCCTTCTCCAGGTCTAGCACTAGGCATCCAGCATGCGCCCAGTTATCCCTGGAGTAGCGCTCCACCCGGAAAAAACGCCGCAAATTTGACGATGTGCTATGTGCAGGCACGAATCAGTTTTGGTCCGCGTGCACCAATTGTGGCACCAGCGGGGCTAATCTATTCGCCAGTATTTTAGCTAGCACTTTATAGTCTGTATAAAGGAGCGCCAGCGGGCGGTACGATCCCAGTAGTTCCACATTCCTGTGAGGTTTGGGCAGGGACACCAGCAGAGATTCACGAAGCGTTTCTGGGAGCACACCCATTTCCTGCGCATTTGGATACATTGCGAGAAGACGCGGTACCAGGACCTGTTGATAGGCTTTGTAATATTCGGCCGGATAGCCGTCTGGGCCCGGTGCTTTACCCGTGGCTAACTAACTTATAGCATTTTGCACTTCCGACTGCGTGAGCGGTTCACTCAGCTAGTCACTTTGCTCCGCTGTGATCTGGTGTAAGGGCAAGGAAGGTTTCTAGATCTGTCGGTGTTGCACGACTTAGCAATTGGTATACTCTGGTGTAATGTGCTGTGAATTCACCGTGAACTTCATGTTGTGTAGTGAGCATTGGTCCCGCCGCAGCCTCAGCACATTAACCTGCGCGTGTTCCTGCCGGATCATGCGCTCCAGCAATCTGCCCGCTCTATCCGTGCGCGCTGCATGTGTCGCGTAGTTCAGACAACGTAATTGCTCCATCACCTCAGCGTGGTTAGTACGCTGCGCGTCAATGTCCTGCTTCACATCATCGCCCTGTGCTAATTCAGCGTCGGGTCAAGGTGTCTTCGATGTGCTTCACTTCTGTATCTAGCTGTTTCCGAATGCTCCAACTCAACCCCATGCAACACCCTCTGACCACTGCCTTGCCTGCGTCCCACAGAGTACCTGTATCCGCAACTGACCCCGCGTTATGTTCAAAGTATGTTTCTATCTCTGCATTTACTGCCTCTTTAAACGGTGGGTCCTCCAGCGCCAAGGGTTGGAGCCTCCACAGCCGAGTGGTGGTTCCCCCATCTTTGCCTTGCAGTGTCATTACATGTGGGTTGTGGTCAGAATGCGTCTTGCCAAGATAGTCCGCATTAAGGCACCTCGTTAATAGTGACGTGCTTGCAATAAAACGATCTATACGTACATGAAGCCTGTGCGGGTGTGAGTAGTGCGAATACCTCCGTATCTGTGGGTTGAGAGCCCTCCATACGTCTGATAAACCCCATCTATGCAACCACTCCCCCAACCTCCTAGCATTAGTTGCTGCTGCCGTCTGTGGCAATGGTGGGAATGACCTGTCCAGTGTTGTGTCCAAGACCGAATTAAAGTCACCTCCCAGCAGCCCTGGGGACATCGCACCAGCGCGAAAGTAGGCCTGTCAGTGTATGCCAAAAATACCCCTGTTCTGTGTTTGGGGCATAGATGGACCCCAGCACTACGTGTATCCCGTTTAGGTGGCCTTTTGCAAGCACGTACACGCCATATGTATCTATTTCAATCTCTTCCGACACAAATTGGATACCTGGCCGTATCCATATTAAGGCTCCCCTGGCGTAGGCCGAGTAGTCTGTGGCCAATATTTGACCTCTCCACCTCTGCTGCAACCTACTAATTTCAGGCTGTAAGATGTGTGTTTCCTGCAGGAGTGCCACATGAACGGCATGGCGCTTTAGGTAAGCGCATGCTCCATATCTGCGGGCTGGTGTATGAAGCCCCCTAACATTCCAAGTAATTACGTTTGTGGAAGGCATAGGGCATGCTGATATACTGACACATGACGCGGGCTGCTGATGATGCTAGGGGCGTAGTGACGATATGTGTAACCTCCAGCGGTTATGAAATGTAGCTGCAATGACCATGGGTGCAGGGGTTTGCTAACTCGAACAATGGTTGCCGGGGGAACCCTAACATGGTTCAACTGGGGTAGAACAGATAGACAACGTGTGCCCGCCCAAACTGTTAAGAGCGCCATTTGGCAACTCACGGCAATGCTCGCCGTTGTGATCCTGCTAAGCGGTGGGGTGGACTAAAGCTAGCAGTGAGCAGGACGTGTGAGGTCGGACCCACCTTACGCGGGTGAATGTGTGCGCTATGCTGCGCTGTATATCATGTGCCAGTGGACTGCAGGGTGGGGTGCGCATATATCTATACTGGTCTGCCCAACCAACGTACTCCAGCTACTGCTACAGGGCAACCCATGCGCTAATCACATGAGGAGCGCAAATATCCCATAGTCATGCGGTCTATAGCCTGATACTTGCGTGATCATGAGCTGCATTACGCCATCACATTAAGTCATCTTCAGTCTGGGGCGTTACAACTGGAAGTGTCTGAGAGTCCTCGTGCACCGGCCACACCGCCTGCGAGCTGTCTTCACTCAGCGACTGCTCAGAAGAGGCATCTGCATCCCTGTTGCTCCGCTGGTCTCTCAAATCCACCACTGCCTGCAGCGCGTCTCTCCTTTCCCGAAGCACCTGCTTGCGGTTGGGAGCGGCTGTTGATTGCACTGATGACTCAGTTCGCAGCCCACGTCTGGAACGGCGACCCCTCCGATTGCCCGCCCGCGGGCCTGCGCAGCTTTGTCTCTGACTCGGTGAAGTGTGGTTTCCTTTGGTTTCGAGCCAGTCCCATGCGTCCTCTGCCGTGCTGAAGAAATGCGTGGAGTCATCTGCGACCACCCGCAGCCGGGCCGGAAATATGAGGGAGTATTTCAGATTTCGGTCCCGCATTCAGCGCTTGACGGTGAGGAAGGTACTCCGTTGCCGCTGCACACCAGGGGCATAATCTGGGAAGAAGAGGACTTGCGAGTTGCCCACTTTTATCTCTTCCATCTTTCTGGCCTCCCGGAGTACTGTGTCTCTGTCTTTAAAATTCATGAGGCGAATTAGAAAAGGTCTCGGCCCAGCACCCGGCGGTCCTACGGCACACTATGCGCCCTCTCCACCACGAAAAAAGGAGAGAGTGCACCCTCAGGCATCAATGATTTCAACCAGGCTCCAGTGTACATCACTGCGTCTCCGCCTTCTGTACCTTCCGGCAGACCCACCACGTGCACATTATTTCTCCGTGATCGGCCTTCTGCGTCATCCATTCTGCGCTCCAGGGATTGGAATCTGGCTGTGAGGCTGCGTACTTCCGCGGCCACCTCCGTGGCCACCGGGGCGATCTCCGCTACCTACTTTTCCAGCTCATGGACCTTCCCAGTCAGCTTTCTGTGATCAGCATGCAGGAGCGTAAAGTCCAACGTGACCTTGTCAATGCGACCTTCGAGAGATGTGCCTGTCTGCGTCAATGCTTCGCCGATCTGCGTCACTGCCTGAAGCACAGAGTCTATCTTTGATTCCAGACTGGTGGCGCTGGAGGAGCCCGGCGTTTCAAGTTCTTGGTCTGACTGAGTTGGGCCAGACGCCGAGCGCGTGGGCGCTGCTCCCGTGCGCTGCCTGCCCATTCTACTGAGAGCGCAATGTTCGTTGTGCGCAGGGGACGGGGCAATTTTCTGTGCTCCTCTCACTTGACTGCACTTCGCAGTGGCTCCACCCGGGTGGCCTGCCAGTCAATCACGCATTAGTCGCAGCACCGCTTTTCATCTACCGAAGCCAGGCCGCGGGCCAGTTCCGTGCGCCCACCGCGCCAGTTCAACGTGAATAGATTCCTTGTAGCTTCCTAATTACACTCCAGACAGTATTCGTGCGCTCTCTAGGTTAGTCTATGACCGTGCCTCTTGCTCTTGAAATGCGCACAGGCAGACCCCAGGTCTCCCACAGCCAAAAGTCAATGCTAAGCACATCGCCTGCGCCTGTACAGGAGGGCAAGGCGTTGGGGCCTTGTGCTGTCCTGCACACTGTGATGTATGTCCGCACCCCTGGTCTCGATGCGGTCGTCGGGGCGGTATAAATTCCTGTTGCGTGTGCCCACGGGAGCGCACCAGCCGTCTTCACCCTGCGCGCAGCACCTTGTAATGGCGTTTCTCCTGTCCCCACAGGTTGCAGCTGTATATCGGCCTGCGTATCGGCGACAGGGCTTCTCACTGCCGCACCATACGTCCTACCAGTGCCTGGTCTATATAAGGGGGTCCCCCGCGTGTCCCCGCAGGCAGCGATAACTTGACCAGCACGTACCTTTGCGCCCAATATGCTCACGTCTCAGATGTACCCCCTCACGCGATGCACAGCACTGCCCGGGCACACGCCGCCGGGCGGAGCCCTACTCGCCTCCTCTGCTCATCCGTGCTGTTGTGGTGATAAAATTGTAGGCCCCTCCGATTTGTGCTTCCAGAGTCTGAGTCCGCACCTTGTCGCTCACTGCGGCTTCAAGCAGTGGCAGACAGCAGTCCGCTGATGTTGGCGCGGCCTTCCCCACCGTCTCAGCACCCGACCGGTGCAAGGGAGGGGTCGTACAACACATTTTGCAGTCTGCCGCCGTGCCCGGCAATAGGCCACATCGCGCCTCAGGGCCAGCCGCCTATACTCGGCGAGCACCACTTTGCAGCGGGGTCCCACCCGGCTTACACGTCACCTGGGGACCCTTCACACCGCCCCGGATACGCGCAGCAGCTCCCTGCCGGGCCAGCAGTGACCTTTCGCCGCAGTGCTCAGGGCCGGTCTCCGCTCCACTCACCGTGCCCGGTAATCGCTGCACGCCCCACCTGGCCGCCACAGCTCAGCCTCGAGCAGGTCAATCTGGCCTCTGCCCTTGCAGTCGCCCGTCCCTCGGTGCCTCTCAGTTCGGCTCCACGGCGCCATCACTGCGCATGCAGCCATTCCACGGCAACGATGACACTCAGCAGTCTCAAATTTGCTGCGCAAACCCACGCCTGTACTCCCCTCCTAGCGGGCCGGTGTAGGCGACTCGATGGCACTGCAACTCGCAGGATAATTTATGGATTTGCGGATCGTGAGATGGAGCCTCGCTAGAGTGCGTCCACCATCTTGGCTAGCTAGCCACGCCCCCCCATAGGTTAAGTAGTCTGTTAATGAACATTGTCTTGTCCAGTCATACTGGGTGCAAATGAGGTTGAAAACCAAGTGTAACCAGTTGCCAGTCTCCGCTGCGCTTGACTACATAGAGAGGGTTGATTTAGTCGGAGCTGGATGTGATGTAATTATATAATAAATCATTAAAAACACTACAAGGTTAAGTTATGATTTCTTCTGCTCGTAAATCACTAATGTATGTTAAATGTGTAGAAGCCCAGCGTTAAAGTGAAGTAAAGATTACAAAATAAAACTCCCTCCCCGCGAATAAATAACAGGACTTACCAGCACACCATCATTAAATAACAAAACCTATATAAACGAAGAAATGATATTCATATTGATAATATAAATGTTAAATGATATGTATTGTCACCAGTGATGTCAGCAGCCCCATTTGTGATGATGTTTGTCAAGTGACGTAACTCGATTTGTGAGGACGAACTGTAGTTTTCAGGGCTGCAGTGCGAATTATGGTTTGTGTAGGATTTTATTTTCGGTTTTATTTCATAATCAGAGCCATAACTTTAATTGCACTATGCATGATATGCTAATGAAGATATTTTAAAGCAAGTGTAATAATCTCATGTTTTGTTTAGTAGAGCTGCATCTTCTGGGTGTTCTAGACCTAGATGATAACCTACCACACTCCTCACACTAGGGGACTATGCAGTCATTTTGAGCTTTGAGTCTGCTAAAATACTATTTTTACAACTAACACACATCAAAGACGGGCATGGCATGAGTTAAACATGCATCCGCAGAGGGAGTATTATTCTACTTCATATTAAAGTTCAGGATTTGGAGGGGCAGCTTGGCCACCTCTCCAGTGCTAATAAATGAATAAATAGCATATTACTTTCTGCACATTGTTATATATTTGCATATAAAAAAAACACCGGTAAGGGCAAACATTCACAATGTGACTGCGCTTTAAAAAAATTTAAAAAAGGAAATGTTTCCACCTCCAAAGTAGAAATCGTCAACAGAAGTCGAAAATGTCTCAAACATTCTGCGTTAAAAAACTAAAATGCCACCTTGAATATAAATAGCTGAATTTTTTCAGAAAAATAAAAGCTTTGAAGAGGCTTTGTGTCCCTACCAAAAATCTGCATAAAAGCTATTTAAGGAAACATGACAGCAACAACATACCAAAGCAGCTGAGACTAGAGGCAGGGCAACTACACCCTCACACAATATTAACAGAAACATGAGGATCATATCTCTGGTGGAGATGAACTCGGTCATCCCCCGGTATTTGAGGAAGACGCCAATGATGAGAGCAGGATGAGGACAATGCATGGCAAAAAGTGGAAATAAATCCAGCCCAAGTGGAGGTAGAATCGTATTCATTGAGATCCACTCTGCTTGTTTATTCAGATGTAGACCATGCAGTGATTATAAGAGCTGCTGACACACATGAAGATTTAAGAAGTCCTGTTTCTTGCAAGAAACTTCTAAATCCTATTCAAAGGAAAAGCCAATTGTTCCTAATTCTTCCAAGTGTCCTTCACAAAGGGGAGGAGTTTAAAAAAAAATCCTGTCACTTCAATGACGGTCAAACCAAAAGTGGAAATGAAATACAGACCTTTATCGATTATTTCTACATTGGAATCCAATGTAGGCAGCCCCTTAATAACAACTTTGCAAATAAAAGGTTGAAGAACCCTATGTTGCCTATGAGCCAATAAAAATGAAAGAGTAAAAAGTGAGATGCAATGGGAGAAAAAAAGTTGTCAGTGTTGCAGTATGTTGAATAGCAAAGTTCAAACCCTCTACTTAGCTAGAACAGTCCTCAATAGTGGGAACAGAGAGGGGAGCTAATTCAGCACTTCCGAGAAGTCTACAAAAAGCGAACAAAAGGTATTACTCAAGTGGAAAAATCTATTGCTAATGCCTTAATTGACACAGCAAACCGATAACGGTGCACAAGCACTGTTACGCGGACATGTGCGGCTCATTCAGGCTCAGACCGGGGTTTTCCAGGATTGGATCTTGCATAGATTCACATACTAGAATCCGTCACTACCGTTGATCTGTGGGTCTTACAGTATTCCCCATCATTGTCGCTTGACTGACTTTTTGACTTCATGAGACGATTCCTCACCTGAGGATGGTCGGCCAGTTACGCTTTTCATCTGAAGCCTTCTCCGGTTCTTAGAGGATTCAGCTGTGGTGGCAAAAATCACAGAAAAACATTGAGTTGGACTCCAAAGTAACAATCCTGAATAGAAGTGTCTGACTTGATCAGTTCCCAGTGGCAGATGTTAGAAAAATCAAATGCTCATTGTAGTTAAAGGGTTATGAACAGAGCTCTGAAAGGTGCTCGCATCGAAGCAACGAGCAATAGAAAATAGTGTATGGTGGCTTCTAAGGTGAACTGGAGTTCAGTTCACTTTCATCTTATTGGTTGGTTTCAGATGGTCTTGAATAAGGTAATTGGGCTAATAAAATCAACCTTTTTTCTGTGTATTTCTATGACTCTAACTTTACTGCTAATGGATAATCACTGTGGGACTCTGAGCTTGAAAAACTGGAAATGATTCAAATATGTGAATCTGTAAAAATACCAACGCTGGAAAACTGTAGTTACAATTAACATTTTCATTTAGTCCATGATTATTGAAAAGCCGTTTTCATATAAGAACTTTTTTTTGAGCATTAGTGGCTGAATCACTGGGATAATGAAATCTACTAATAAAAATGCAAAGGAAATGGAGGCACTAGAAACTTGTAGTAGTTTTTGAACAGAGGCACCTTTTGACTTCTATAATCATAGACTAAATTTCAGTCCCAGCATGGTTGGTATATAGCTTCAGATACCATTAACCAAGACTGTCACTTTAGGATTGGTGATGGAATGGACGCCTTTTCCTTTTTGCCCTTCTTGTCACGCCAAGTTTCCACGCACTGATCTACTCCAGGTGTGTAACTTGTGCTTATCTCCTGAACACCAGGAGGCAACCTTCAAGGCCTGCAGATCTTTTCGCTCTAAAAAGACACTGGGAGATTGAAGGGCAAGAAGATTACAGATGTATGCATGGGGCGTCGACGATATGCCGGAACTCTTCTGTTGGGAAGATCCAGAACTCAAGGTAGAGGCACATCCATTGACTTAAGATGAAGGCAACATCTCTCCAGACAACAGCTCCGGTCTGACATGAAGTTACAGGACAATACTCCAGGGCAACAACCCATGAGTACTGTGCCCCCTCCACCTCTGCCCCGGCCTCAGCTGGCATCAGCAAAGCCTCACCGTCTCAAAAGATAGACTGGCGGTAAGCCACCACTGCCTTCGGGCCATGGTCGGCACTGACCTGCAGATTCCAAAACGTCCAGCCACGGCTCAACGTAGAAAAAACTGCCTCAACAGCAGGTCATCGATCCGAGGCCCTCCACATCGGAATCGAGCTGACCTTCGGCACTGAAACCTTCAAATCCGAAACAACACTTCTCCGGCACCAAAAAAATCAATCTCCAAACCAAACTTTTCAGCACCAAAAATACCTGTGCCTAAACTGGCATGAGAGCCGAAAAGACATACATCTTCAAGGCATTCTCCAGACACTGGAAACAGTACTCAAGAAACTTCATTAAGAACTGGACTCTCGTCAAAAACATCTGATGATTCATCCAGATACAGAACGTATCCTTACCAGGCCTCCATATTCTGATGGATACATCTGCCTGTGGATTCCTCACCTTTTGAATTATGTCAATGCGCAGCATTCCACGGAAACTTTTCTCCATAGCTCTGCCACGTTCACGAGGACGTCACAATGTGTTGGCTCCGCATGCGACTTCATCTTTTGCTGCAACTTTGTAGCTGGTAAAGATGACTCTTCCAAGGAAGTCGGGTTTCAAGCCGTGTAGGGAATGCGGTGGACAAATGTCCATTACCGACCAGACTGCCTCTGGTGCTTATCATCAGACCACGACATTGAGGCTTGTTCTTCGTGTAAGTAGATGTATCCTAAGTCATTGAAAGGACGGGAGGCTAAGTTGTTCATGGCCAGGGCCAAGAAACAAAGAGGGGTCGTCAAAGAACTCTGCCCTGTTAGAAGTCATTGATGCATCATACTTCAAGGTCTTCTAAGAGGAAGCATAAGAGAAGTGTCGCCATGGGTCTCGGCGTCGCTCTTTCAAGGACGAGTATCCGAAGTTGGCGTCCCCAAGTCCAAGACTGCGGCGTAGGGAAGAAATATCTTAGACTCAGTCTCTGGGGATGTCTCCTGCTTCGTCTCTGAGATCTAACATGCCTCCGGCTCCGAAGTCTGTGACTCCACCTCCGGCACCGAAGCCTACTACTCCACCTCCAGCACCGGAGCCGAGAACTCTGGCTGCTCAACCAGAGCCAGATTTAGTGCTTCCTCGTATGGCGCTGGAGCACTCAAACCAGGATCCGGTCTATAAGCCATTGTTCCCGACTCCGGGCTCGGATCCATCTAACTTCCTCAATGCTATGTTTAGCATTTGTGCGAGAGCTGCCATTTCATCTGGTGCTTCTGCGGGCCCCATGGGTCTGCTTGCTTATTCACTTGGAGGTTTCCCACCTCACTACCAGCAGGTTCCTTTCTTGCCATTCATGCCCATGTCTCCTTTGGCCTGGCCTCCGCCAGCACCTAGATTGCCGACGTCGTTGCCTTTGCATTAAGGGCTTGATCCTTTGTTGAATGAATCATCCCCGGGGCCGTCTGGATCCAATCTGGTGCCAGTTCATCCACAACCGGCTCCATCAGCTTTGCCATTGGACGTTCCAGTAACGCCGGTTTCGAAGTCACCAGCGCCGCCTTTGGAGTCACTGATGCTGATGCCGAGAATCAGATCCCCTAGGGAGGTGCAAAGGCTATTAGAAGAGGAGAGATATCAGGAAGAACATGAGGGAGCTGAAGAGGGTGAAATTGTGGGCTTGGATCCTGATTTCGAAGATTTGCAGGAGTCAAGTGGGAGTTAGTATCGCCTAAAGATTTACCACCTCCTGAGGTGATGTCTTATCACGCAGTGATTCGAAAGGCTGCGGAGTTATTGGAATTGGCCTTCCATCTGCAGAGTTAAAGTCCAGTATCCTTACTGAAGTACTCCATTCGGCAGCCTCTTCATCAGAGCCATTATTGCCATTCAATAAGGCTTTAACAGAGCCTATTTTGGAAATCTGGCAAAAGCCTATGACCTCTGCTGCAGTTTCCAGGTCAGTGGCCAGAAGATATAAAGTGACTCCTGGAGATCCAGACTTTTTGTCATCACATCCTTGGCCTGAAAGTCTAGTTGTTCAGGCTTCTTGTTCCTCCAAGTTGTCAGCGGGCTCTTTTCTAACCACGTCTGCTGATAGGGCGTCCAAAAGGATGGAACAGTCGGCCAAGAAGATCTTTTCTTCAGGGATTATGGCTCTGCAATCTACTAATGTGACTTGTCTTTTGGGACGTTATGTTCATGCCTTAATGGATTCAGCAAAAGAGGTCGTCCCTAAGTTACAATTGGAGATTCTAAGTCATTTCACTGAGCTTTTGCCGGATGCTTAAACGGCACCCCAGCAGGTTATACAATAGGGGCTAGACACTCCCGACTCGGTAGCAAGAGCCATGGGGTCCACTGTGGCTACTAGATGTCATGCTTGGTTAATGGGAATCAGGCTTTCAGATGTCCAGGCTACTCTGTTGGACTTATTGTTTGATGGGTCTCGCTTGTTTGGGGCAAAGGCTGACTCTGCGCTTCAACATTTTAAAGACAGCAGGGCCACTGCAAGATCCTTGGGACTTCAGAGCCAGCCTAGCGACTATAGACTTTCCTTAAGTTTCGGGGATTCTCTAGGAACCTGTCCTTTCATTGAAGAAATTGGCAGTAGAGTGCAAATCCCCTTTACAAAACCTACAGGGGAAGGGGCAGAGGTAGTCTGTGGGGTTCTGCCCCTCAACTAGTCTCCTCCTCCTCTTCCTCTCCGGCCGTTGTGGCAGGAAAGCAGCTCTAACTCAGTCATTTTAGTGCATGCTTGCCCCGTGGGAGGACAGGTGACCTATTTTCTGCCTCACTGGAGGTCTGTCACTACAGACCTCTGGGTTTTAGACATTGCGGAGAATGGGTATGCCCCACCCTTCCACGAGTTTCTCCCTTCTTTTCCTCCCTGACAAGGCCTTTGCTCAGAAGAGCATCTTCTGCTTCTCCGGCAGGAGGTACAAACATTTCTTCAAAAGGGTGCAATAGAAATGGTTCCAGAGCAGGAAAGGGGTCAGGTGTGCTATTCCCGGTACTTCTTGATTCCCAAAAAGGATGGTCGTTTACGGCCGATCCTCGACCTCAGGTTTTTGAATTCCTACCTTAGACAGGAGAAATTCAAAATGTTAACCTAGCACAGGTTTTTCTTGCGCTGAAGAAGGAAGACTGGATGGTGTCAATTGATTTTACAGGATGTTCATTTTCACATTCCCATTCTGAAGTTACATTGGAAATATCTTCATTTTACAGTGGGGACTCAGCATTACCAGTTAGCGGTCCTTCCGTTCGAGCTTACTTCTGCATCTCGTGTCTTCACAAAGGTGATGGCAGTGGTAGCAGCACATCTCAGAAAGTCGGGGGTTCCAGTGTTCCCGTATCTGGACAACTCGCTGCTCAAAGCAAAGTCGTCCCAGATGGTGTTGCCCCATTTGCAGTTGACAACACAGCTATTGTTCAACTTAAGTTTTTCAATAAACGTACCCAAATCTCACCTGGAGCCCTCTCAGCGCAACCTGTAAATAGGGGCAGTACTGGTCACTACAGTGAATCATGCCTTCCTGCCTCCACAGAGGATTCAGGACATCCAGGCTATGATTCCACTGTTTCAGAATGGAGCGTCTGTTCCAGTCCTGAAGGTCTTGCTCCTGGTCCGTCTGTTTGCTTCCTGCATTCTGTTGGTCAACCATGCACACTGCCATATGAGGGCTGTTAAACCTTGCATCTTATGGCGTGTTTCCCCTGTCTTTTTGCTTTCTGTCCCCCTGTTTTTAATGGTACGTTGGACTTTGTTTTGCTGGTTTAGTGCCTCTGTGCACTTTCTTACTGCTGTTCATTGTTAAAGTGCAGGTGCTCCTACTGTAAATTGTATTTATGGATTGGTGTTTCCATGTTTGGCTTATCTGATTTACTACTGAGTCCCTAGTTTAGTGCACTGTGTGTGCCCAGGGCAGGGAAATCAAATGCATCTAGTGGGCCTGCAACACTGATTGTGCCACCTACACATGCAGCCTTTCAAAGGTGTCTGTATGCATGCAGTTTTTACTGCCATGTCGACCTGGCAAGTGGGCCCTAACCTTCCCTTTTCTTACATGTAAGGCACCCCTCAGGTAGGCCCAAGGTACCCCCTCTGGGCAGGGTGCAGTGTATGTGAAAGCTAGGACATGTCCTGGTGTGTGTGACATGTCCTGATAATGAAATACTGCCTATTTCGTTTTTCACTATTGCAAGGCTAGCTGTCCCTTAGACTAACATGGGAGTTGCTTTGCAACATCTTACAAGTATAACTTTCCATTGGGACAAGATGGCGAAATGGAGTTTAGGCTCTCTGAACTCAGAATTTAATAACACATCTTTTAAAGGGGATGGTTTTTAAGTTGTGTGTTTGAAAATGCCTCTTTTAGAAAGTATGCATTTTCTTGTTTAGCCATTCTGTGTGCCTCTGCTGGTTTGTGTATTGACTGTCTCGTTTGGAGTGATAGGGGCTATGGATGTGCATTCACTGTAGACAGTCACAAGGGGGGTTGAGGTGTGTCCTGTCTTTCCTGGGCGACTCCCTAGCAGGGCTGAATAGGCCTGGTCTGCATTTAGAGTGGTGGGAGGAGTTTTCACTAGCACCTGAATAGGCAGTGTCTCCTCTGCACCATGCGGTCTCCACCTCCTATAGTGAAGCTGGGCCAGAGAGGGTCGAACTGGTTTGGACTGGGCTCAGAGACCCTTGCCACAAAGAGGACAAAGAGAAAATGTGGTATAAATATTGGGTCCCTGACCACAGGACTTTAGAACTCTTTTGGATCAAGGAACCTGCCAAGAAGACGAGCTGGAGAAGCTGTGAGGAGGAACTACCACTTTGCTGTGTGCTTTGCTGTGTTGGCCTGCAGTGGCTTCTTCTGTCTTTGGTAGAGAAAGGACTGGACTGAACTTTCTGCAACTTCTTTGTATGACTTTCTCAAAGGGCTTGAGGTAGAGCTTTTGCCCCCTGTTCAAGAAGTCTCAGGAACAGCAAAGACTTCAAGTTCATCTGCTACCAGCACTAGGAACTGTGTGTTTCGTGCTGCCACAGAAGAAAAAGCAACCCAGCGCCGCCAACGACGCAGCTGCCGGCTCCGTGTCCCAAGGGCACTGCCGCACTTCGCATCGAAACCCTGGTCTCACCGACAACACCGCCACTGAGCCGCTGCTTGCACCGTGACCTGTGGGCACCGCACTTTGCACCGCCTCTCTTCACATCGCCGCCCTGGTATCCCTGACGACGACGCTCCCGCCGACATAGATGCCGCTGCTTGCACCGTGGTTTGTGTGCACCGCTCATAAGTTACACGACGCACCGCCTCGTCCCACACCGCAACCTTGGCCTGGCGGCGCCATCGACTCCAGTTCGTCAGCCGACGACAGCGTTTCAGCAATGACGATGCCGCTGCCTGCATTGTGACCATGTAGCACCGCAACGAGCACCGCACCACTTCGCACTGCAGCCCTGGTCTCACCGACGCCGCTGGACGACCGTCATCGAGCCGCTGCCTGCACGCAACCTGTGGACACTGCACATCGCTACGATGCACTTCGCACCGCAGCCCCGACGCCTGCCGACGTCAGCGCTTCTGACTTAAACCGCACGGAGTTCGATCTGCAACGCGTGTGACTTCAAGGGCCCGATGACTTCTGCACCGACCTCTGGAGCAGACACCAGGTCTTCGAGGCTCATCGCAAGGTCAACGATGCCCTGCATTTCTAAAGGTACTGTTTGCGGGTCTTCCTGACACCGTAGCTGGCCCACGACGCCGCGGTCAGCCAGAACTGTTTGGATTTGTTGTTCACGACGCCGTGATAGCCCCGGGAGGAGCTATCTACTTCAAGGAACTGTATTCTAAGTCTATTTTTCCTTATTGATATTTCTAAGAACTCTATGGGGGATTTTATTTATCATTTTTGGTCTTGTTTTGCACAGATAAAATATTGGATATTTTTCTAAAACTGGAGTTGTGTCCTTTTGTTGTGTCTTCACTGTGTTACTGCTGGTTATGTGTGGTTATGTGCGAATGCTTAACACACTGCCTCTGAGATAAGTATGACTTCTCATGCCAAGCTACCAAGGGGGTGAGCAGGAGTTATTTTAGAAGTATATCCCCCTTATCCTGACTTGGAAGAAGGGTCCCTACTTGGACAGGGTAACATCCAGCCAACTAGAGACCCCCATTTCTACCAAGGGCTCTTCAGTGGTGCCTCCACAGGCAGTTGTTACAACACACGAACAAAGATCTTGAGGAATTGGTCTGAATCTCCAGAGACACTGCAGCGGATCTGCAGTGGTGTAGTGTTTCAGGCAACCTGTCTCAAGGGAAGCCATTTCATCTTCCTTTTCCGGTGGCCACAGTGATAACGGATGCCTCTACTCTAGAGTGGGGAGCTCATCTGGGGGATCTGGAGGTCAAAGGTCTTTGGTCTCCAGAGGAAAGATTGTTTCACACCAATCTTTTTGAATTGAGGGTGATACGTCTGGCTCTCGAGGCCTTCCTCCCGTCCCTTCGTGGTCAGTCGGTTCAGGTCTCGACAGACAACACTACAGCGATGTGGTATATCAACCAACAGGGCGGGGTAGAAGGGTGAGAAGTTCTGCGGCTTTGGTCCTGGGTTCAGGACCATCAGATTTGCGTAATTACAAATCATTTGGCCGGAGTGCTGAATGTATGTGTGGACAGTCTCAGTTGGCAGCTTCCTCAGACCTGTTTGCCACTCTCGAAGGTGCTCTGCCCGTCGTTCTGCAGTCTCCAGTGTCCGATGCAGGGAGCGTTGGGGGACGCTTTTCAGTTAGATTGGGGCTCGCAGCTTATTTATGCCTTTCTCCCCATACCCTTGATTCGTCGAGTTCTGAGGAAGATTCGCCAAGACAGAGCCCATGTCAGTTTAATAGCCCTGGATTGGCCGCAAATGGTGTGGTACACGGACCTCATTTACCTCTCATTGTACTCTCCGCCCCGTCCCCCTAACTGGGCAGACCTCCTCTCGCAATCGCAGGGGCAGGTTCTACACTCCCCACCTCCAGAGCCTGCACCTTCATGCCTGGAGATTAAACGGGGCAACCTGAGTTCTTTTTCTCTCCCACCTGATGTGGTGGACCATATTTTATCGCCCAGAAGACACTCCACCAAGACTGTCTATGCTGGCAATGGGGCAAAATTTGTGAAATGGTGTGGAGAGAAGTCAGTTGACCCCTTGAAAGCCCATTTATCTTATGTTTTAAATTTTGCACTATCCCTGGCGCGACAAGGCGCTGTGGCTACTATTAAAGGTTACCTATCTGCCTTGTCTGCTTTGCTTTGTTTGCCAGATCAGCCTTCACTGTTTAAATCCCCTATAGTTATTAGATTTATTAAGGGTCTCACTAATAGGTTTCCTCCCACTCCGTTTATTATGCTTCAGTGGGATCTTAATCTTGTTCTTACGTTTCTGAGGGGTTCCCCTTTTGGACCCTTACATAAACTATATTTTTAGTTGCAATTACATCTGCTAGAAGGGTGGGTGAATTGCAGGCTCTCAGCTCCAAGTCTCCTTTTACAGCTTTTCATGCGGATAAGATGGTTCTTAGTACCAGAGCTACATTCCTGCCTGTTCCACTTGAGGCAGTCCATTACCTTGCCTACATTCTGCCCTCCCCCACATCCATCTAAGGAGGATGATGAGACTTCATCATTTGTACCCCAAGAGGGCAGTGAACTTCTACTTGGATAGAACCAGAGAATTCAGACTGGATGACCAGCTTTTCATCGGATATGTAGGCAAGATGAAGGGCAAGGCTGTCCACAAAAGAACTTTATCTAGGTGGATAATCCTGTGCATCAAGATTTGCTCCGCAATGGACATGAAGGAGCCTCCTGAAGGTATTTGTGCTCATTCTACCAGAGCTAAATCATCTTCTTTGGCTAGAGGTGTACCTGTGATTGACATCTGCAAAGCGGCAACTTGGCCCTCCCTCCACACTTTCGTAAAGCATTATTGCTTGGATTCGGAGGTGAGGAGGGATGGCCATTTTGCTTGTTCTGTGGTACAGGATTTTTGGGTATCGGCATACAGGCATCCTCCGTGTGCGGGACTGCTTGGGGATTCTATTCAAAAGGGGAGGAATCCACGGGCAGATCCATCAGAAGAACACACTATTTACCTTTGGTAACGCTTTTTCTGGTGGATACAGTAGCTGCCTGTGGATTCCTCACTGACCCACCCGCCCCGTTTCCTGTCTGCTTATACCAGAAAAAAACAAATGTGTCTAAATCTTTCATACAAATCTTTTCTATGAGATCTTCTGCCTAATTCATGAGGATATGTTGTTTTGGAAATCTCTATAGTGTGTTATGTCATTCTGTTGTGTATTGCATACTTGTGGAAATGTTAGTTCACCTATGCGCCTCGAAGGCACGGACAAAATGGGTGGAACTGACGTCAGCATGCCGACAAGGTTCTCTTATAGCTCCGATGAGGTCACGTGGAGTCGCGTGCGGAGCCGATACATTGTGATGTTCTCATCGATGTGAGTGAGATATAGAGAGAGGTTTTCGTGGAATGCTGAGCATTGGGATAATTCAAAAGGTGAGGAATCCACAGGTAGATACTGTATCCACCAGAAAATGTGTTACTTGTTCTTCAGGGACACAGCCACCTAAAAGGCAACTATCTTTTGAGGAAGCAATTGATGTTCATCAAAAGAAAAAGAAGAGGGAGGATAAAGCCACCGGCCCACTGCACATCAGTCCATCATACCTCCCGTGTATACTCCCTCACCACAGCTTCCACGGTTCACTTCACTCCTTCACAGGGGATGGTGATCGATTTTCAATACCACCTCTAGATGAATGGGAGTCATATGATGCATATCCATCTGATAACTCCGATCCAGATCTCTACCCATCAAAACCTTCCCCTCCTGATGACCACAATACTTTTCACGACCTTATAAGTAGGGCAGCCACTTTTCAAAAAGTGCCACATCACACTGGGCCCCTGGAGGAAGACTTCTTTTTCAAGATTCTCTTGTCCACTCAGAGTTCGGCACAATACCTCCCAATGCTCAAGGGTATGCTCAGGCACTCAGGATATTTTCAATGACCCAGTTAGATCCAAGGTTATTACTCCTAGGGTAGATAAGAAGTATAAACCTTCCCCAATCAACTTTACATATATTAAGGGCCAACTTGCACCTAACTCCCTTGTGGTGGCCACAGCCCATAAACGGGCAAACTCTCAAACATCTGGTGAGGCGCCCCCACTGGATGAAGAGAGTAAAGGATAGATGCTGTGAGTGAGTGCCAGCACAATCTGCCAACCGTTGGAGGATTCAAAACTCCATTGGTCTCCTATCATGCTACGATAGGGCCCACTGGGATGAGATGGAGGGGATTCTCTAGCATCTCCCCGAGGAACATAAGAAAAAGGCATACCAAATTGCCTCGGAGGGTAAACACCTATCTAACACAACTATATTTTGTGCCCTTGATGCAGTTGATACAGCAGCTAGAGGAATTAATTCAAGCCTGATATTCAGGAGACATGCCTGGTTAAGGGTCGGTTGTTCTTTCCTGCTCCTTCAGTCAGGACCCTGGAATTCACAGCTCCGACTTTTTGACTTTTTAGTCAGAAAAATCATCTCTATTTCTAGTTTTCTACTCTTCACTCGACGCCTTTGGGCTTTAGAGTGAAGCACTTCCATTTTTTAGACAGAAAAGGCTTTATTTTCTGTCAGAATGCCTTCCCTTTTTGACACCTGCCCTTCCTGTGGCAAAAAGAAGGCTAGGACTGACACACATTCAGTGTGTATTCTCTGCCTCCCTGATTCTCACTCTCCAGAGACCTGTCAGCATTGTAAGAAGCTGTCCAGGAGAACCATCAAGGAAAGGGAGAGAATACGGCTGTATGGGCTCTCTGTAAGAGGTAGGTCTCCAGTGAGACAAAAGAAGAAGAGAGCAAGATCGACGTCAAGAAGCAAGATTCCAATCTGTTCGCCGTTGGGATCAGCGTCGAACCTTCCAGTGGCGAAGAAGCAGGCGTCGTCGAAGTCTTCGGTGCAGGCGATCAATGCCAAGACCGGAGACCGTTCCAACGTAGAGTCAGATATCGGAGCCTCCATTGGTGTCAACCCGGCGACGATCAACGTCGAGGAATAGGTCTCCGCCAGCGTTGGCTGAACGTTCGTCGTCGAGACATGATGCTCCGGTGCCGCCCTTTCGCAGGCGATCGACGTCGAGGCACAGGTCTCCGTCTACTCATAGACGGTCGACGTCGAGGCATAAGACTCCGCCTCTGTCGTCAAGAAGGGGGTCGACGTCGAAGCACCAGGTTCAACCGTCGACGCCCAAACAGAGATCTCCGTCGTCGTATGCCCAGAGACGATCGACGTCGAGGCAAAAGACTCTACGGTCGTCGCCCAGGAGATTGATGTCGAAGCAGAAGACTCCATCGGCTACTTCTCCTAAGTCGACGTAGAGACGGGTCGCTGGCGAAGAGACACTCAGCGTCGAGGCAGAGGTCCCCGCCGGCGTCTTCTCGTAGTCAACCGGCGTCGAGGCACAGGACTCAGTCGGCGTCACCACATAGACGTTCAACGTCGAGGCTATCTCCTCCGCCTTCAGGCAGGAAACGATCGACGTCGAGATGCAGGGATCGTTCGACGTCGAGACACAGATCTCGGTCGGTGACCATTTCGTCATCTCCATCAACAGCGCCGAGGGCAGAATCTCCAGCGCTGGGTCATGCAGAGACTCCTCGTTCGACGTCGAGACACTCTAGTCAGTCGGCGCCGACCCATCGTACTGTCTCAAGACACTCGTCGTCGTCACACTCCGGATCACCGGAGGTGGCTATCTCGACGTCGAGCAGTCCAGCGCCTTCTCCAGTACGACCTCGGCCACCTGTATCTCCTGCAGAAGTCTGGTACGATGCAAGCAGGAGGCAATCCGGACTATTCCAGTCTTTTGCACAGGTCTCCTCTAGCCCGGCTGGTGCAAGCGGTGGATCGCTCCCCTACTGCTCCACCAAGGGGTCGGGAGCGAACTCATACTCCTGCATCCTCCTCATGAAGAAGATCCAGGTCTCGAGAGCGCAGGAGAAGGCACAGATCTCCGACAAAGGGATTACTCACCGACTCTGACCGACAGCCCACCGTCGAGGATCTCTCCGGTGGATGACGTCAGTACTTTTCAGGATGTTCTGGCCAGAGGGGCAAATAAGTTGAACATTGTTATGCCCACTCAACAGGCTTCATCCTCTGTGATATGCGAAACGCTGCATCAGAGGTTAACATCCAGACCTTTGGTGCCGGGCCTCCTTCAGCCAGTTATGGATGTTTTTCTGATGCCTGCAACACTCAAGACTGCACCAGCGAGGATCTTAAAGAAATATAGACCCCCGCAGGAGGATCCTTTATTCCTCAGGTCTGATCCGCCACCTGATTCTGTGATTATAGCGGCTGCTAAAAAATACTCATGCGGTGGCCTCTTCATCATCCGTTCCTCCGGATAAGGAGAGCAGAACACAGGATTCATGGGGCAGGAAGGTCTGTGGCACGTCAGCCTCCATGCTTAAGGTCTCCAGCGCCTCAGCGCTTTTAGGGCGCTACGATAGATCTCTGTGGGACTCGCTTCAGAGATTTACGGAAAAACTCCCAAAGGAGGACCGCAGGGACTTTGAGGAGGTATTACAAGAAGGAAGCCTGGTGGCAAATCAGGTGATCAGCGCCGCAGCTGATGGAGCTACGCTGTCGGCACATGCCTGTGCACATGGATATGTGCCAGAAGATCATCCTGGCTCCGGTTAACTGCGCTAAAGCCGGAAGTGCAATCTCGCATCCTCAATTTGCCTTTCTCAGGGACATCCTTATTTGGAACACACACTGATGAGGAGATGTCACGGATGAAGACAGAGCTGGATACCTTGAAGGCAGTTGGCCTTGAGAAAAGAAAAGAATTCAAACGCTGTTACAGGCTGTATGATAGGCGGCCCTTCCACCATAGGGTTCAAACCCCTCATTGGCAGAGCCAGCAACATCAACAGACCCAGTCAAAGTCGCACTATCAGGGTCGTCGCTCCCCCAGAGGAAGAGGAACCCCTCGGCAGACTTCTACCTCGGCAAAAACACCTTCCAAACAATGAGTGTCTGCTTCCCCCATCGCCGTTATCCACTCCAGTGGGGGGGGAAGTGTTGCAAATCATCTAGAAGAGTGGCGTGCGATCACAAAAGATCAGTGGGTGTCGACTACGCTACAGAATGGGTACTCGCTTCGTTTCCGGCATCGACCTCCTGCGATCCCTCCAGTAAAATCAACGTGTCATCAAATAAAGATACTGCGACGGGAAGTTGCCATCCTCCTGCGAAAATCAGCTATCGAGGAGGTTCCTATGTCGCAACGAGGTCGAGGAGTATATTCAAGATACTTCCTGGTGAGGAAGAAAGGGCGGAAGGCAGAATACAGGCCCATTCTAGATCTTCGGGCCCTCAACAAATCCATTAAAAAAGAAACGTTTCGCATGCTGTCTCTCCATCAAATATATCCGCATCTGCGAAAGGGAGATTGGATGTGTTCGTTGGACCTGCAAGATGCATACTTCCATGTCCCGGTCAGTCCACTGCACAGGAAGTTCCTACGTTTTCTAGTGGGATGGACCCATTACCAGTTCAAAGTCTTGCCCTTCGGGTTGAAGTCAGCTCCTCGGGTGTTCACGAAGTGCATGGCAGTGGTGGCAGCCGCTCTACGTCGCAGAGGCATCTTTGTGTACCCCTATCTCGACGACTGGCTTCTGAAGGGTCCCTCTCCCCAGAGCGTGGGGAACCATTTTCAGCAATGTCTGAGCCTATGCCTGCAGCTAGGTCTCCAAGTCAACTTCGAGAAATCGACGCAGCAGCCCACGCAAAGAATGCAGTATCTGGGGCAACAATAGACTCCGCAGTAGGAAAAGTGTTTCCTTCGGAGGAGAGACTGTTATCTATCATTCTGAAGGACAAACAGATTCTACACAACGTTTTGCGTTCGGTCCGTCAGGTTGCCTCTCTCCTGGGGTCGATGGCCTCCTGCATTTTTCTGGTCCCCAATGCCAGACTCCGAATGCTTCCTCTGCAGCAAGACCTGGAAGACAAGTGGGATCAACGGTCTGCTCGGTGGGACGACAGGATACAGCTGTCAAAAGCAGCCAGAGCTTCAATTCCATGGTGGATGCGAAAGGAGAATCTGCTGGTAGGGATTCCGTTCCATCAGGCGCCTCCCTCTCAGTCATTGATCACGGATGCCTCCCTACAGGGTTGGGGAGCCCACATGGGGCCGCTTCAGACTCTGGGTCGTTGGTCAGCAAAAGAACAGTTTTACCACATCAACATGCTGGAGCTGAGAGCGGTGCAAGTCGCTCTCAAAGCCTTCCTTCCTTCAATTCAGACCAACTCCATCCTGGTTCAGACTGACAACACAACGTCCATGTACTATCTGAACAAGCAGGGAGGAACTCGATCGAGGTCCCTATCTCTGGAAGCGCAAGCTCTCTGGCATTGGCTCCTGGCGAGGAATCTCTCCATAATGGCAATTCACCTTCCAGGAGAGCAGAATTCACAAGCAGACGCTCTCAGCCGGCACTTCGAGGACCAGCAGGACTGGGTTCTAAACGACGAGGTCGTCGAAAGCATCTTCCAAGAATGGGGTCGTCCAACCATCGACCTGTTCGCAGACGACGCAAACAAAAAATGCCGAGACTTCGCCTCAAGGTACTACCGACCAGGGTCGAAAGGGAATGCCCTTTTGATCAGCTGGTCAGGGGCATTTGTGTATGCCTTTCCTCCCCTTCCACTCATCCCGAAGGTCGTGACCAAGCTCTCCCACTCAGAGGCGAGAATGATACTGATTGCTCCGGACTGGCCAAGGCAGTGGTGGTACCCGGACCTTCTACACCTGTCAGAACGTCCACACAGGAGACTGCCGTGCAGGCCGGACCTGCTGTCCAAGATGAACGGGAGCATTTATCACCCCAACCTTTCCTCACTGAACTTGGCAGCATGTCTCCTGAGGTCCTCCAGTATGGTCATTTAGGGCTCCCTCAAGACTGCATGACCATCCTGAAAGAGGCTAGAAGACCATCCACAAGGCATTCCTATGCTTGTATATTTGTTGTGTTCAGAATAATTGTAGTCCTACCAAGGGACAGGAAGAAGTGATCTTACCCTACCTGCTTCATTTAGCTAAGGCAGGCCTGAAATTCTCTTCCATTAAGGTACACCTAGCTGCCATAACAGCGTATAGGCGTTCACCTTCTCAACCTTCTTTTTTCCAACTGCAGGTAGTAAAGGACTTCTTACAGGGTCTGAAGAAGGTCTATCCTCCTATTCGGCCTCCTTCACCTCCCTGGGAACTGAACCTGGTTCTTTCTAAATTGATGGGTCCCCCTTTTGAGCCGATCCACAAAGCAACGCTACAACACCTTAAATGGAAGGTGGCGTTCCTTGTGGCGATTACCTCAGCTCGCAGGGTGAGCGAGATCCAGGCCCTCTGCTCAAAAGAACCTTACACTGTTTTTCACCTCAATAGGGTTGTTATGAGAACCCACCCCTCCTTTCTCCCGAAGGTGGTGTCGGATTTTCATGTGAACCAGACCATTTCGCTTCCAACCTTTTTTCCAAATCCCTCTACTCCAGCTGAGAGGGCTCTGCATTCCTTAGACCTGAAGAGAGTTTTAAAATTTTACTTGGACAGGTCTAAATCAATTAGGAAAGCTGATCAACTGTTCATCAATACGGTTCGATCAGGACAGGTTTTCCAGCCTCTAAACGGTCCATCTCCAGGTGGATAGTTTCGTGCATCAAACTGGCTTATCAGCTAGCACAGAAGCCACTTTGGTCTAGACCAAAAGCACATTCCACTAGGGGAAAAGCGGCGACTGCTGCTTTCCTTAACAATGTACCGATTTCCGAGATCTGTAAAGCAGCTACTTGGAGATCTATACATACGTTTACAAGACATTATTGTCTTGATTCAGATACCAGAGCAGACTCCCAAGTAGGCCAGGCCTCCTTGAGGAATCTGTTCCATCACTGATTTACTCTACTTGTTAATTGGGTCATTCTCCCTCATTTGCCCGCAGGTGGGAGGATGGGCTTGCTATTCTATTCAGTGCTTATGACTATTGATGAGGATCCCCTGGAAGAGAAGGATAAGTTACTTTCCTGTAATCCTAGTTCTCTTCCAGGGGTATCCTCATCAATAGTCATAACCAACCCACCCGCCTCCCCAGGCAAATGAGAATGTCGGTTATGTTAAAAGTATATTTTTGTGCCCTGACCTTCGGGTCTCCGCAAAGAACAACTGACCTAACTATCACCCCTGAGGCATGATGGGAAGCTAGGTGTCATGGCTGCCTTAAAGGCAGGGTGCTAGTTTTTGTGTTACAATGGCTTTCACTTTCTATGCTATTGGTTTTTTCAATGCAGCCTGTAGGCTAACAATGATTGCTGTATGGCAGTTTTTTTCATGAGTCTGCTCATTAAAAAGAGTTCAAGTGATACTTGCCCTCCTGTGGTCTATGTATTTATAAAAGTAGTTTTCATTATTGCATTGTATATATATAGAGCTGCATATGACTTTAATTAGGATACCCCTGGAAGAGAACTAGGATTACAGGTAAGTAACTTATCCTTCATGGCCGCACTGGACCTAAAGGACGCCTACTTCCACATTCCAATTCACCTAGCATATCGTCAGTACCAAGTGCCTAGCAGCAGTAGCAGCTCACTTACGCAGGCAAAATATCTATGTTTTCCCTTACCTGGACGATAAACTCATTAAGAGCAATACTCATCAAAACTGTTTTCAACATACTCAAACTACCATAAACCTACTTCATCAACTAGGTTTGATGGTCAAACCAGTCAAATCTCAAGTACAGCCCCTTCAGATACAACCTTACCTTGGAGCTATTCTCAATTCACATGTGGGGAAAGCTTACCCAAACGCTGCAAGGATTCAATCCTTCAAAACATTTATTTCACAATTTCAGCCTCATCGGCAGATGACTAGTGAGAACAGTCATGCACCTCCTAGGGAACATGGCATCATGCATAGCTATAGTACCTCATGCCAGACTCAATATGCACCTGTTGCAAGAATGCTTAGCGCATCAATAGGCTCAAGCAGAAGGTCAGCTACAAGATGTTGTGTTGACCAGCCGTCAAGCTTACCACTCCCTGCAATGGTGAAATTCCAGAAATCTTCAAAAGAAACAGCGTTTACTAAACCAAGTTCCACACCAGGTATTTCCCAACTGGCATGACCTTCTAACCCAAAACCAGGGAGCAGTAAGACATCCAAATCCCAGATCTCTGTCTTGCAATTTGGCTCCTGAGGTCTTAGAATTTGGATACTTAAACTTACCTCAACAGTGCATGGATATTTTTAAAGAGGCAAGAAGACCCACTACTAGAGCCTGCTATGCGGCAAAGTGCAAACGCTTTGGTCACTATTGCCATTCAAAGAATATTAACCCCTTCACAGCAAGCCTCAAGATATTGTCTGTTACCTTCTCCATTCAAAGACCTCTGGGTTAGCCATCAATTTCATTAGACTACACTTGGCGGTAGTCGCCGCATATCTCCAAAAAAGGGAACAAACTTGTATATTCAGAATTTCCGTCATTAAAGCTTTTCTAGAGGGCCTCAAAAGAGTTGTCCCGCCTAGGGTTCCTCCAACACCAGCTTGGAACCTCAGTGTGGTGTTAGCAAGGTTAATGGGTCCCCCATTTGAACCTTTACACTCATGTCCTATCCAGTTTCTATCCTGGAAAATTATTTTTCTCATTACAATCACTTCACTCAGACGTGTCCAGTGAGCTTCAGGCATTAACTCTGGAAGAACCATTCTTTCAACTTCATAAAGGCAAAGTGGTTGTACGTACCAACCCTAAATTCCTCCTGAAAGTGGTTTCTCCGTTCCACTTAAATGAATCTATTGGGGTTGCCAGTATTCTTTCCACCACCTGATTCTGTTGCAGAAAGAGCCTTACAAACTGGATGTAAAAAGTGCTCTCATGTATTATTTTGACAGAACTCAATCATTCTGAAAGACACAGTAACACATTGTTGCATTCTCAAAACCACATAAAGGAAGGGCCATCTTGAAAGCAAGCATTTCACGTTGGATTGTAAAATGCATCCAGACTTGTTATGCTAAAGCTAAACAAACCCTACCTATTCCTCCAAAGGCTCACTTGACTCGTAAAAAGGGAGCCTTCATGGCCTTTTTAGGCAATATACCCATGGCTGACATATGTAGAGCAGCTACATGGACTACACCGCACATATTTACAAAACATTACTGTGTATATGTCATGACCTCTGAACAAGCCAATGTAGGTCAAGCGGTTCTACACACATTATTTCAAGCAAACGCAACCCACCAGGTTAGGCACCGCTTTGGGAGAAAAACTGCTTTACAGTCTTTGCTAAGTGTGTATCTGCAGCCACAAATGCCATCAAACGCAAAATGTTACTTACCCAGTAAGCATTTGTTTGTGGCATGTAGTGCTGTAGATTCACATGCGCCCACCCTTCTCCCCGGACACCTGTGTTGGTTGCGGTTATCTACATTAAACATTATACTATTTTTGCATGGTCATCTCACTAGGATACATCATCCTTCACACGCCATCCTCACCTGCCAAGCGGAGAATAATCTAACAATGGCGTCGAGGACCATGTGCAATGCAAGCAAGAGGAGTCACTACACCTCGTGACTTGTAAGAAGAAAAACTTGCACACTTCCAAGCTCAACACTAGATGGCAGACTTTTGCCAAGCATGAAAATCTACAGCACTACCTGCCATAAACTGCGTAAGTAACATTTTCCTTATTCAGCATTTGTGTCTTTCATAGATTCACAGGCCACCCACCCTCCTCCTGGTAAGAGTCTCACTTCTTGATAACTTACATTCTTGAGCTTTCAAAATATGAGCTATGATGTTTTCTAAAGTGAGTGAAATTGCTCCGTGCATTCACCTCATATCTTTAAGTTTGGGTGCTTTTAAATGAGCTAATAAACAAATGACTATTCCTAATCCTGTGGCCATTTTGACAATGTTTATTGAAGTTTTAAACTACTGGGGATTTCCAACCGGACTACTGGGACTAAGTCAAGCCGGTGAATCTATGAAAAATATATATGCTGGGGATTTGTAGTTACAGATACCTAACATGTTTTTTATACACCTGCTTCACAAGTTGGTCAGCTTAAAGTTATAACCCATTCCATCCCAATGTGGCAGCCACCAAATTTGAGTAAGGAGTCCTTGCATCTGTGTCCCTTAACCACTTCTCAGACTTTGCAGTAGTCCATCTCTTGTCAGAGTTAAGAGATCAGTTATTAGAAGTCTAGTTATAAACATATTTGGGATAATACCCTGGTCCTAGAACACCTTTTAGTTTTCTGTTTATATTGTAGTCTTAACTTTTTCTTTCTGATAGAGACTTCTAACCGCAGATTCCACACCTTTTGAATATTCCTCAGGTGTCAAACTGGACCCCGAAACTGTCAGCAGTACCTGTGTTTTCCCATAGATGGAGCCATGTAGAATCGCACAGATACCATTATGCTCTGGGAATGATGTGCAGAGCCACCCACCTGCTCTGACGTCAATTCTTTTCTTTCTGCGCCACCAGACGCGGATCCGGAGCTACCGCTTGCCTCTTTAAGAATTATTTTACCTAAAAAAAATTACAGTGTGCAGAGGAAATGTTGCATCCCTTGACAACCGGTTTTAAACCCTGCATGAACTGTAACAAGCAAATGTGTTTGACAGATCGTCATCAGATTTGCCTCTGGGACTAGGTTTGAGTTATGACTCTAAGGCCTGAAGTGTCTCCCCGTCGAATCCTAAGGCCATACAAGGACCTCGAGGTTATACTCTATGATGCCAAACACTGGAAGACTCTTCGTCGAGATCAGTCTAAGTCCAAAGGTCAGTCTTGGTCTCATTCCCAGTCTAGAAGTCGCAGGAGTCTGTCCCGAGGTTGTTCGTCGTCGTGCTCCAAACCTTCGGGTAAGTCCATTCAAAGAAAAGCCATTAAAAAAACAAATGGAACTCAGCACCTTTCCGCCACTGTTGGATTCCTGAGAAGGTGCGAGGGCATCACCATACCTCTGGATCTTCCTTCCGGAGTCGGTCGACTTTGAAACCAATCCCGCAACTTGTCCTGGCACAACCAGGGATTCCGGGGCTGTCTGCAACATAAAGGCAGATCCAAGAGTTCTGCGAGTCCATGCTCTCTACCTTTGTATCCATTCAGGCACCCTCTGGCGTGCCTGCAGGCCCAAAGAAGCAGAGAGGATCCCCATCTAGGATACCTCTGGCAGGTTTTCCCTCAAACATCCCCAACGGGCCTCTCTTGCCTCCTGTACCAACTTATGCGATCCACCCCTTTCCCTGAGGATGGAATCTGGTGCCGGCTCCATTGTGTCCGTACGACGAGGTGCTCATTGTGGTCTTCTACTCTGTTGGCACTGCTAGGACCGCAGCCGAGGCTACCCTCGCTTTCCATCAAACAACAACCTGCACCACTTGACATCCCACCTCCCCAAGGAAGATCCCATGCATTGCATACCTTATTTGGCACAGATTCTGACTACGTATACGACGCAGCTGTTGAATTTGGCCAATTCTACCATGAAGAGTATTGGTATTTTGACCTCCAAGAGGCCATAGGCCTTGACGCCTCTCCTGATCCTGTACTTTTCACACCTTCAGGGCCTGCCACTGAAGAGAGTACTTCCTTTGTGATGGTCATGCAGGGGGTGGCTGAAGTTCTCAACCTCCAGCTTCCCCCTCATAGATCAAAACCAGTGTCTTGACTGAAGTTCTCCAGCCAGAGCAAACCACCACTGAACCCCTGTTACCTTTTAACGAGGCATTCGCTGATAATCTCAGGCCCCCCAGTAAATCCCCAAAATGCAAGTTGCCACTGACTTGTCCTTGGCGACCCTTCATTTTTGTCTCAGCACTCCTCTTCTGAGAGCTTAGCAGTGCAGGTATCTACTAGTTGGGCAACCCCAAATACTTTTTCAGCTATTCTCTCCGATACGGAGCCCAAAAGAGTGGAGACCTTTGTTAAAAGGGTGTTTACTTCCACCAGTTTAGCCCTCAGGTTTGTCGATGCCAGTTGCCTGCTGGGCCTTTTTTGCCGCGTTTTGGGATTCAGTGGCTCAAGTCCTCTCAGCTGTCCTGGAAGACCTCTATGACTCAAACTATACAGGACGGTCGTGACATAGCCAAATTCACAATTTGTTGTAGCCTAGACCCCACCTATTTGGTCCAGTGATCCATAGGCATTAGTGTCGCCATTTGTCACCATGCCTGGCAGCGGTCAAGGGTTTTTTCAGGCGGTGTCCAGTCGTCCCTTATGGAAATGCTCTTTGACGGGACTTGTCTTTTTTGGGACAAGACAGATTCTGCTCTGGAGCGGTTCAACAGAGCATAGACGCGGCATGCTCCATTGGCTTATCTGCCCCACCTCGCCAGCTCTACCATTCCTTTTGCAGTTTCAGCAGAGGCACTCCATACCGGCAGCCACTTGAACCTCAGCAAAGGTGCCCAGCAGTATTGATGCCGAGGCCAAGGCACCCACTAACCCCGCGTCAGGGTCAATGAGCCAGTCAGTCTACTCCCCCCAATACCACTCCGCCCCCCAACGCTGACCCACTGGCCACACCCTTTTAGTATGTCCTTACTGGAGCAAAGCCACCCAGTTGGAGGCAGGATTAAACAATTCTTGCTGGGTTGGCAGGCCATGAAATCGGACAGGCGGGTCCTGCAGCTTGTCAAGTAGGGATTTACCCTACCCTTCATAGCCACTCCTGAGCATTATCCACGGACCCCTAGACCGACTGATGGAGGACCATCTGTCTCTGTTACTGCAGGAAGTCCAATCCCTTTTGGCCAAAGGGGCTATCGAGAGGTTGCCGGTGCCAGAAGAGGGTCATGGTTGTTATTCCTGCTACTTTGTGGTGCAAAAGAAGGATGTAGGTCTTCGTCCTATCTTTTATTTTCACCCTCTCAATGCCTTCCTCTGGGAGGAAAAATTCGGAAAGCTCACCCTGGTCCAGATAGTGTCTGCCCTCCACCCTGAAGATTGGATGGTAGCATTGGATCTGCAGGATGCCTATTTCCATATCCCTGTCCTGCATGCCCGATGGCACTACCTGCGGTTCATGGTGGAACAGGAGCATTTTCAGTTCACTGTGCTCCCTTTTGGTCTCACCACCGTGCCTTGGGTGTAAACGAAAGTGATGGTAGCAGCACATCCTTGGAGGTCAGGAGTCCCAGTCTTCCCCAACATCAACGGCTGGCTGTGGAAGGCGGGCTTGCCCCAGGCAGTCGTCTGCCACCTCCAGACTACAGTGAACCTCTTGTCATCTTTGGGGTCACTATCAACGTGTGAACTCACACATGACTCCTCAGACGCTCCTCTTCCTCGGAACGCTCCCCTTCATCGGAGTAACACGGTTCGTTTTTGTGCCTTTCCGTTGGAAACCACTTGGCAGGATCCTTGAATGTCAGGGCGAACAAACTCAGCTGTCAATGCCTAGGGGAATCATGAATGGCAGTTGCACCCGGAGGTGGCACAAGGTCTCTTCCGAGAATGGAGGGAATCTTGGCTCGATCTGTTCTCCTCTGCCAAGAATATACAATGTCTGCAGTATTGTGTGTTGTAGTTTTCAAGGCATCTCTTCCTCGGAGACTCATTCTGCTCAGAGTGGCACTCTGGACTCCAGTATGCCTTACCGCTGATGCCTCTTCTGCCTCAAGTGCTGAAGAAGATCAGGGCTGACTGGGCCCAAGTCTTCCTAGTGACCCAGATTGGGAACAGATAGCATGATATCCAGAGCTCCTAGATCTTTTCTGATCTGTCTGTCCTTCTGGGAGCATCTGCTGTCGCAGCAACTGGGCAGGATTCTGCACCTGGGTCTTCGCAAACTCCATCTTCATGCTTTGAGATTGAGCGGCAACAGCTGAACACTTTCAAGTTTACTCTGTATGTGGTTGATGTCATCTTTGTAGCCAGGTGTCCCTCAGCCTGTTGTTGAGAAATTTGTAACTTGGTGCGGCATACAGACCCTCTCCAGGCAAAGTTAACTGATGTTTTGTTTCTGTCCCTCGTCTGGCAAGACTTTGTTCTGGGTCCAGTTAAAGGGTATCTTTTAGCTCTTCCGGCCTTTTTTCCATTGCAGTATCAGCCCTCATTATTTAAAATACCATTTGTGCTGCATTTCTATAAAACCTGTTTCCTCCCTCTCGCTTTGTCATTCCACAGTGGGATCTTAATCTGGTCCTCACATACTTGATGTGTACTCCCATTGAGCCACTTCACAGCTGTCCCTTACGGGTTTTCACTCTGAAGACTGTGTTCGTCTTCGACATAACATTGGCAATGTGTGCAAGTGAGCTTCAAGCACTGTCAATCCGCCGTACACCACCATCTTTCCAGAGAAACTGGTCTGCGGACGTGAGCATCCTTCTTGACAAAAGTTATGACCTTGTTCCATGTGGGTCAAACTATCACCCTGCTGGTGCTATGTGCTCCACCTCACTCCTCTAAGGAGGAGGAGAGACTCTATCACTTAAAACATCAAAAGAGCACTGAGCTTTTAACTATATTGTACTAGAGGATGCCAGGTCGCCGATCAGCACTTTTTCCGGTTGGATGGGATGGCCGGGAAATTCTTGCTGGCATTCAAAGAGGACCCCCGGGCTTTGCTAGCCCTGGCGATACATGACAGCCAGGATGTGGCAAAATACATACTCTCTGCCTGCCTGGACACTGCTGACTACATTGGCAGAGCCATTAGCACTAGTGGCATGCTCAGATGGCATTCTTGGATTGGTCAACCAGGTTTTCTGGTGACATGCAAGTATCCCTAATGTATTTGACCATGATGAGTCCAGGTTCTTATTACAAAAAGGCTGATTTGGCCCTACAAAAGTTCAAAAACAGTCACACCACTACACATTCCTTCGGATTGAATCTTGTGAGGCAGTTTCCCCACCAGGTAACGAAATTCAGGGGTTACTCCAGAGGCTAGCTTACAGGCAGTGCCACCCCTCTCAACTGGTTGCCCTGCAGCCAGCCCAATCCTTTCAAGGCTGTGGACTGCCACAAGTAGGAATCAAACAGGCCAGCAGAGACACCAGTTTTCTAGTTCTTCCTCTCGACTCCCCACCCCCAACTGTAGCAGATCTCAAGCCACTTTAGTTTGCCCATGACCACTCATGCCAGCCTATTAGTATGCAGGATCCAGCATCTCCTCCCTGGCTGGAGATCCATCCCGTCAGGCATATAGGTCTTTCAGATTGTTCAAAAGGGGAACCCCCTTTCTTTAATTTTCCCCACTTCACATTCCTCCCACACAATATCAGATTTCACAGAAGAACTCAGCAATCCTGATGCAGTAGGTAATTTATTTACTCTCCAAGGATGCTATTAAATGGATACCCATCTCGGAAAGGAGTAGGATGCTATGTGTGCAATTTCTCTTTCTGAAGAAGGTTGTGGGCCACCGGCCTATTTTGGACCTCTACCCTATGAATGCCTTTCTGCAGAAGAGCAAATAAAAAATGCTCACACTGGTAGAACCTTAAGAACACTGGAGCGTCTCGAGACGAAGTTGCGCCTGACTGCAGGAACAATAAGGGGGCTCTTATTAAGGAGTCCCACGTAACTGACACAGTCCTAAGACCGACAAACCTGGCTTTCATCTTCAACCAGGGACCGGGCCAGATTGAGCCACAGGAACCTCTCCGCAACGCCATTACTTGCCAATCTTCACACTTGCCCTGGCGAAGTTCATCAATTGAACGAAACGCGTTGGCTGATGCTTTGCATGGACTGTTTGAAATAAAGACTTATATTTTCTTGCAACAAAGACATCGATCAAGTTTCTTTATTAACATCATACTCACCTGGTAGTGCACCGCTCCAGTGTTCTTAAAGTACTGTATATCTGCTTAGCAGTTGGCATCCCACAACGACGGGTGCCGGAGCTGATTGTGCACACCGATTTGTATTTTAGTATTAATCTATCACCTGGGGAACACATCGAGGAGGTGCGGCTTTTGGAGTCCGCCGTTGGGTTCTCTTTTCTCATTCACACTGGTAGAACCTCTCTGCTCTGGACCCCGGTGACTGTATGGTGCCCTTGGACTTGCGTGAGACATGTTTCTATGTGCCTGTCCTGCAGTCCCACAAGTGCTGCCTGTGGTTCAAGGTGGGACAAAACCATTTTTAGTTTGCCATGCTCCCCTTCAGCCTCACCTCGGCCCCTTCGGTGTTCATGAAAGTGAGTGCGGTGGTCGCTGCCCATCTTTGGAGGTTGGGAATACTTCTATTCCCATACTAAAACCAATGACTGCTGAAAGTGGGCTCACTGTAGTTTTTTTTAAATGTTTTATTTATCATTTTCACAAAGAAAGCAAAACAAATGATACCGTGTAGGTCCATATGTTACATAGTGGCTACCAAGTGATACAACATCTTCTGTCCTGTTCCATTTGAGGGTACACCAAACATCTCTATGAACCGTTATATGCATGCGGCTGTGTTAACACTACCCTTCCTCTCGTGCTTTTCCAGATTATGGATTTTGTTCGGTCTGTAAACTCACGGATGTTTATGCTAGCAGGTATGATCGGAACGGTTGCTATATGTCTAGTGGTCTGGATGCTGGTGGTTGCAATTGGGCATATAGTTCGCTATTAGTATTGCAGTATGACATGCTAAACATCCATCCTTTTAACGTCGGTGGGTGTTTGCCCCCCCCAGTGTAGCGCAACCTCCCGCTTCGCCAACAGGAACGCTAACGCACAGAAGCTCCGCAAGGATTTGGGGAGATCGTGTACGTATCCTAACAGTGCTTGAAGGGGTGTGGGCGTAATTGTCATGTCAGTAATGCAGGATAGTTCCTTAAACACCCTCGTCCAAAATTGGGCCACTTTATCGCACGTCCATGTCATATGTGCAAAATCTGCCATAGGGGCGTTGCATCAAGGGCACGTGTGCGGGCGTGCAGGATCTATTCGGTGCACCTTAATGGGAGTGATGTATGCCCTCGGTAAAAATAAAAAATGTAATATTTTATATTTGTGGTTAAAAGATACTTTGCGTGTTTGTTCGCAGCAATAGCGCCATTGTCTGTGAGGGGCTGCCCCAGATCTTGTTCCCATGCCAACCGAACCCTCTCATCCTGAGCTGGGAGCATTGCAATGGCGGCTCTATACAGTCTAGACATTAGATGTTCCCCGCCACTATCCTTAATCAGTAGTGTCATTGGGGGGAAGTCAGGAGGTTCTAATGGGTAACTGGTGATCAGCGATCGGAGCGCCCTCTGCAATCTGCACAATATAAACTGATCCATGAATGTGGCTTTGCCGAATCGGGCATCCTCTACTCGGGAAAACACGTGTCCCCGGGAAATAAATCCCCAAATGTCGCCAGCTCGAATTTAGTTAAGGTACGTCGCACCGTTGCCTCCTGTGTAATGGGCACCCAAATATTCCCTGCTAGGGGAAGTGCTGAAGAGTAAAGGAGCTGCGCCCCAGTCGCCCAAATGAGCTATTTCCAGGCCCAGCTGGTCGTCGATAGTGTTTGTAGGTCCTGTGGATCCCGAGCCATGCCCACCAGCAACAGTGATGATAGGGGGGTGGGGTGGGAAAGATCGGCCTCTGGCCGCAAATAAGGGACTTGAAAGTCCGAATGAAACCAGTGTCTCGAAAAGCTGCATTGTGCGACCAGATAATAAATACGAAAATTCGTAATCTCAAACCCTCCCCGTTCATATGGCAATGTCAGGGCGTCCCAGGGCTCACCGTAGTTAGTCATACATCATCTCTAGATGATGGTTGAACTCCCAATGCCTTTTGGTTTCACCATCAACAAGCCGAAGTTCCATATGAGCCCAAAGGAAAGGCTTCCATTCACTGGGGCATTTCTGGACATGGTGACATTCAGGACCTTTCCTCTACTGCAGTGAGCCTGGGACATTCACAATTTGATGCCAACATTTCAGGATTAGTTCTGGGTATCGGTGATGAGGGCTCAGGGTGTCCAGATCTCCTTGCCTTGTGCATCTTCCTCATTCCCGAATGCCATGTGATACTTGTGGACCCTGCTTTGAACCCTCAAATCCCAGTAGCCTGCCATCGACGCTGCATTTCTGACTTCTTGCAGATTCCCAATGGGACAGTGCAGAATCTGCGGTGCTGGGTGGTGCATTGCTGCTGGGTTGGTGGGGGTGCACATGGGCTAGTTGGAGATGAGAAGCCTCTGGTCTCTTGTGGAGGTCACGCACATCTGTTCATGTCTGTTGTGAGCTGGGTCATGAGGGGCTTCAGGTTTAGGTTCCATGTTAGGTCTGGTTCAAGCGTTATGTAGATCCCCAGGTAGTAGAAACTGAGTCTGTGAGTTGTGGGAGGAGATAACCAGATTGTTGCCTGCTAGTCTCCCCTCAAGGGACCCAGGACGGACTTGGGCCAATTAATGGACTTACCCGTTGTCTCTCCATAGAGGGTTAGTATCTGAAGCAATAGCGGGATGGGTAAGGGAAGAAAGGTAGATGAAGAGAAGGACATCATCCGCATATAGGGCAATTCAGTCTTCCGTTGCTAACCCCCAATCAAATCCCCATATCTGCCCTTCACAATATATCCAGGCCACCAGGGGTTCTATGGCCAGGGGCAAAGAGCAGGGGGCACAAACGGTAGACCTGGTGGGTGCCTCGGGCTATAGTGATGGGGGCAGAGAGTGGGTACCTTTTGATGTTTACCTGGTCTGAGGATGGGAATACAATACTCGAACATATGATCGAAATTTAGGGCCCAAGCCCACCTTTGCCATCACCTCCTTAAAGAAGGCCCAGCTGACGGACTCAAAGGCCTTCTCGAATTCTAGGAGCAGGAGAGCAGTCTGGTCTCCAAGCAGGGAGAGGTGGGTCAGGGCTTACATGTAGCCATCGGAGACTTTGCCTGGTTCCCCTATTGGGCATAAACCCGCTTTGGTCTGCGTGGATCAACTGAGGGAGAGTTTTAATTAGCCAGTTGGCCAATATCGTGGTGTAGATATTTTTTTCAGCGTTGATGAGGGATGTTGGGCAATAGGACGCGCATTGATCTGGTGGTAGGCCTGGTTTCGGCAGCCCCACTATGGTAGCTTGATCAGGTTCAGGAGGGACGTGCGATTTATCAATTGTCAAGAAGTACTGGTTATTTTCCATGGGAAAACCGTTTGGACCTGGAGCTTTTCCTGAAGTCCTGTCACAAGTGCCAATGTGATATCCTACGTCACAAGAGGGAAGTCCAGATCAGCTCTGTCAATTCCACTAATTAACGGCATTGGGATGTTTGCTATCAGAGGGGACAAAGCCTTCCTCTGGGCCGTCCGCGTAGTTCGTATATTCTCTCATAGTATGCCACAAAAGCTGCAGCTATGTTGGGGGCTGTCATGGCCCCCGTATCAACTGTGGTCATGATTGACGGAATGAATTGGGAGGCAGCGTCCTTCATAGTCAGCCAGTAGTTGAGCTTGCCAGATTTACTCCTTGCTCGTAAACCCTTTTCGTCGATGCCAGCCTGCATTGGCAGGCCCTGTCGAGGTCCAGCTGACTCAATGACTCTTTCGAGCCAGGAGTTGACAATCGGAGTTGGACACGTTAGCGTACCCAATTTTCTCTGTCATTATGATGTTAATTTTCAGGTCTGTCATTTGTTGACGTTTGGTCAGTTCCTTCCCCCTTATATGAGAGCGGGCAATTCAACGCTTAATGCCCACAGCACTCCCGGGGAGTCCACAGTATCCTGATTAAGTTTCTAGTAGCTAGAAATATTGGGCAAGGAAATCTCTGAAATTGCATTGCTACAGGTGCCAGGCGTTCAGCTGCCACATTGGGCGGAGTCCCTCTCTTTGGTAGATGAATATTAGGGTCACCGTAGTGCGATCGGAGATGCTTCATACATGGGAGCTGATTGCGTATGAGAAGTCGACGACTGAGAGTAATATCAGATCAATATGGGATAGTGAGTTGTGTGCTACAGAAAGTTGGGTGTGTGTTTGTGACTTCAAGAGGGAATTGAACCTTCAGGTACATAGTCCCATGCTCTCTCTGTCCAGCCTTACAGACCTCCGCCATTCTAGCCCGGCAGGCTCCAAGGCCCATGAAGAACAGTGTGGGGGTCATGATATCCCTAAAGACCTCTGTCCGCAGGTCATCCATAGTATGGCTAATCAAGTTGGGTGGGACATACACAATAGTAAAGTAATGTAGACACCCTACCAGGGTGCACTTGACCACAACATACTGTCCCATATGGTCCAGGCTCACTCTGGAAACATCCAGGGGAAAGGCCTGTGGAGGACCATCACTGCCCCCTGGATTCCCACTTTTGTCCTGCATGGTAGATTCTGTTGTATCCATAGCCGGCCAGAAAGGGGCAGTTGGTGCCCAGCAAATGAGTTTCCTGCAACAGCAGGGCCATGACGTTCGGCAAAACGGAGTACCTCCCTTCGCCTAATATGGTCGTTGACATTCCATTTCATTAAATGAAGTCTCAAATACATCAAGAACTAGCACAATTTTTCCGCAAAGTTAGGATGCACTTCTTTTTTGCAGAGAACACTACGACTCACATTGAGTCTGTTTCAACCAATACTAGCCTCAGTAGAAAGTCCACCTTCAATCCTCTGGCCCACATGATGCTTCCAGAGGTCTTAACCTTTGAAAAAGCAGTACTGAAAGGAGGTTGAATGCAGTTTGAAAACTAAGCACAAACCTTTCTATAACCTGTCGAAAGAGGAACTTAAGGCCCTGAATAACATTAGCACTGATGATTGCCTCACCATAAAACCAGCAGATAAAGGGGGAGCTACAGTCATTATGGATGTCGCCACATATAGAGCTGAATGTCTTAGACAACTAGATTAGAGATGCTTCTACTGACCCCTCAAATGCGATCCAACAAAAAGGCTATCTACAGCTATTAAAACCATGGTGGAAGAGGCTAAGGACAACGATTGAGGCACTACTAAAGAAGCAGACTTCCTAACCACCTGGGACCCTGTTGTCCCATACTTCTATGTCCTTCCTAAAATCCACAAAACCCAGAAACCCCCTCCTGGTAGACCGATTAGCTCGGGCATTGGCTCTTCATGAGAGCCTCTTTCCCAGTTTGTGGATTTCTTTTTGAGGCCTCTCGTTCGTGAGATGCCTACATATCTTCAGGACACCAAGGATGTCCTTCGACTTCTAAATGATGTGCCTTTCCTGGTCAAGACTGATTTTTAGTCTCGTTTGATGCCGAATCATTATACACCTGCATTCCCCAGGATGAGAGTCTGACTGCAATAGAAGAGACCTGGACACCATCACCCCAATCTCCATCATGGAATGTGCATGCCTGGCAATGAAAGAAATTGTTGTTCGTTTTGAAGACTGTCCCTCCTGACGTCTGGGCCTTCCATGGGGAGTACAGTACCTTCGCCCCCAGCCTAGTGAATCTCTACCTGTTCTTGTTTGAGTCCAAACGGGTGCCATGTACCTGACAATCCCTTTCGCTCCCATATTATTTTGTGGAACAATATATTGATGACATCTTGATTATCTGGCGTGATGAAGCACACTCCATTCAAATTTTCATCAGTGGCTGAATGATCAGAATACTTAACTGAAATTCACCTGTGAATTCAGTAAAGAGCACCTCTCGTCTCTAGATTTACTCATCTCTTCTGCAGGAGCCCTGGAGACAGAATTGTATAAGAAACCTATAGCTCGCAACGCCCTCCTACCATACACAAGCCATCACCCGAAATTCCCGAGGGATAATCTCCCTTTTGGGCAGTTTCTGCACCTTTGCCGAAACTGCTCCAACATCCAGAAATACAGGGAACATGCTGCTACTCTGTCAGGACATCTACTTGACAGGGAATATCCGCCACCACTTGTACAAAGAGCAGCAAGGAGGGCACGGAATAGCAACCAGGATGCTCTCCTGGACATCAATCAACCTAAGGAACCCACAGCGAGACTCACCTTTGTAAATACATGCTGCACTTTCTCCAGCCTGATCAGGAAGTCAATTTGCAAGAATTGGTTGATTCTCAGCAAGGGAGAAACATCAATTGACTGTCCACTCTTTGCCTTTAAAAGGGGTAGTAACCTCCAGGACAAGTTAGTACATACTATAACCAGAACACCTACAGGGCAAGACAGGATACCTTCTGGGGGCTCCCAGCAGTGAAGGGACATTTTCCGTGTGACTCTTGCCGGGTATGTGCTCAAACCACACATACAACTGAAATTCACATTGGCACGGACAACCCATGGGAATTAAGGCAGCACCTCAATTGTACCAGTGACAGGCTGATGTACCTGATTTCCTGTCCATGCAACCTCTGTTACGTTGGAATGACAACAGGTAAGGTTAAGACCTGCACTATGGAACATAAGAGCACCCATAAGATGTAAGAAACAAGCTACAAAACTTACTAACCATTTAATTGATAAAGGAAATCAGGCAAATGAACTGAAATGGACGGTACTTGATAAACCTAGCATACCCCCCTCTGTCTCCGATGTGACCAGGTTTCTATTTGTTAAGGAACAGAAGTGGGTGTACATGCTAAATATGGGCTAAACGATGAAATCCCTTGGTCTTCCATCCCCTGACATGGGACTGCTCATGTTAACGGATAGACCTAAAGCCATCGAGGTAAAAGATATAAGCAGGGTTCAACTACCCCTGACCTTGACTGGTAGGTCGCTCCCCCACCACACAGCTCCGTCTGTGTGCCCTGCTGCTGCCCCTGATTGTGCTCGTTTTTCCTTTCTGTGCCCCCTTGCTGCCCCGATTGTGCTCGTTTTTCCTTTCTGTGCCCCCTTTGCTGCCCCTGATTGTGCTCGTTTTTTTCCTTTCTGTGCCCCCTTGCTGCCCCTGATTGTGCTCGTTTTTTCCTTTCTGTGCCCCCTTGCTGCCCCTGATTGTGCTCGTTTTTCCTTTCTGTGCCCCCTTGCTGCCCCTGATTGTGCTCGTTTTCCTTTCTGTGCCCCCCTTGCTGCCCCTGATTGTGCTCGTTTTTCCTTTCTGTGCCCCCTTGCTGCCCCTCATTGTGCTAGTTTTTCCTTTCTGTGCCCCCTTGCTGCCCCTGATTGTGCTCGTTTTTCCCCTTTCTGTGCCCCCTTGCTGCCCCTGATTGTGCTCGTTTTTCCTTTCTGTGCCCCCTTGCTGCCCCTCATTGTGCTAGTTTTTTCCTTTCTGTGCCCCCTTGCTGCCCCTCATTGTGCTCGTTTTTTTCCTTTCTGTGCCCCCTTGATGCCCTGATTGCGCTCGTTTTCCCTTCTGTGCCTGTTTCCCGCCGCTGCGCCCCCGCCCCCTCACTGCCCATTCGCTGCCCCATTCCCTGCTCCTCCCTCCCCATTTATGGCGGCCGCTGCGTGGTGAAGAGAGCGACCCCTGACCTTGACTGGTAGGTCGCTCCCCACCACCACAGCTCCGTCTGTGTGCCCTGCTGCTGCCCCTGATTGTGCTCGTTTTCCTTTCTGTGCCCCCTTGCTGCCCCTGATTGTGCTCGTTTTTCCTTTCTGTGCCCCCTTGCTGCCCCGATTGTGCTCGTTTTTCCTTTCTGTGCCCCCCTTGCTGCCCCTCATTGTGCTAGTTTTTTCCTTTCTGTGCCCCCTTGCTGCCCCTGATTGTGCTCGTTTTTTTCCTTTCTGTGCCCCCTTGATGCCCTGATTGTGCTCGTTTTCCCTTCTGTGCCTGTTTCCCGCCGCTGCGCCTGCGGCCCCGCCCCTCACTGCCCATTCGCTGCCCCATTCCCTGCTCCTCCCTCCCACCTCCCCATTTATGGCGGCGCTGTGCGGCCGCGCGAGCGTGCGCAGGCGGGCGCGCCGCTGGCGCGCCGAAGGAGCGCCTAAGGCAAGCCCGTCTGCGCCCGTCCGCGCAGTGACCGCGCCCAGCGCCAGACCCCCTGGTCCGGGCATCCCCGCGCCCGCCACATCAACAGACGCCGATACGACGCCAGCACCCTCCATGCACTCAACCCCGGAAAAGATCACGCCTGCTACCAGGCCACCCGAAGCGCACCCAAGGGCCCTTCACCTGCCGGAACTGCAGCTTCGCCAGCACCCGCCCCGCCAAACCACCGCCCAGGAAAGAACCCAACTACCTCAGATGCATCCTCCTCAACACCCGCTCCGCCCGCAAACACGCCATCGAACTCTGGGACCTTCTCGACTCAACCTCCCCAGACGTCGCATTCCTGACGGAGACCTGGCTGAATCCCGCTTCAGCCCCCGACATCGCCATTGCCATCCCGGACGGATACAAGATCACCCGCAGGGACCGCACCAACGGAGTTGGAGGAGGCATCGCCATCGTCCACAGGAACACCCTCAGAGTCTCAACCAACACCGACGACACCCTCGGCACCGCCGAACACATGCACTTCCAGATCCACACCGATCCCAACACCACCCTCAGAGGAACCCTCATCTACTGACCCCGGACCCCGACCACAGTTCAGCGATTCCATCGCTGACTTCGTCAGCACACACGCCATCGCCTCCACGGACTACATCCTCCTCGGGGACCTGAACTTCCACCTCGAGAACAACAAGGACACCAACTCCACCACCCTGATCGACAACCTCGCCACCCTCGGACTCAGACAGCTCGTGACTACACCCACCCACGCCGCCGGCCACACGCTCGACTCCATCTTTTCCGCAAGCCCACACGTCTCCTTCAACCACACCTCCGAACCCCACTGGACTGACCACCACTGCATCCACTTCACCTACAGGAAGCCCACCACCGCACCGAACAAATGCCTCGCCGCTGCTGGAGCAGAGTCACGGAAGACCAGCTAACCACAACCCTCGCCCTGAGCCCACCCGCCAAACCCTCCGACCCCGACACCGCCGCCCGCAACCTCAGACAGTGGATCGACGACTGCGCCAACACCCTCGCCCCGCTCAAGAATCCGCCCAACAGCCACACCAGCAAGAAAGCCACCTGGTTCACCGAAGACCTCCAGGCCTCCAAGCGAACATGCCGAAAACTGAAGAAGATCTGGCTCCACGAACGGACAGCGGACAGCTACGCCGCCCACAAGAGCGCCACCCGCAGTCACCATCACCTCATCAGATCCGCCAAAAGGGCCTCACTCAAAGACCGCCTAGACAACAACGCACACAACAGCAAAGAGCTCTTCAACATCGTGAAGGAACTCTCCAACCCCAGCTCCAACACCAACGACATCCAGCCGTCGCGAGACCTGTGCGACTCACTGGCCACCTTCTTCCACCGCAAAATCGCCGACATCCACGACAGCTTCAACACCACGACCGCCCCGGCAACCACCGAGACCACTGCCCCCACAACCACCAACCGCCTGCTCTCCTGGACCAACATCAACGACGAGGACACCAGCGAGATCATGAACACCATCCACTCCGGTTCACCGCTAGACCCGTGCCCTCGCCACATCTTCAACAAAGCCAGTACAGCCATCGCGCCCCATCTCCGGAAAATAATCAACATCTCCTTCGAGACAGCAACCTTCCCGGAAAGCTGGAAGCACGCCGAGATCACCGCCTTACTCAAGAAACCCAAGGCCCTCAAGAACTTCCGACCCATCTCTCTGCTCCCGTTCCCCGCGAAGGTCACCGAGAAAATCGTCAACAAACAACTGACCCGCTACCTCGAGGAGAACAACATCCTGGACCCTTCCCAGTCCGGCTTCCGCAGCAACCACAGCACCGAAACCGCCCTCATCGCCGCCACCGATGACATCAGGACCCTGCTAGACAACGGAGAAACAGCAGCCCTCATCCTCCTGGACCTATCAGCCGCCTTCGACACGGTCTGCCACCACACACTACGAACACACCTTCACGACGCCGGGATCCAAGAGAAGGCCCTGGACTGGACCACATCCTTCCTTTCCCGGCCAGAACACAAAGCGTCCGCCTCGCCCCCTTCCGATCCAAGGCCACCAAGATCATCTGCGGCGTACCCCAAGGCTCCTCCCTCAGCCCAACGCTGTTCAACATCTACATGGCACCCCTCGCCCACGTCGCCCGACAGCACAACCTCAACATCATCTCCTACGCCGACGACACCCAGCTGATCCTCTCCCTCACCAAAGACCCTCACACCGCCAAAGCCCACCTCCACGAAGGAATGAAGGCCGTCGCCGGAATGGATGAGGACCAGCCGCCTGAAGCTGAACTCGGACAAGACGGAGGTCCTCATCCTTGGTTCCAACCCTTCAGCCTGGGACGACTCCTGGTGGCCAACATCACTAGGAACAGCCCCGCCACCCACCGACCACGTACGCAACCTAGGGGTCATCCTCGACCCCACCCTCTCCATGACTAAGCAGGTCAACGCCGTTTCCTCATCCTGCTTCAACATCCTCCGAATGCTCCGCAGGATCTTCAAGTGGATCCCCACCGAAACAAGAAGTCACCCAGGCCCTCGTCACCAGCAGGCTGGACTACGGAGAACGCCCTCTACGCAGGAACAGACGGCTAAGCTCCTGAGATGGCTGCAACGCATCCAGAACGCCTCTGCACGTCTTATCCTCGACATCCCCCGACGCAGCCACATCACAACCCACCTGAGAGACCTGCACTGGCTCCCTGTCAACAAGAGGATAACCTTCAAGCTCCTCACCCACGCACACAAAGCACTCCACAACTCCGGACCAGCCTACCTCAACAGACGACTCAGCTTCTACACCCCACCCGCCAGCTCCGCTCGACCAGCCTCGCCCTCGCCACAGTCCCCCGCATCCGGGAAGCGACCGCCGGCGGCAGATCCTTCTCCCACCTCGCCGCCAAGACCTGGAACACCCTCCCCACCAACCTCCGACAGACCCAAGACCTACTGGCCTTCAGAAGACTCCTCAAGACCTGGCTCTTCGATCAGTAGCAGCACCACCCCCTCTTCCCCCAGCGCCTTGAGACCCTCGCGGGTATGTAGTGCGCTTTATAAGTGACATGATTGATTGATTGATTGAACTACATTATTTCGTTCCCTTCTACATTAGCTCAAGTACTCTCTATCCACTGCACACTTTAAACATCCTGGATAAGGTCTCACATCCTCTGCTCTGCCATGCCAATGCCTTCTGACGCAGTGCGCACCATCACGTGAGTTTTAGGGACACCCAATCATCCCCCCCCCCCTTTTTTTTTTTTTTTTTTTAGAGAGAACCATGCCGCATCTAAGCAAAACACTAATATACAAATTTAGTGGCATTGGGCTAAAAGATGGAAACAGGGTCCAACTGAACTTCTATAGTCCCCCCCACCCCGTTTATAGCTCAGGTTCTCTTTTCACTGTGCACTTTAACATCCTGTAGTGGGCCCTGCATCATCTGATGCACTATGCTCCAATATCTTTTTGACACATTATGTGCCAATATCTTGTGATTGTAGGGATACCCTTTCTCAGGTGACTATGCCTCTAGCATCCCAGTGAGCAATATGCGTGCTTCATTGAATGAGCGCATTTGAGCTGCTCCGACACCTTCACTTAAACAGCGGTGCTGTTAGCCGGGCTGGGATCACCATCTCTTCTACACGGTTTCCCTGCCCGAGCAACTAACACACTATCTTCTTTTAGGGCGTTCGGTTACATTGAAACCAGGCCTGACACTACAATTCCCATGAGCACTGGATCACGTGACGCGGTCACGAGGGGAGGACAAACAATTCCACACAGGTTCCGGCTTGGGAATAATGCTTGATCCGGTACTTAAAGAGCAGCCGCGTCCCGTGACAAATTTTTTTTTTTAAACAATCTTTATTGGTATTTTACTGAATATTCTAATATTGTGTCTCATATGGAATATATAATAATAGCAATACTTCTTTTGTTACAGGATCAGATTTCAATGTAACACAGTTACTATAATATCTATACCACTATTTCACAAACGTAATTCCCCCCCTTCCCACCCATTCCTTTCGTGTCTTAATGTCCTTTATCTGTGCTCTCGTGTGACATTCAATAACCTTCATCTGAAGTGCAGTTCAATGCATCTGTCTTTAGATTTCCCGCCCCATTTTCTTTCTCCCGGGGTTTGTTATGTACTATCCCCCCTCTACCTTCGCGCACTGAGGGTCTCTTAGGTCTGCGATCATCGCTGACCATGCCCGTTCATCCTTCTTGAGTTTATCATCCTTCCTTATGTGTTTCACCTGGGTCAGTTCAGCCGTTGCCCACTCATTCAAATTCCTGAACCAATTACTTATAAGCGGTGGAGTCGGGCAGAGCCATGAGATTGCTATCCTTTTTTTTGCGATCACCAGCCCCAGAAGTACAAATTTTCTAGTTCGCTTTTTCTTTTTTGGGTTGGGTATTAAATCCAGTAGGACTGAACGTATAGTCTTAGAAATGGACCATCCAGTAGCTTTGTGTATTTTCTCCAGCACTCCCTCCCAGAATAAACCCAGGCTCCGGCATGTCCATGTCATGTGAACGAAGCGTGCCTCCGCTTTCCTGCATCTAGGGCAGGCATCTGACCATTCCGGATAAATTTTACTTAATCTGTATGGGGTTGAATATACTTGGTGTACTATGTTATATTGAATTGACTTAAAACGTGCGTTAGAACTCACTTCACAAACCCCTTCATGCACTCTTGCCCAGTCCCGTTCTGATATGGGTTCCTCTGATTCCTCCTCCCTTCTTGTCTGTACCAATTGGGCAGTGACCGGATTGTCATCTTGAAGGGCCCTATAAATATGGGAGATTAAGCGCCGCCCTCCCGCCATTGATAATAATGTCGTTAGCACAGCTGTGCAAGGGGGTTCCTCCGGGAAGGACGTCCATATTTCCCTAGCCACTGCTGCAATCATTCCATATTGTAAGAAGTGCCCCGATCCCAATTCGAAAGTAGTCACAGCTTCCTCGCGAGTCATAAAACTGCAGTTGCTATACAGATCGCCCATTGTAAGGCATCCCGTCCTTCCAACGTTGGACAGACATGGATTCTGCGATTTTTATTTTTTTATTTTTTTATTTTTAATGGTCTTACAGCCCACAGTGGCATGTCAGGGGAATAGGGTGCCTTCCGGATTACCCTTTTAACTGCATCCTCCCACACTCTCACCACGTATCTAATTATATACGGGTATTCTTTCGGGATCGCAGCTCCCATCATGAGTATCTCAGGTAAGGGGCTTTCACCATAAATGCCCACCAGTAGAGTTTTTCCCAGGTGTCACCTTCCTCCAGCCAATGAACCGCATGTTGCATTTGTGCCGCTATGTCATATAGATGCATACGGGGATCTCCACTCCACCGTCCTGCCATTTTTGTTGGAGGGTGTCTAGTTTAAGTTTGTTCCCCCACAGCAACTCGACCATTAAACTATCTAACACCGAAAAATATGACTTGGGGACTTTATAGAAGGAGTGTTGTAGAGTATATAGGCATCGGGGTAGTATTATCATTTTTATGATTGCCACCTTTCCCATTAAGGAGAGAGGCAGGGACTTCCAGAATCCACTGAGAGCATATTCCTTCTATTATTCTCCCTATGGTATGCTCCAGGAATAATGAAGGTGAATGCCATAGTTGAACTCCCAAGTACCTCATACCCCCTGTTCTCCAATGCAGACCCACTGCAGGGTATGTACCTGTTGCATCCTGTGCCAGTTTCCCAATTAGGATTAATTTCGATTTGCCGAGGTTAATACTAAGTCCGGAGAACACTCCGAATCTCCTCAGTTCATTTAAAAGGACTAAAACCGCTCGGGGTGGGCATCTTCGGTACACCAGCTTGGCATCCGCGTTTAGGGATCCGACATGTATGGTATCTCCCAAGGGGATTCCTCCATACTTTTCCTGAGTGTTGTCGCTAGGGGCTCCATCACTGCTGCAAACAGCAGCGGTGATGAGGGGCATCCCTGCCTTGTTCCCCTGGTCAAAATGAATGTCAGATACCACTCCCCAGAGTCGCACTCGGGCCGTCGGATTCATGTACAACAATTGAACCCACTGGAGAAACCCCGGTCGCATCCCCATTTTCCGAAGGACTGCCCATATATATGGCTACTCTACCGAGTCTAAGGCTTGCTCAATATCCAGCATAGCCGGGGCGCATTATTCAGTCTGTATTATCAGGGCATGCCATATGTGTCAGTCTTCTCAAATTATGAGTGGTGTTTCTCCTAGGCATAAATCCTGCTTGGTTTGAGTGCACCAGATGGGGCATGTGAGATAGCAACCTGGACGCTAAAATTCCGCTCAGTATCTTAATATCTAAAATCGGGAAGAGATCGGCCTATAAAAACCGGGCAATACAGGATTTTTATGTTTTTTTAAGATCATAGATACTAGCACTTCCTGCATGGACATGGGCATGGATTGTCTCTCACATGCCTCATTATATACTTCTAATAATTTATCAGCCAGGAGTGGTGCAAACCTCTGGTAAAACTCGGCCGGGAGGCCTTCACTGCCTGGGCATTTGGCAGTTTTAATGCATCTGATAGCGGCTAATAATTATTCTTTAGTTATGGGGGATGCCAGGGCTTCTGCCTCCTCTGGATCTCACTGCAGCCCTCAATATGATCAAGGTAGTCTTGTATTGTTTCTGGGGGTGCTTCCGATTTGGTTTGGCAGGAGTTCGCTAGATGGCGTGCCAAAGTTCCTACAATTGCTCTCTGGGTACAGACCATCTCCCCATTTTTGTCTTGCAATTGCAAGATTGGGGATGGGGCGGATTCAAATGTAATCAATTTTTGCTGGTAGTGCCCCAGACTTATCTCCTTTCATATGGATGCATTGTTGATATGCTAAATATTTGTTTTTCCAGCCTACACCAGGAGGCCTAGAGTGCTTCACGCGCCTTCCTCCATTCCTCTAGAGCCTGAGGATCCCTATGTAGGGCCGCTTCCAAGGTACCCAACTTCTGTTCCTGTATTTGAATATACCGATCCAGCTGCTGGCTAACCCTGTGGGATGTTTTGATAGCTACCCCTCTAATCATAACTTTCATTGCATCCCATTCCGTTGCTCTGCTGGACGCTGTTCCCCAATTTTCATCAAAATAATGGGCGAGGGCTTCCTTAAGGGTGGCTTCGAACGGGGGATCTTGCTGCGCTACTTTTGGAAGGTGCCATAGCGGTATCGCTGGTCGCCCTGCTCCCCTTGCTCCCCCTTTAAGGCTCATCAGGAGCAGAGAGTGATCCGACAGATATCAGGGTAAGTATGAGATCCCTCCTACCCCCAGGTTCAATCCCGAAGAGATGCAACAATAATCCAGGCGACTGAAAGTATTTGTTGCAGGTGTATGACAGGAAAATACTCTCTTCAGAGGATTACGCATTCGCCACTCATCTGAGTTGCAGCCCATTTTGGATATCCAATAGTACTCTGTGCGTTTGAGGTTTGGTGTTCTCTTTGGGTGGGTGCCTGTCTAGGTGTGCGTGTAGAACACAATTAAAATCCCCTAATAGAATTACCTCCGCTCCTTGGAACGGGGTAGCTACTTCGATCAGTTTTGTAAAAAAGTCAGGACTGTCGGTGTTAGAGGCATAAACATTCATGAGATATATCTCCTGTCCCGCCCATTTCCCGTATTTAACCACGTATCGCCCCTCAGGGTCCGGCACATGTTTTATGTTTTGGAACGGCACCCTGGGAGCCACCCATATGTGTCCCCCTTGCGAACCTGGAGTAGGTAGTGGCATATATCTGGCCCCTCCATCGCCGCCGGACACATGCAATCGCATCCCCCCATATATGCGTTTCAGGCATGCAATCGCCACTCTGTAATGTTTTAAATGATCTAGTACCCTTCTTCTCTTCTGGTAATTTGCCATGCCCCGTACATTCCATAATTTTCAACTCTTGTACTCCCATGTTTGCAAATAGTTCCTCCTAATCATACTGAGTCATGCATTTCTTTTGACGGTTCCCCATCTCCCCATTTCTTTAATCGTCAGAATCAGATATTAGACACTTTAACTTTGACTTATGCATAAATCCCCTAGCTAACACAACTCCATAACTCCCTTTAATCCCCCGCCCACTGGGCATTCTTCTAAGTCTCACCCCCCCTCCCAATATGGTGCGGGATATCGGCCTGCAAGTACGCCCTAATCCACCCAATTCCCCAACTGTGAATCTCAACTTATCGTTCCTTGAGTTAGGCAAAAGCAGTCTCTTCTCGAAAGTTTTTGAAGAAAACCTATTGACTGCTGTGCTAGTGGCCCAGCCACCGAAGAGGGTGCGAGGTTGGAACCTACTGCTCTCTCCACAGAACAGGCCCCTGAAGGGGGGTGGTGGGGGGGGGTTCCTCCCCACAGCAGCTCAACTTGTCGAACATATGTCTTTTAATCCTAAATGTATACCATGTCCACATTAATTACATGCCATTGTCTCTCTCACCTTTGCGTTGCCTATCAAACTTCACCCATGTTTCTGTATGTGCTTCAACTGTACCCTATTGTGCTGTTCATTTGATTGGTTCTTCATGCCCTCCTGGATCTAGTCTTGTATCTTGGGTCGTGGTTTCCGATGCCTGTACTGTTTCGCTGTCTAAGGTTTGCAATGTTCCGTCTGGGCGAACTCATACCCTGCCTGGACTTGCTCGTCTCGATTGTGACTTCTGCTTTGGTCCCCTTCGTCGCTCACGGTCTGTCCCCTGTTGTCGATGACCTAGATGACCCCATTGATGGGACCAGACAAGCCCCTGGTATCCCACTGGAGTCCAACCAGTCACTTGTTCCTCCTAGAGCTCCCTTCGGAATCTTCTGCTTTTGCGTCCAAATTTACCATTCTTTTCTATAGCGCAGTGACCGTGTCCCCGAGGTTACGTACTTCCCCTTGTAATGCATCCACGTTTTCTTCCGTGGTGATTACTCTGTCGGCCACCTTCCGTAGGTCACATTGTAGTAGGTTGACGTCTATGGCCACTTCGTCTATTCTGTGTACTATATCTGCGTGTGTAGACTGGATTGCCTGAAGTACGTCCATTAGTGAGGGGGGGGTTCCTTTTCTTTCTGTGGTTCTCCGTTGTCGCTCCCGCCCATATTTTCTTCCCAGAGCTCTGAACCCTGTGGGAGGGGTAATGCATAATTACTTATTTTGTTAGCTTGTGCTTTGGCTCCCTTATCTTTGACCATGTTGGAAGCGTGTAGCACAGTGCTTCTACAGTGTCGCTTATTGCGATTGGTCGAAGTATATCACTGGGTTGTCTCTCTCTACCTCACACTTGACACTTTGTCAGATTGTGTTTTCGTTTGTGTCCTTGTATTCTCTTGACAGTTCAGTATCCAAGGCCCCTGCTGGCCTCCCAGAGCATATGATGTCCGTTCAGACGTTTGGGGAGTGCGACCTCCCACAGTCCTAGTTGTACCATGTGCTGGGCTTCCTCTTGCTTCGTAGTTCTGTCCACTTTAGGTCATAATATGCGGCCCCAGTGATTCTGCCCCTGTTTTCATCCTCTTTTGAACCTCTCGCCAGTCGGCATTGAGTGCAGACCCGGGCTCCTTTCCAACGGCGGCTGGACTTTGTTATTGCGTGTTGCTCTGTGTGGCACAGTTTTCCTGTTTCTATCAGTTCACCTCTGCCAAGTCCTGTGGCCCTGCATTCCAGAGTGTCCCGCTCCGCTCGTCGGGTGATCAGTCTGTCCACCGCGGAAGATAGTGTCTTCTTGAACAGGCAAGCGCTTCGTTACAGCTTGGGGGGGTTCTCGCACGCCTCAACTAGTCTCCCCCACTGCTTTTCGGATAGAGCCCCCTGTACAGCGCCTCGGGCCCTCCCGGCATGAGCCACCAAATCTCTAAATGTTTGCAGGCCTCTGGGGATCCTGGACTTTCCCACGTCGGGCAGATCTAGGGCCGCATGCTGGTTCGGCCCGGCCCCACTGAAAGTGATAATGTGGTCCCCAGCCTTCTCGGGCCTCCCGAGGGATCTGCACCGATCCAGAATGCAGACGAGTATCTGTCGGTGCAGCCTCCAGCAGCTCGATCACCCGACACGACAGGTTGCTCCCCTTTGCGCCGTTAGGCCTCACTTTCTTTTTCAGGAACCCGCACGTCAGGTTTTCTGTTAACACCGCAGCCGCCCAGCTCAGCGAGCCCCCCGCTTCTTCTTTGGCAAGCCTCCATCGGACACCACTCCTCCGTCGCTTCAGCCCCCGCGGGGAGTCCGGACCGTCCGGGGCCGGCAGGAGGTGATCCTCAACTGCCCAGTCACACGATCGGGCAGGCCCTGTCTCTTCGCCGCTCCTAGGCCCCAAATGGCCTCCTCACTTCTGCTTTTTTTGTAGTGCGGCAGGGTGCCGGCCTCGTCCCCAGGATCCACAGCCGCGGGGATGGCACCATCCACCGATCGCCTCCCCCCTCTCTGCCTTGTTTTGTTCTCCTTTTCTTCAGGATTTCCCGGAGCTTCCGGGCTACACCTCCACTCCACGACCCGACTCAGACGGGCCCTGCCGCCAGTCCGTTACCCACTCCGGGACGCCGCCCAGACAGGGTGATGTCGCATCTCTCAAGGTTCCATAGGTGAGTCGTGATGTTGACCTTTCTAGTATGTGTAGATATGGTCAGGATTAATCAAGGATAATGATGAATTTTACGCCGTCGGGGGAGCTAGGGCAGAGGCGTCTATTCAGCCATCTTAAAAGACCACAAACCCCGGTCCATGACAACTTGTCCTCCTCCCGCTGTGGCACCATGGATTGCCGGCAACAGATACAGACGCTTGCTATTGTGTTTTCCTGCTTTACCTTCTTGTAATAATCTCACACAGTTTTTTAGGCTGAGGCGTGCCACCCTTTTAGTGAGGCTTTTTTATTATGCGTTTTTCCTCCACATTGGGTTATCCGGTTTTTAGCTATACTGAACCATAGCTGTGGCTTCCTCTGAGCACACATTTAATGGTCTACCTCACACCTATTGAAAGTTTCTACAGCCAGACAGATACCTGTCACAGTGTCATTTAATATTTGCTTTCATGTAAACCCTACTGACAAGTCATGTTTGTTAGGCACAGATTTATCACCCTACTAATAATGTCGTCAAGGGCGTTATCTTCTACATCCGGGACTTAAATCCAAACACCAACTGGACTACAGCTGCAGGCTCCTCTGCACATACATGCGATGGGTTGTCCTGCATAAGAACTACTGAGTTATTTCCCGTGCTGTGACGTCCATTAGCACACACTGCCTGGCGTGACAGCAATCCCAATTGGACAACGCTACTGCGGGAGTGCAGTATGCTCGTCGTCTGCGTCAGGTAAATGTCTCTCTCCAGCACGTACTGACTCAGTTTGGTTATGAAAGGATAGTTTTGTCTGCTTTCTCCCACTATCACTTTAGAAAGGCCCATTCTGTGTGAGGCTATCCTGCAATTTCTTTTTCTGTCCAGTACAGACATCTCTGCATCATTTGGACAGCCTTTTCTGTCCAGACATGCCCTATCCTTTTATCTCTTTACCTTTACAGTATGCTTAGATGCCTACTGGGTGAATATTATTTTACAATGCTTTCCTTCCTGTGATTTTTTGTAGGATGGTGAGTCTCCTGAGCCACATGCCAGGGTTAGTTGAGGTGCGTTCCCTGACATCAGCGTTTAAGCCCTCTTGTAATTCGCTTTATCAGGAGCTGGCTCTCCTATCTCTTTTTATTTTCTTTGATCACTTGAACCTAAGATTTAATGATAATAAGTACATAGTAGATACATGTGGCATTGTGAGATTCCACCGACTAGTGCCTTTAATTGTCTAGCCTCTCAATTTGAAGCAATTGTAACTGTTTTTATGTCTGACCTAGCTGTATCTTAATTTCACATGAATATGTTGTTTTTTCAGATACCTCCAGTGAATCCACTACCTCATGACAACTTTAAAGGATCACTGGTTTTGTATATTTGATATTCTTACATGCGTCACACTTTTGAGCACTTTTGAGCACAGTGAGTAGCAGCACTTTTGAGTAGGTCCTGAAGAAAGCCGCTACATCTCTGCATGAGGGTACTAGGCTGAAACATGTCGACTGCATATTGACACTCATTGCGGGTATATTGTTCCCCACAAGTGCCCTGTTTTGAATCCTGGCCCAGGGGCGCATGAATAAAGTGATATTGTGTACCCTGTAGCTAGTTTTATTTTTCACTTTCACACCTCCCTGAGCTCATCACTGTGATATTTAGTATACCGTCCCTTTACACTAAAGCATCCCTGAGCTCCTCTCTCTCACTTGTATCCCGTACCGTGACTCGGCATCACGGTACGAGGAGAATCTCAATAAAGGAGCATGCCACCTCTGGGGTGGGTGAGAGAATTCGTCCTTTTAGAGCGATATCCCTTTGCAGCTTGGCCTTCATTCCATATCAGGCAGGAGAGGAAAGTTGTGCGTGGTCAGGGCGGTTGACACTCTGCCAACAATAATATTACATTCAGTGAGTCAGAGTGTGAGTGCTGCGTGTACAATGGCAAATGTTGTGGTGTGTGAAATAACAAGAACTTAAACACAGTAAATCAAAAATGTTGAAACTGTTCAACGTTTGTGTCCCCTCATCAACCTCCCCTCAGAAGCATCTGTCGCCCCATCCCCCAAAACAAAATCAAGCAATCTGAGGTGTAAGTCTAAAGGAATACTCCCCACTCTGGTCCGTGTTGGCCCACATCATACGAAGCATTCTGTTGTGCTGACCGAGATCATGAACATCAAAGTCTCTGGAGACTTTAGGCAGTGTCTGTCATTACTTTGGGGTCCTTCTGGTCATTGACTTTGGTTGGCACGGGGTCGGTCCTGTGATTCACGGACCCCCAGGTCTGATTGCAGGTTGTCTTAGTCAGTGGGAGCCTGCCACCAAGGTCCCCCGATGGCGTCCCTGCGATTTCCGGCATTTAAGGGAGGGCTAGGCTCCATCTCGGAGAGGGTCCCTTGCCCGAGTCGCCCCCTCCTTATGGGTGGTGGGTTACTCTGCAAGAGTCGTTGTTCCGTCGCCCACTCCCACGCCAACTTTGGGATGTCAAAGAAGATGGTTTTAGAAGTTTTGCTGGGAACATCAGCATGTATTGTACTTTCATTGCCTGGAGTTTCTTTTTGACCTGATTGGTATAGTCTGGGAAAATCAGTATGCGCTGCGATTGGTAGGTGATGTCACCTTTTTCCTGGCTTCCTGAAGGATACTTTCCTGGTCCCTGTAGTTCAGGATTTTCGTGACAATTCGGTGAGCCGGCCTCTGAAGGAGATTTCTGCGTCAAGGACCTATTAGCTCTCTCTCCACTACGAAGCAGTTAGATAGTTGGGACGTGGGTAGCCAGGTGGAAATCCAGTTTTCTAGGAAGGTCTCTGGGGCTAGGCCTTCAGTACCTTCTGGAAAGCCCACGAAGTGAAGATTAGAATCTAGCTCTGTTTTCAGCATCCTCTGCCCTTTCTTCCACATGCTTCAATGTTGTTGACACTGTAGAGACTGTGTACTGAAGGTCATGTAGGGTTTTTTCCAGCATGGATATTCTGGCCTCTGTTTCGGTGACCCTGTCTGCCACAGAGTTTGAGGTGCAGAAGGGACACCTCCACCCCCACCTCCCCAATCTTTGATTCAACGGCCAAAGTATTGAATTGCCAATAGGAGAACTCCTGTATCTTCTGAAGTGGGTATGCCAGTTGGAGAGGCCACAGAGTCCGCAGATCCCCACGCCCCAGAGGAGGGGAAGTATATTTATCAATCTTATGTTGTCCCTGGGTCGGAGTAGGTTTGTCGTGTTCTATGGTGTGAAGGGGGTGCAATCTGATGCGGATGTTGAGTAAAGGTATTGAGGCTATACAAATAACACTACCAGGGTGGTTTCCATGTGTCCTTCCAGGGAGGGGGGGGGGGGGGCCTGAAAGCCTGCTTGCTTTACTATACTTGGGTGGGCTGCACGAGCAGGTGAAGCTGGGTCCTCATGCTCCACTTCCCGGAGCACCACTATTAAGTCCAGGCAGTCAAGGCAAGTAAGGAGGAGTGGAAGGGGACCACTGTAGACCTGTCATCCTCATCAGCACTCCTGGTCCAGCTCTAGTGTTGTTCAGTGATCACCAGTCCAGGCGTAATCTGCTTGTGCCACACGATTTGGCGTCCACCAGTCAGGGTGGGCGAGGGTTTAGCACAGGTACATTTCAGCCATTAGAAGTAGCTACACACAGTAGGAGTGCCCCTGTACCAGGCAAACAGATGCTTGCCCTATGGCACCAGAGGGCCCGCATCCCTAGAGCACACCACATGGACGATTTTCTTCAAGCTTCGCCCCCTCAAAGTCCACCAATGGGGGGGAAAAGCAGGACTAAACTATCAGGAAGCACTGCAGCAGCAAGAAGGGCGGGCCTCCTGCATGGTTAGCCTCACGCTCTGGAGGGCCTGCGCCCCTGCCTGCCACGCCAGCGGTGTGTAACTGAGTTCTCGGGCATCGCAGGTAGGCTGGGGAAGCGCGGTCTACGGGGGCTAAAGGCCCAATGTATTACCGGTGCGCCTCACCACCGCAGGGGCCATGTTAATGGCTCACGACTCTCAGAACCTCAGCGAGGCCGAGCGTCTGCCATGTTGAGCCATGGGGCCGGTCATAGTTGTCGGCCCAAGGGACTAATGCCTCCCACAGTACGCTTCACTGCAGCATCAACTTTTTCAACCATGTGTGACTCCTGATACCTCAGTAGAGCCGCGCGATCGCAATATTGGATATCTTCGCCGGCCCAGGGCACGGTAGCTGCGGGTGACAACAATGGTCTTAGGCTGCAGCGTTGCCCCTTCCCCGTTCTCAAGCGTCCAGGAGGCCCGATGGGGCAGTTTGTTGTGTAAGCCTTGTAGTGATTGTCACAAATAAATGTCTGTGACAGATCCCCACGAGATCGATCTTTGGTGTTTACAGTTGTAGCACGACTTCAAGTCCTGCGAATGCTGCGCCCAGATGAATGAACCCTAAGGTGAACCGGGACTGCAAAGCCAAACTCTACGCAGCTAAACCCTGAAGGAAGGTGCACAATTCCTTCTTCTGGCGTGGTGCCGCTCTCAAGGCTGTTACCCCAAAAGATCTTCCTCATATTCAAAGTCATCAAATAAGTCAAATTCCCAAAATAAGCACAAGAAAACAAAGCAGGATTCTTCCCCGTCCCACAACTCTCGACCGAGAAGTCACTGGGATGTCAGGATGCATCTTGGTCTCAGTCCCTGTCTCCTACCAAGCAGCCGATTTTCCCAGTTCAACCTTATGCGCCCTGAATTACCAAGTCCCTCTATGACATCCCAACGGATAGAGCTTTTGGTGGGCTATTTTATGGATTTTCTGCACCCTTTCGTCTCTCTCTGGTGTGCCGTTCAGGCCCCACAGATCTGAGGAGGCCTGAAGTCGGATTACTGCTGGCAGACCCGTTCTATGTCATCTGTGTCTCTCAAATACCCTCTGCGGGACCTTCCTGACTATGGGTCCGACTCCCATACTGGCACAACAGTCCACATCGGTTCCTGCCATGTCAACGCCCGAGGAAGAACCAACTGTATTATCTGATTGCAATTCAAATCTGACCTGTCCGCGACCGAAGTCACGTCATGTACTAGTCCTTAATCAACCGGTCCAGCGTCATCCAGACTCAGAGAGGACATTATCCCCTCAGACAGTCGACTTCTAAAACCTGTTTTGATCAAACTCTGATCAAAGCCAGCATAATCAAGGCAGTGACAATGGAGATGATTGGGATAAGGTTCAATATTATGATGACAACAACTTGTGTATGGATTTGCAGGAGACTAGTGGACGGGGCATCTCCCCTGACACGGGGTTGAGCCGCCACCCCTCATATCCCTTCCCCCGACCCCCCCCCCCACCCCCAAGACCCTCAACATAAGAATTTGCATCTTTTGTTGTGGTTATCCGGTGTTCAGCTTTGGACATCAGCTACCATCTACTGAGTTCAAGACTTAACATGCTGCAGCCCAGGCAGACATGTACGGAATCGCTTCTTCCTTTCAATGAATATTTCACAGATGCATTAATGAGCACCTTGGTCAAACCTTGCTCTTACCCGCTGGTAAATAGGGAAGTAGTTAGATGCCACAAACACCTCAGAAGACCTTACCGTCCCTACTCAATGTCCTACACCTGAAAGTCTAGTTGTCTAAGCATCTATGAGCAGGCTGAGTCCAAACTCTCTCCGTACAACTGTTCCTGACAGGGAATCCGAACGTATTGAGGCATTTGGTAAGCTAATGTTTTCTTCTGTCAGTATCACCCTTAGTTCGGTCAATACCTGTTGCCTTTTAGGAAGGTATTAGCATGCATTGTGGGATATGGTCAGCAAGATCTTGCTGACAGTGCCTGAATAATTTCATGCCAAATTAGCGCTGATCATACAGGATCGCCAAGAAGTAGTGAAGTACGTCATGCTCTCTGGGCTGGAAGAGTTTAAATGTTTATGTAGGGCAATTGGTACCAACGTGGTGCTTCGGTTCCACTGGTGAATGAGATCTACAGGCTTTTCATGTGACATCCAAGCATCATTATTCAAGGTCATTTGACAGAACCTGTTTTTTCGGAGATAAGAGAGACTCTGCTCTGGAGCATTTCAAAGAAAGCAGGGCCAAAGAACGCTTACTGGGCCTTTCAGCAACCAGGCAACAGTATCTACAGGAATTTTTAGCCCCTTTTGAGGTTTTAAAAGGGGTTTGTGCAAAGACAACACCAAGGCCCACCGCCCCAGCAATTGACTCTGCAGTCCTTTTGGGGCCAGGGTAGGGGATGCACCCTGCAATGTGAATGCCATCAGGGGCAGCATGCTACCCTGTCTCCCGCCCCTCCTGCTCGTAAACTGCTTTAGTTGGCCACCTTGTTGGAGGTATGCTGAGTTATTACCTCCAAGGGTGGCAGGGCATTACATCCGACAAATGGTGCATCAGGGGTATGCCCTCCTATTCCTGTCTGACCATCTGCATATTCCACCCACACCAGAAGGGCTTTCAGAAACCCATTGGTCCATTCTTTGGCAGGAAGTCCAGGCTTTTTTGGTTAAAGGAGTCCGAGAGAGGGTTCTGGCATCAGAAATAAGAGACTGGATGTTACTCTCTTTACTTAATGGTATTGAAGGTTGGAAACCTTAGTCCCATTTTAGATCTTCGCCTTCTCAACTTTTTCCTGAAGAAGGATAAATTCAAGATGCTCACACTGGCCCAGGTTCTATCTGCCAAGGATACAGGGAACTGGATGGTAGCGCTAGAAGCTTATTTTCGTGTTCGGTCCTGCAGCCCCATAAGCATTACATGTAGTTCAAGATAGGCCAGGAGCATTTGCAGTTTTCATGCTTCCTTTCAGCCTCACCAGTGTGTCTTGATTGTTTAGGAAATTGATGGCAGTTGTCACAGCATATCTTCGGAGGTGGGGTATGCCAGTCTTCCCCTACCTTGGCAGGCTTGCCACAGTCCATAGTAGATCACCTTCAGACAACGGCAAACCTGTTAGTATCTTTGGGGTTCTCTTTCAATGTGCCAAAGTCACACTCTGACTCCTTCACAGAGGCTCACTTTTATTGGAGCCATTCTGGGCACTGCACATTCGAGCCTTCCGTCTGGTACAGCGAGTCCAGGACATTCGGGACATGATGCCGATATTTCAGCCTCCGTTCTGGGTCTCCGTGAGAGTGACTCTCAAACTTATTGCCCATTTGGCCTCCTTCATCCTCCTTGTCTAATATGCCATATGGTACATGCTGACTCTACAGTGGGATATCAAGTCTCATTGGACATAGCACCAAGGGAACCTGTCATATTCAATCCAGGTGTTGGAGGAGACTGCAAAGGATGTGCAGTGGTGCTTGCTCAACTACAATTGGGCTAGTAGCCGACCCTTCTCCCTGCCCCACCCAGATCTGACAGTGGAGACAGATGCATTACTGCTGGGTTGAGTAGGCCACCTGGGTGAGATGGAAATTAGAGGACTGGTCTCCAGAGGAGACCCGGCTCCACATCAACCTGTTGGTGTTGCAGGTCATTTGCTTAACACTGAAGGCCTTCCTGCCGTCTGTGAAAGGGAGACTGTTCAGGTCCTCACAGACAAGACATCATCACCTTGTGGTACTGCAACAAGCAGGGCGGCGTGGGGTCCTGGATCCTACGTCTCTGGAATTGGCTGAGCTGTCTGGGAATCTTCCTGGTTGTGAATCATCTGGCATGATCTTTAAATGCCTGGACGGACTTACTTAGCCGGTGACGCTTAGCGGACCATGAATAGCAGTTGCACCCGAGGTAGGACAGAGTGTCTTCCAGCAATGAGGAAAACCCTGGCTCGACCTCTTTGCAACTGCCAAGAACGTGCAGTGTCAACACTTTTCTGTGCTGGAGTTTCCATGAAGGCTCTAACGATTCCGTTAGAGTGGATCTCGGGACTCCTACATGCTTTCCTTCCTCTGACTCAAGTTCTGAAGAAGATCACGAACGACCGGACCCAAGTCATCCTAATTGCTCCGGATTGGGCCAGTAGAGTGCGGTACCTGGAACGTCTGTCCTCCGATCAGGCTGTTGCTTTGGGAGTTTTTTTTTTATCACAACAGATCCCGCTCCCTTCCCCAACCAGATTTGACAGTAGTGACAGATGCGTCACTCCTGGACTGGGGCTGCCATCTGGAGTGGTGGAGATCAGGGGCCTCTGGTATCTGGCGGAATCCGAGCTCCACATCTACCTATTGGAGCACCGAGCGATCCAGCTGGCATTAAAAGCTTTTCTACCCTCCATCAAGGGAAGGCTTGTGCAAGTGTTCACGGACAACACCACCACCATGTGGAACTGCAACAAACAAGGAGGGTTTGGGTCGTGGACCCTTTGTCTAGAGGCATACGTCTCTGTATATGGCTGGAACATCAGGGCATTTCCCTGATGATTCAACACCTGGCGGGAACTCTGAACGCAAGAGCGGACGAACTCAGCCAAAGATGCCTAGCGTATTACGAATGGCTTCTCCATCCGGAGGTGGTGCAAAGTCTCTTTCAGCAGTGGGGTGAGCCTTGCTTAGATCTGTTTGCCACTGCTGAGAACATGCAGTGTCCGCACTTCTGTGAGCTGGAGTTCCAAGGCCACTCTTGCTCGGAGACACTTTTTGTCCTGAATGGAGCTCAGGCCTCCTGTACGCCTTTCCACCCTTACCACTCCTGCCCAGAGTTCTCAAGAAGATCAGTAACGACCGGACCCAAGTCATCTTTGTGTCTCCGGACTGGGCTCAGAGAGTCTGGTATCCCGAGCTGGTAAGCATCGCCATCGGTCCTCTGATCAGGCTGCCCCTTTGGGAGGATCTTCTGTTGCAGGTACAGGGGAAGCTTCTCCACCGAACCCGTCAACGCTCCTCCTTCATGCGTGGCGATTGAGCGGCAACAGTTGACAGCTTTCAACCGAAGTCTGTATTGTGATTTTAGCAGCTCAGCGTCCCTCCACCAAGACGGTATACGCCGTTGGACCAAGTTTGTGGCATGGTGTACAGCCAAACAGGTTGATTCTTTATCTGCACCGCTTTCCCAAGTTCTTTTGTTTGTCCTTACCCTGGCCCAGCAGGGCTCTGCATTGGGCACTTTAAAGGGTTATTTGTCCACCATTTCTGAATTCCTGGCTTCCAGATCAGCCTTCCCTCTTCAAGTCCCCTATTGTAAATAGGTTCCTAAAAGGTTTGCAACACTTAATTCCTCAAGCTCCCTTCGTTATGCCTCAATGGGACCTTAACTTGGTTCTTACTTTTCTAATGTGTTCTCCCTTTGAGCCACTTCATACCTACCCTCTTCGTCTTCTTACCATCAAGACGGCCTTTTTGGTGGCAGTTACATCTATCCATAGGGTCGGTGAACTGCAGGCGCTGTCATCTCAGCCTCCGTAAGTGTCTTTCTTCCCAGATAAACTGGTCCTTTGGACTTGAGCATCCTTCTTGCCAAAGGTAGTCCCCCGGTTTCATGTAGGCCAGTCCATCACTTTGCCTAATTTTTATGCTCCGCCTCATCCTTCTAAGGAAAAGGGGAGACTCCACTGCCTGGACCTAAAAAGAGCATTGTTGGTATACCTTGACCACACGAAACCGTTTCCGGTGGACGATCAACTCTTTGTGGGATATTGCGGAGCCAAAAAAGGGAAGGCCGTGCAGAAACTAACCATCTCCCGATTGATCGTGATCTGCATTAAGATCTTCTGCACATTGGCCAAGAAGTACCCCCCAGAGGGTTTGTGTGCTCATTCCACCAGAGCTAAGGCTGCGATCACTGCGTAACATGTGGAGTTCCTGTCCTGGATATCTGCCAGGCAGCAACATGGGCCTCATTGCACACATTTACTAAGCACTACTGTCTGGACAGTCAGGTCTGTCGGGACTGGCACTTTGCCCATTTGGTCTTGCAGGACTTCCTAGTCTCATCAAATTCGCAGACCCGCCTCTGGAGAGGTATTGCTTGGGTATCCTAAGCAAAGGAATCTGTGACTAGTAGTCTATCAGTTGAACAAGTTACTTACCTTAGGTGAACACAGATCATATGTGTGTGCCATGACCTAGGACAGTCTCATTATAGTGCGGTCTTGTTAGACTGGTGATGCCGCATCAAGTACTACACTCATAGTGGCATAGGGATACTGGCCTTGTCAGAAGTTGTGAGTCGAGTATGGTGGAGACAGCATACCCATGTTGTGTTTAGTAAGCATCAGTAGTGTAGGCAGACCTTTTTACCTGCGTCACTGGAGTGGTGCTGACCAGCCCACTCATGTAAAATTCTGCTGCGGGGTACTTAACTCACCCTTTTCCTATATGTTGACTGTGTGTAGCTCTGGGCAGCTCGTGATGTATGTGTACCTCTGCATGGTACATAACATGGAAGTCTCTGGGTTCCCTTTTCTTAGCCCAGGGCCAAGAAAGGCTAGTTGGAGGTGAGGACTGCAACCCACAGATAGGAGGAAGGGGAATAGAGCATGTCTGTGCACATAAAAGGTCTCTTTGATTCCACGAAGTGTTAATGGTCATTGGGGAAGGGGCTCACTGTAAAGCAAGATGGTGAGCCTTGTAAGGTTGGCACTGTAGGACCAGGTAGTCATGATAGAGGGGAAGGCTTAAGCCTTTGAACCTTTGTGTGTCATATTTCAGTGGAGGCTGATAGCCAGGTGTGATTCCAGTTACTCTCTTGACCGGTGTTGAGGGTTGTTAGAAATGACCATCTTTTGCGTGGGATTCAACCAGATTTTTTGCCGCCTTGGCTGAACATGTTTTTTTTGGCTTTAGGACTCTGCATACTTTACTCCTGTTAACCAGTGGTACAGTGCTATCCCTCTTAAACTTGGTAAAATAGGCATATCACTGGTTTGCACATTTAATTTGCTTGCAAATCCTGGGTATATGGTAAAGCATATACCCAGAGTCTGTAAATTAAATGTTACTAGTGGACTACAGCACTCATTGTGTCACCCACTAAAGTAGCACTGTAAAACATGTCTATAGGTCTGCCATTGCAGCCTGGGTGGGCAGTTTTTCACTGCCATTTCGACCTGGCAATATAAATCTTTTGCCAGGAATAAACCTTCTTTTTTTAATACATATGTCCCCCCTAAGGTAGACCCTAAATGTCCATAAGGCTGGGTGGATGGTATTTAAAAAGTAGGGTATGTATATTTAAAGCTCTACATGTCCTGGCAGTGAAAAACCTGCAAAGCCTTTTTTCACTGTAGCAAGGCCGGCTCTCCCATTGGGAGAATCAGGATTACATTGTAACACCTTATAATGCTTTATTTCAGTTTGGGTTATAAAGCTACAAGTGGTTCCGTTGGGTAAGTACCACGGGGTACTGGTTCAGAACCTGATTATTTCTTTCACAATCAATAGTGATTTTGTACTAGACTTTTATAAATGTACCACACTTCAGTAAGTTTGTATCAAAAATATAGATATTTATTAAATTATTTGTTTTGTTTCTCTATTTTTCTCGCTAATTGTGTGAACAATTTTATACAAAAAGATAATACCAGTGGGGGCTTTCTGTCAAAGAAAACACAATAACAAATACACAGACAATTCAATGGGTGACCATGGTGACATGTAGTGCAAATGGATGACCTTTCAAATTCAAACAATAAACAAGACAATAACATAAATTCTCCGTCCTTTTCAGGTCTTTCACTTCAGCTAGTCCTATTTTTTTAAAAATAATTGCTATAGTGAGCCAGGACATGAGATTAATCCAGGTTTAATCCAGGTTCTGAGGGATACAGGGTGACCCCATTGATCTTAATGTTAATTCGGTTTGGGGGCAGCTAAAAAATTATTTAAGGACTTATTTTAATAGTAGTTTGAAATCAAACTTTAAAGTTGTATTTTGTATTACTATTTTGAAAATGACAAATTGTCATTTTCCTGTTTCAGCTAAATGTTCCTTTTTGCTAGTGTCCTTGGTGACCCTTAATGGCTCTCCTGTGGATCGACTTGGCAGGACTTGTGTATTGCTCCTAGACCGTGGACAAATGGCTTGAGTGGGAAGTGTTTTTCTTCATTGAGCAGGATGGCCTGGTGGTTGTAATAGCCCCTTCCTGAGCTTTAAAGAGTGCCTACTCTGTCAGTGGCAGATGTAGCTCGCATCCGGGTCTGTCTCCCTTAGTTTTCCTAGTCAGCCTGGCTCTAATCCCAGTCGGGGGGGGGGGGGAAGGCTGCCCAGAACTGGTTTAGAGTGACCACAAGAGAGGGTTTGCCTATTATCATAGCCAGACCTTTGGGTGGACACCGGGAGCTGTGACCATGGCAAGAAAAGGTTCTGCCATGTTTTATTTAGATACAGAAGGGCCATGTGGGATAGCTTACAGTAAAACACACAGAACGTGCTGCAAAAGTGTGAACATTTACTGCATTGGTTAGAGAGTGGCCAGGAGTTTCTCCTTCCCACAGGCTGGAATTGGGCATAAATGTGACCCCAGTGCCCTCCTTAGAACACTCCCCTGAAGAAAATGAAGAAAAACTGGACCCGCTTGCTTTGAATCAGGACCCAAAGGTCAGTTGCCTGATCTCCTGTTTGAGATACAGGGACACAACAAGCTTTCAGGGCCCTATCCTGCATCTGCCCAGCTGACTAGATCATCTGGACCAGCCCTGGACCCTGCCTCCGGAGTGAGTCTTGACCCCAATTGATGTTCCCAAGGTCCTGGACCCTTGACTGTCAAAGTGTACTCCTCCTAGTTTCCTGAAACCTGGGCCTTAGAAACTTTTTGCCAACTTTCTACTCTGCGTACCGACAGAGGACCGTACCAACCTGCCAAGTTGATCTGAATGAGGGGCTTCGCCACTGGGCCAAAAGTGTAGGTTGATCCCACTACGTTCTTTTCCGCAGTAGCTAATTCGATTCAGCTGAGCTTTGCGGAGAAGGTGTTCAGCCTTGTGGAGCCCACTTTGGCTACAGCCTGCAGCCTTGCCCTGCTGGAAGAATCCAAGCTCCAAGAAGGTGACGCAAGTAGAAATCTTCACAAGGCAAAAGAGTGGAAAGTATCTGCCTGACGAGACACCTTCCTTGGGTGCAAAATTCCAATTTCTCCTGCTCAAAGCTTTCGTGCCAAAAGTCAGGATTGTGTATTGGTAGTGGTAGTTTCCTACCAGAGATCCTATTTATTTTCTGTGTTGAGGTGCTGCATGTTTGTGAAAATATACGTCTTGAAGGTATAATGTGCAAATCCAGTTGTTTTGCTACAGATGCGCAATATTTGATGAAGAAGCAGCAGTTGGAATTGCTCTTTCGTGATGACTTTTTGAACCACAGCTGTAATATTTTTTGGTAAAAAACTTTTTATTGACTGATCAACAAGCATCATAACATACATCTCCATCCTACCACGGGGGACGGTGGTACATTTCTCTTATTATACAGCCTCCAACTAACCCAAACTGCAACCAACAAGTCAAGTAAACCCCCCTCCCCAACATGAACTTAGACCAGACAGAGGGCATCCATCGTTCTGCAACTGTGTAGGTCGCCAAGAACTCTCCACCATGGTCTGATTCCGGCACTTGTGTAGAACACGAATAGGGGTACTATCACACCAGCCCACCCAAGGACCCTGTATGCTGGCCTACCCCCCTCTATCCGGTCCAAACCCTCTACAGTGGGATTCCCTTCTCTCTCCCGAATATGGACCTCTAGAAATTCCCCTCAGCTTGCCCCACCCATATGTCTACTGCCGTTCGCACCCATCCTCCGTCCACCAGGGGTTCCATATTTTCTTGAGTTTGCGAGGACTACCTTGTACAACATTTACTCCACCCTCATGCACCATTCAAGATTCTTCGTTACTCATTCCTGCAGTGTGGATGTGATGAGACTTCCCCCCTCCCACCCCCCCCCCTCCCCTCCCACCTTGGGACAGTATCCTGCCGTGCAACTGCTAGGGCCACGTTACAAAAGAGCAGCGTGTATCTCTCCAAAGTTTGCTCCCCTGAGATGTATAGAGTGTAGGAAGCTGGCTCTGTATACACTATACCAAAGTAAGGTATAGTGTGCACAGAGTTCTGGGGATCCCCAGAGGTATAACAGAGGCTAAATTAGATAATCACCAACTGCTCTCTTTGTGGTAGTGTGGCCAGAGCTTTGAAAACTTTTTTAAATTGCATAGAAACTACTTTTGATTATTTTTGCGTTACGTTTGGAGTACATCAACTACTCTGGGTATAATGTCTAGATATCACATAGTGGATCCTACAATACATAGGTAAGTAAGACTTTTTCAGCTTTAAAAGACAGTTACTCTTCCATACAAAACACAGGTCAACACAAACATTTTTAGGAACAAAAAGTCATAACATTGGTTCCTATGGGGAAAAGAGTGTTAATGGTTTACAGGTAAGCAAACGACTTGAAAGTATGACTTTTGGAAGGTTAGGACCAGGGTTCCCCAAGGTCAAGTTAGGCACTCTAATTTCACCACCAGCAGCACTGGGGCAGCTGGGTGCAGAGTGCAGGGGCCCAATGTTAGCTAAGGGGGCCTTTGGTCAGGGACTGCTTACGAGCAGGCCACTCAGCTGTGGGAGCAAAGCTCCTAGGGTTAGGATCAGCACTGCAGGGGCCAACAATCAGCACAGGAGCTGCACCACCAGCGGCACGGAGGCGACCGGATTCAGTGTGCCAAGGAGACGTCAGGCGCCCTGTGGATTGCAATGGAGATCTCCAGTTTGGAAAAGAAGCTGCAGGCTCAGTCAGGGAGGGTTCCTGAAGGCGACCATCGGCTGGAGAGGTAAGTTGTGTTCTTGGGTGATGCTTCATGCTTGGACACCGTCGGTTGGGCCACCGTAGGCTGTGGCGCATTGGGTACAGGCGTGTCTTGGCATCGGGTCTTCTTACCAGCTGCGGTCGGGGTGACCCTTCAGGTTGAGGCTGCAGGCGTCAGCTTGAGGGAGGTTGGGGATCACCAGATCCCAGGTCAGTATCACTGGGGAGACCTCCTCGTGGTGTCGGGCCACTCAAACTCGGGCTTTGGGCATCGGGTGCAGAGTGGTGCAAAATCGCAGAGCCGCCTGGATCTGGATTCTGTGGTTGATTCTTTGTTGAAATCCGGTGCTCACAGGATACAGAGTCTTTCAGATGGGTGCAGGGCAGGTCCTCCAGGCTCTGGGGGGCTGCTGGACACGCCGGGGTTTCGGCTGTAGTCTGGTCGGAGTTGGGACAGGCTGGTAGGGCTGGGGCAAAAGCAGTTGGTGTCCTCTTCTTCCTGGGTCAGCATGGCTCTTCCGTCCTTCTTTCATCCTCAAATCTGAGGAGGCAAGGTTAAGGGTTGCCCCGTAATACTACATTTTGGGGCACTAAAGGGGTGTGCAGGTCTGGACAGATGGGTCCCTTCCTTGAGGTGGGTACACCCCCTATTATGCCTCCCTCCATTGGGAGGGGGGCAGGAGCCTCTCCCTAATTGGCTGGGTCCCCTCATCTTCAAGATGGAGGGGACTGCTTGTATCAGTGATTGTATAAGAGCGTAAGAATGTGCTAGTATTTGTATGAGTAAGTGAGCTGGTGTGTGTATAACTGTATAGGTGACAAGCTATTTTAATTTTATTCTAAATAATCCAGCTGTAAGTTACTTGAATAGAACTTGCTCAATCTGTCTCCCTCCCTCTCTCTGTCTCCCTCCCTCTCTCTGTCTCCCTCCCTCTCTGTCTCCCTCCCTCTCTCTGTCTCCCTCCCTCTCTCTGTCTCCCTCCCTCTGTCTCCCTCTGTCTCCCTCTCTCTCCCTCCCTCTCTGTCTCCCTCCCTCTCTGTCTCCCTCCCTCTCTGTCTCCCTCCCTCTCTGTCTCCCTCCCTCTCTGTCTCCCTCCCTCTGTCTCCCTCCCTCTGTCTCCCTCCCTCTGTCTCCCTCCCTCTGTCTCCCTCCCTCTGTCTCCCTCCCTCTCTGTCTCCCTCTCTCTCTGTCTCCCTCTCTCTCTGTCTCCCTCTCTCTCTGTCTCCCTCCCTCTCCCTCCCTCTGTCTCCCTCCCTCTGTCTCCCTCCCTCTGTCTCCCTCCCTCGGTCTCCCTCCCTCGGTCTCCCTCCCTCGGTCTCCCTCCCTCGGTCTCCCTCCCTCGGTCTCCCTCCCTCTCCCCTCTCTCTCCCTCCCTCGGTCTCCCTCCCTCTCCCTCTCTCTCCCTCCCTCTGTCTCCCCTGTCTCCCCTCCCTCCCCCTCCCTCCCTCTGTCTCCCTCCCCCTGTCTCTCTCCCCTGTCTCTCTCCTCCTGTCTCTCTCCCCTGTCTCTCTCCCCCTGTCTCTCTCCCCCTGGCTCTCTCCCCCTGGCTCTCTCCCCCTGTCTCTCTCCCCCTGTCTCTCTCCCCCTGTCTCCCTCTCCCCCTGTCTCCCTCTCTCTCTGTCTCTGTCTGTCTGTCCCTGCCTCTATCTGTCTGTCTGTCCCTGTCTGTCTCCCTCCCTCTGTCTCCCTCTCCGTCTCCCTGTCTCTGCCTCTATCTGTCTCTGTCTGTCCCCGTCTGTCTGTCTGTCTGTCCCCGTCTGTCTGTCTCTGTCTGTCCCCGTCTGTCTGACTCTGTCTGTCCCCGTCTGTCTGTCTGTCTGTCCCCGTCTGTCTGTCTCTGCCTCTATCTGTCTCTGCCTCTATCTGTCTCTGCCTCTATCTGTCTCTGCCTCTATCTGTCTCTGCCTCTATCACTGTCTGTCTGTCTGTCTCTGCCTCTATCGCTGTCTGTCTCTGTCTGTCTCTGTCTGTCTCTGTCTGTCTCTGTCTGTCTCTGTCTGTCTCTGTCTGTCTCTATCTGTCTCTGCCTCTATCTGTCTCTGCCTCTATCTGTCTCTGCCTCTGCCTCTGTCAGTCTCTGCCTCTGCCTGTCTGTCCCTGTCTCTGCCTCTATCTAGCTCTGTCTGTCCCGGTCTCTGCCTCTATCTGTCCCGGTCTCTGCCTCTATCTGTCTCTGCCTCTGTCAGTCTCTGCCTCTGCCTCTGTCAGTCTCTGCCTCTGCCTGTCTGTCCCTGTCTCTGCCTCTATCTAGCTCTGTCTGTCTCTGTCTCTGCCTCTATCTAGCTCTGTCTGTCTCTGTCTCTGCCTCTATCTAGCTCTGTCTGTCTCTGTCTCTGCCTCTATCTGTCTCTGCCTCTATCTGTCTCTGCCTCTATCTGTCTCTGCCTCTATCTGTCTCTGCCTCTATCTGTCTCTGCCTCTATCTGTCTCTGCCTCTATCTGTCTCTGCCTCTATCTGTCTCTGCCTCTATCTGTCTCTGCCTCTATCTGTCTCTGCCTCTATCTGTCTCTGCCTCTATCTGTCTCTGCCTCTATATGTCTCTGCCTCTATCTGTCTCTGTCTCTATCTGTCAGTCTGCCCCTGTCTGTCTCTGTCTCTATCTGTCTCTGTTTCTGTCTCTATCTGTCTCTGTGCCTCGGGCAGTGCACACGTACTGTGTCTACACGTCCCCGTCACCAGCCCACAGGCTCTTAACGCACACCTCACCCGGCTCTCACTCCCTGCTGCCCTCCGTCACCTCACCCGGCTCTCACTCCCTGCTGCCCTCCGTCACTTCACCCGGCTCTCACACCCTGATGTCCTCTGTCACCTCACCCCGCGTGTGTGGCAGCCCGGGCTGAGACAGCTTCCCGGGCACACACACAGTCGCACCCAAGTACTTCACAGGTCTTTAAAAGACCATTAACTTGTTAATGAGGCTTTGTTGTATTTCACCTCTTCTTAGCGCCCCTGCATCTCCACTCTGACTATCGCTGGAATCGCCCGGCCCCCATAGAGCAGAGTCTCTCGGAGTCCGCGCTGCTGCAACCGGCGGTGTTTGCTGACACTCTTTAAAAAAATAAATTAAAAAAATTTTAAAAAAAAGAAAACACAGGTACGATGTCTGCAAGGTCCGCGGGCCGCCAAGGAAGGCTTGCCGGGCCGCTGGCAGCCCGCGGGCCGTACTATGAGTACCCGTGCTCTAGACACTGTCTTGACTCGAGTCGTGGTTCTTATACCACTATTTTAGTATATGGTTTGGTCTCCCCCTGGAGCCCACTGTGTATTAGTGCTACTTACGATTGTTTCGGTGCTACAGTATTGTGTGCTTTGTGTTTATCTGCATGTAGCAGGCACTGAGAAGTATTTAGAGTGTGTTATAATAATAAATACATATTTTTATAACTACTGTGTGATTCTCCTTTCATTTAACCAATACAATAAGGTTGCATTCTGGTAAAACAAGCTGCTTAACATTCATTCAAGACTAAGCCTGAAGGCTGCTCTCCACAGCTACCACTTGGATAGCTTTCTAAGGTTATCTTTGACCTCTTAAATCACCATATGGATTGTTTGGACTGGTACAGGGTGCCCACTTTAACTAGTGGACAGCATATACCGGGCCAGCTTCTCACACGAAGGCCCTCTGCCCAGGGGTCCAGAAACCTGTCTGGTGGTGGCAAATGGCAGGCAGCCATTCAGGAACCAAACCAGGGCTGTTCGTTTTTCAGGGGGCATCTCTAAGATGCCCGCGGAGAGCATTTGACATTAAATCCCACACTGGCATCAGTGTGGGTATAATGTGCTGAGAGGTTTGCTACCAAACTTCCCAGGTTTCAGTAAAGCCATTATGGAGTTGTGGAGTTCGTAATGACCAACTCCTAGACCATATACTCTTTATGGCTTTACTGCTCTTACAATGTCGAAGAATGCACTTAGATGCTGTAGGGGTACAGGGCACATGCCAGTGTACCCTCACCTGTGGGTAGTGCACCTTGCTAAAGGGGTGACTTACTTAGGCCCCAGGCAGTGGATTGCAGGCATGGCACACAATCGCAAGGGTGCCATGTTGACTCTCCACTTTTCTCTGCACCAAAACACGCAGCCTGTAATGGCAGTGTGTGGGTGTTAAGGTACAGAGCCTCTAAGGGTGGCACAATAGGTGCGGCAGCCTTAGAGGCCTTCCCTGGTAACAATGCCCTTGGTACCCATGGTACCTTTTACAAGGGGCTTACCTGTGGCCCGAGATGTGCCCCTTGTGGGTACAAAGGTACAGTTTTGGGGGAAAGAAGACAGGCCCTGGGTACCAGATCGGCATGGTCCCAGGACACATCAAGTCAAAGTGCATCAGACATCTGGCAAAAAGTGGGGGGTAACCAATCAAACAGGGTCACTTTCCTACACAGGGTAATCAATTGCGGCGTGAATTGGATCTACACCCCCTTCACCTCAGATAGTCGCACTCCTACTCTCTCCCACGATCTCTGCACTGGCGGGCTCCCCCAGGCCATATGTAGCAAGGTATCTTACTGGCCACATCCCCTCAGGCATAAATCTAACTCTCCACAACCCATTTTATGTAGTTTCTCCTGCCTATAATGCACTCTGTGCGTCAATTTCAGCTGCACCAAGCGGAAGCCTGCACGTATTGCCACCTCTCATTGGTAGTGGCAGGTTTCGCCCCACGCGTCATCCTCCAGCCTCCCCAAATCCCACTCTCACTCCCACCTATCTCTAAGTGAATACAGCAGGGGCAGGCTATGGGCCAACATTGTGGTGTATATCAATGAGTTTGTTGCATGGATTCTGCTCAGGAACAGAACTATGCTTGGGACAATAGAACATAAGCAGTTAGGGACTGAGTCATCATACGACATCAGTACCATGAGCCGGAGTCTGACTAGCTATAGTGTCTCACTTGCTCTCCTATTCATAACCAGAGGAACAAGTGAATTGACACCCCAGAACACAACACTCCGACCCTGTCAGGGATTGCGGTGACAGGACACCCCCTTTTGCTCACACATTTGTACTCGTCCACAATAAGATATGAAAGAGACACGAAGGAAGTTTGAAATGTTTATTTAAACTATTGTGCTCTAGAATGCATTATACGGGCCACAATCAGAAAACAACTGCCTAGCGGAAATACCATCAGCATTGTCAAAAAATCCTGTTATGAAAAGCACTGTCCTGTTATAAGACAGAATAGCCTAACTCCCCTCCCACAGAAGCAAACTGATTATACAGCAAAGATCTCTGGGTTTAGCAGCAGACCCCGTACTTTAGCATACACAGATGAACGTTCTACATCTCCGATACATCCGTGATATTGTCGCATAATATATCTGTCTCTCTCTGTGTGTTACATTGCTGTGCATACCTATATGAAAAGGTTCACATGTTCATAAACAAGAGATACATTTCTGTGTTGTGTCTAGGTGTGAGTGCCTGTCCAGAACAAAATAACAAGGGATGTTGTTGTTTGACCTTGTCTGCTATTCAGACTAAATCCAAGGAAAAAAAGAATGAGAAAACTACAGGTTCTGTGTGAAAAAATAAAGTGGCACAAAAGCAAACATATATATATATATATATATATATATATATATATATATATATATATATATGTGTATATATATATATATATCTATATATATATATATACATATGTATATATCTATATATATATATATATATATATATATATCTAATGCGGCCTGTGTCAGGCACAGTTAGGCTAACATAGGGAAAACTACAATGAGCCCTGAAAAGAACACGACACCTTCCACTTGGTCAGGAAGTGATAACAAAAATTAGAAGATAAGCAAGCTCAAGGCCAGCATTAAGAATTAATCTGCCTCACGAGCCAATAAATGACAATTTGAAAAGAAAAATATCCAATTAGTGCGTGTCGAAGGAATCCAGTATGTAAGCAGCCATTGTAAATGCAAAGGACTCCATGGTGGTGTCCAACTCTACGTAGATGGACAGGTCTGCCGCCCAGTACATAAGTTCCAAAGAACATATATGATTCTCAGCTCCAACAGATGCAGATACTCTCACCGGGCAACCTGCGTTGAGTTCAACGAAACTCTGATCTAGCAATCGCTGTGCCGATGCACAGGAACTCCTGTTGGCATTTGCTCCAGACTCTGATTTTGTAGAGGTCGCAAACCCAAGGAACAGTCCTGATAATGGGCCACTGAGGGACTCCTCAGCAGTTCAAGATCTAGGGCAGTTGGTGTCTGTAGAGCCAGGCATATTTCCAGTGCCCATTGAAAGGGGCTCCAGATGCAGTGAAATACAGGTTGCACGTAGGTGAAGTAAGCATGGCGAAAGGTTAAACACCAATCCACATCCAACACCTGCAGCAGAATCATGCCAAAGAGCTGAAGCATACGTTCACCATAGTGCTGGAGCGATGCCAGGTCCGGGGCGGCCGCAGAAGAATCACCCATTACGGAACATCAGTAACAGGATGAGAATGTCGCAAATGAGTAACAGCAGTACCGGGAACCCACCGAACACGCTGGAAAAAATAGAGTGTATAAAAGATGGTATTACTCCAAAGATAGTTTGGAAAGAAGTGATGAAGCCAGAGCCTACAAGTTTAAAAAAATGGGTAACACTCGTGGTATAAGAAGTATTAAATATTTGATGTATCAATTCACCGAAATGCAAGGGAAGATTTGTATTCAACAATGACTGTATTTCAACAGTAGTAGTAGTAGACTCCCGCCCACACACCGCAACAATATTGATTATTAAGCATAAGATAACTTCCATTTGAAAGTACAGTAATGTAGGGAAGAATTGCTGGAACTCCTTTTAAATAACAAGCCAAATTAGGCGCCAAAACTTTACAAGCGCAGAGGAGTTTAACATGTTGACAAACAAGTGAATGACTGGCAGTGGAATCGCACTTCTCTCCCGTAAGAGAAACTTCTCTATCAGCACGTTCACCGCGATCGGTAAACTGCCGGGACCATAACTCATGGATGTAGCTGCTCCCAAGGGGTTCATATCTACCTATTGGAAAATGTTTCATGCACGCTGGAAACTGAAATGTGGATATGGGCAAGGAGATAACTCAGTGTATTAACCATACTGCTGAAGGCGTTTCGGCTACAGTGAATGGGATTTTTTTCTAATTTCTCCAAATGTAACATGGTATATGTTGCATCTTTCATAGCCATTAATTGTTGTTTTTGTGTTAGATTGAAATGCAGAAACAAAGCAGTACAGTTCAGATAATGCCAAGGAACGTGTCAATTTTTGAGTGTTTAAAGTGTCCAACTAAACTGCATAATGGATCTAAGCTGACTCTGACCATGATACAATGTCGACATATTATTCTGCACAGTATCAATAACAGATGACACAATGTGGTTCAAATTATAAATACGAGATAACGTATTAATACTATTGTCCACTACAGCCAGTACTTTATCCAAATTATCTTGATCAATTTGTCTTAAGCGCATAGCATCCTCAGTTTGTGACAATTTCCAAATATCTTTCTAAGCTGCATATAGAAATCTTTTAGAACGAGGGGACTTGGGACCTAATAAAAAATCAGATAAATTCATGTCCTCGGATAGAAGAGAAAGAAGTTTCACTGCAGACAGTTTGGAATGTTCTAACCATTGCTGGCATAGTTTACCTACTGAATAGATGGTAATAGGGTTCAGCTGGGTTGACTCTGAGGACTGTGGATCTGCTCTACTGGATTTGAAACCTTAGATGTAATTGAGAAAACGAGCATGACAACCGTTCTACTGGCCACAATAACCACCCACCAGGAGAAGCAAATGACAAATTAAATGTACCATTTTGTATCAACTATTTAACTGGTCTTCTGTATAATTTGTGTAAGTTTGCCAATTATCAAAATGCGTAATTGAAGGAATTGTCGAGGCATTCAGTTCTTTAATTTTAGCCAATCCCAGGTAAGTAGTGTGTTGGACCGTTCCACTTAGGAAAATAATTTGTGTGGGAATCAGACAGGCTCGAAATAAAGTTTTTATGCCCTGTCAGCATTTTGTTCCCCAAATTGATTTCAGGTCAATATTGTCTTTCCAGTAATCATAACCCTTAAGGGCCAGCTGTTCGACAAATGAAGCCGCATATATCAGCTTAGTCTGACTAAGCATATACTTTTTCGACTGGGTTGTAACCAGTTTAAAATAGTATGATGTTGGGTCTGAAATGTCATAACTTGTAAAATATGTATACTTGTTTGTCTGTGTTCTTGAACTTCCTTGTGATGGAGTTGGACAATGTTCTAACTGTGTATAATTATAATGCAGACGCTGTCCACTTGCCCTATGCAAAACATGATGTTCACAATGGTGGCAGCAGAACACCTCAGCGTAACCAAGATACAAATCTTCTGATTCAAATACAGTATAATATTGCATTTCGGAAAGCATCGAATTCACAGTATCAACATCCCAATCATCCGACTGCAACCCCAGTACTACCACATCACCCATAGAAACTCTGAACACACAGGGTATCTGCAGGGTCTCCGTAGGACCATATATATATATAGAATGAAACCTTATCCCAAACAATTCCATCAGTCACTGGAACAGCTGAAATGTTGACAAGGGACAAGTCTCTCTTCATTTTATGTAAGGCGGAATGGGGAGCCAGCACCCCTGTCGACCAGGTCTGTAGCAGAACGTTCTGGGAGGTAATGGCTGTTGATCAGAAGAAAAATGACAGTCACAAATCCAATCCACATGAATAAGAGAACCAAACAAAAGATGATCCATATGCATATCCAAGGAGGGACTAGATAAGTGCGTTTAAACCAGGAAATAAAAACACAATTCCGCGCTGGAGGTGGATGCAGAACCGAAGACACTGAGGAACTGTCTGATGAGACATTATCTTGACCCATATAGTACCCAGAGGAACTCAAATAAAAAATAGGTGGTTGCGATTCAACAGTCAGATTTGAAAAATGTTGTGGGGAAATGGAATGGGTGGAGAGATCTGGGCTTTTGTGCTACAGTTGTCAGGGCCCAATTATCTGTGGTGGCACAGTCCTCACAAATGGCTACACCCAAGAGCCATAACGAGGTAAGTCTGGAGAAATGTGGAAGATTGTGCCTTCTTGAATTACATGTATTTATGTTGAATAAATTTCAAGCATCCTTCGGTATTTTTAAAGTGCGTAGTATTTATTTATGCTTCCATACATGGAGCAGGAATAAGGGTAGTGAAGAAACAGCCGACACGTGTTTCGCCCAAGTGGCCCATTGGCCGAGGGCTTTTTCAAGGCTTTAATAAGAGGTCTGTCGATCTCAGCAGTCAATTCAAAAGGTCTCTGCGGTCCCGGGTACAGTAGGATTTGAAAAATGTAACTCAGAAGATGTTTCCAACGGCGGATCAGTAAAAACAACATCCATTGTAGAAGATGGAGAAGTAGAAACAGGTGCCATGTCAACAGAGGTTTCTACAACCGCCCCCCCCCCCCTCCCAACAGCAGGGGAGAAGCAGCAACAGTGGCGCTCACGGGTTGCAAAGGAAAGACTTGTGAAGGACCACGCCTAGACATACTATGGAGAATTGCCCATATGGTGTAAATTGACATGTTCAATGGAAACAAAGCGATTTTCTTTGTCCTGGGAGTGGTGGCAAAATTACAGTTCGTGTACCCTGGATACCAAGGACTGAACAGGAGCACCGTACGTTGGGCTGAATTCCTTCTTGAGGGCCACTTTTTTGTGGACAAGGTCTCCAACTCGGGGAAGCCAACCGGATGCAGGAAATTCAGTGTCTGGATTCGAAGAGAGAGGCGCAGGCAAATGTCTGCGAGCTAGGGCATCACAGCACTTCCATAGATCCTGCAAGACAGCACAGCAGCCATCCACGTCGAAGGTCACAGCTGCCGCCACAACGTCTGGACCATCAAGGTTTGGAACATACATCTCGATGCCAAAGAGCATTTCGTACGGGGTCCGTCCACCCAGAGATCTTTAGGGAGATTTAATGCTTGTTGAACCCCATAGAGATGATTCAACCAACCACACCCTGTACCTAATACTCTAGACGTTAAGGATTGCTTTAAAAACGATTCATTCTCCACAACAGAATTGCCCTCAGCCTATACAGAGAAGAAAAATGCACTTGCACATCCATGGACTTCATCGTATCACGGTACGGCTCAGAGGCGAAAGCCGGACCTTGGTCCGAGTGGAATGCGCTACAGGCATATGTCACGACAAAGAATTGCAAATCTTTAATAACAGTTCGAGCGACAGCCAAGCGCTGTGGCCAAGCCCAGAAGAACCTGGAGCAAGAATGAACTGCAACCAAAATAAATTTGAAAGCAGTATCGGAAATTAAAGGACAGCAGTGATCTATGTAAACACAGCCAAAGGACTGATTAGAAATGAAGAAATGTGTCTGTGGTGGATAAGACACAGTAGAACTTTTTTAATTTTTTGACAGATGTCACAACCTAAAACACAATTTCTGGTTTGCCGGTATAAACCTTGCCACCAATAACGTTTTGTAAAAGAGAAATAGTGACAGTCACTCCAGCATGTGCTGAAGCGACTCCTTCATGTGTGGCAACAATTAAACAAATGTCTGCGGTCAAGGTGGGGGATACACCGATCATTAACCCTAGGTATAGTTGCAAAGCGAACATTTTGTTCATTTTAAAAATTTGAATATTTTATAGGAAAACCTTTAGGTAAATCAGTGCCAGCTTGAGAAGCCTGCACAGCAGCCAAGATGTCACTATCAACACGTGTCTTAGAACGCGTAACTGCTGCTATTTTACAAGTGGCTACTGCAGATTTGGCTGCCTCATCAGCCAGAGAATTCCCTACTGCGTGTGCTCCCACAAGTTGATGACCCAATGTATGAATTACATGTGGCAATTTATCTTTATAATCTGCCACCTTAACCCAAAGCATTTTATGCTTGATTGTGCTACCTTTGGAATCCTTAAAGTCATTTTTTTGGCCCAAAATACAAATTATTAAATGATTGTACACAGTAAAATGAATCACACACTATCAGTGTGGGGAATTCGGGGTTCGTATGTTCAAGTGCGAGAAGCAAAGCTTTCAGATCAGCCAACTGCACAGTATAGTCTCCTAGAGACCGAGTGTGAGTAATAGTCGGATGAAAAATGACATCCGAAATAGTGCCTAAAACACAGGCGCATGCTGTGGAGTATTGCTGTTTAGAACCTATACCAGGTTGCGCTGAACCATCTGTGTAGATAGCACACTTGTATTCATCAAGAAGAAGAATTGATGAGGGTGTAGGATAAACATATGTTATGTTTGGGATTTAGTATAGCACACAACCCGTCCTCTGAAGGACATCTTGGCGCTTAGATAGCAGGACAAATGCTCTGTGCCGTTAAAAGAGCCAGGTCTTCAGATGTTTTTTGAAACTTGAAAACTCGGTGCAATCCCTAATGTGAAAGGGGAGCTGGTTCCAATGGAGTGGGGCAAGGTGTGAAAAGGAATGACCACCGTATTTAAAAGTTTGAATACATTGTGGTTGAAGCAGAAGCTGATTGCTGGATCTAAGGTTTCTTTGAGGGCAGTAGGGGACTACTCTATCCTGCAGATATCGTGGTCCCCTGCCTGACCACGCTTTGAAGGTCAGATATAGTAGTTTAAAGATGGCTCTTTTCTTTATAGGAAACCAGTGCAGGGACCAAAGGAGGCGGACAGATGGAGTTCCTGGTGGCTGTTTATTCACCAGCCGTGCATTGCACTCCCTGTAGTTTCGATATAAGAGTCATTGGATGCTACGTGTAGCGCATTGTCATAGCCCAGGCAACTAATTATAAGTTCCTGGACTTGGGTCTTACGGGGGGACACCGGGAGCCATTGGAATATTTTCTTAAGGAGGCACATTAACCCAAAACACGAGCTGTGACTTGCTCTTTCATCGATAGTTTATCTATCAGAACGCCTAGATTTTTTACTGTATTTTTTGGGAGGGGCGTAGGGCCAGGTTACGTGGGCCACCAGTCCGATGTCCATAGAGACTGTGCTTTTCCAAACAGTACAATCTCAGTCTTCTCCCCATTCAACTGAAGACAGTTTAGGGAAATCCACGTGGCAATGTTTCTCATACATGTGGTGAAGCGGGTTTTGACCTTCTCTACCTCAGGTCCAAGAGCAATGATCAATTGTATGTCATCAGCATATGAGAGCATTTCAAAACCGAAAGGCTTGACCAGCTGAGCCAGAAGGGAGACCTAGATATTAAAAAGTGTGGGGCTCAAATCTGAGTGCTGAGGCACTCCCCTTCCTAAAGACAAAGTCTTAGATTGGAAAGGACCAAGCGTGATTTTTGAGTTCTGTCCTTGAGGAAGTCTCTTAGCCCGTTCAGTGCAGTACTGTGTATTCCCATCTAAAACATACGTTGGATCAGAATGGAATGAGGGACGGTTTCAAATGCTGCTGACATATCGAGCAGGACCAGCATCATGGGTTTGCCTGCATCCAAGACGTATAGGTTTTGTATGGGATGATAGTATCAAGAGCCTCAGCAAAGGACCCTGAGAACTTATCCCAAGTGACATTAATGTTTTGTGTATTATCCATGTCTGGAGTTTTAAACACCGCTTGAAAGCTGGCTGCAGATAGCTGCTTCCAGCATCTAGCTTTAACTTTTTTTCCTGCACCAGATATTGGAGGGGAGTGTTAAACGGCGATATTAAATTTAATTAAATAAAGATCTGTCCAAGTGAGAGGTTCAGGTTCGTCAGTATATATAGACTTGGAAAATAACAGGTCCAGAGTATGACCAGCAATGTGTGTGGGCCCCATTTTTATCAGATGGAGGTCAAGCATTATAAGATTGGACAACAGATTAGCAACGTCGGGTCAGATGCTAGTTCAGCATGATAGTTAAAATCTCTGATTAGGAGAAAATTGGACGAGGATATTAAATGGAGAGCTAAATATTCAGTTAATTTAGGACTGAAATCTTGCTGGGGCCCGGGGGACGATATATTAAAGCCCCTTTCCATTTCTCCCCGTGGGGTAGTTCCACTTTGAATATTGCTATTTCTGCCCACTTCAAGAGTTTTGTGTCGATTAGTTGTAGCTTGAGAGTGTCTTGAAAAAGAATTGCTATTCCACCCCCCGGCTTGGTTTCCATGTCTAGCCTGGCCAGTTTGTAGTTATCAGGAAGTGCGACGGGAACACAAGGAAGGGCCGATGTGTGAAGCCAGGTTTCTGTAACAAAACATATGTCTGGAGCTGGTTACTAAGTATGTCCCATATTTCTGTAGAGTGTTTAGGAATAGACCTGGCATTTAGATAAAGACAGTTTAACGTAGGGGAATTTGCAGGGGGTGGCTTGGAGGTATGACCCTTATCTATAGGTAAATTATTTAACTGCATAGACTGTATTCTAGAAGAGGTACAGTTCTCCTCTTTCCTCCGAGAAGTATGCGTTAAATTTGGGGTACCTGCATATTTGCAGTTTATGCAGCAAAACGGTCCCTCTAAATGATTAAAAGGTAGGGGAAGGCAAGTTTTGTCTAAGGGTCTAAGATGTTTTAGCTCCTTACCTGTGTAGCATAACCTGTGAGGAGCGATTGGTTCTGATTCAAAAGATGTAGGGGTTCTGGCTCCTGGTGACGTTCGGGTGCGGACGGGCGCAGATGGGCTTGCCTTTGGCCCGCTCACTGCGCTCGTCCGCTGCATGTCGGGACCATGGTCTGCTTAAGTAAGTAGATGGGAGTGAAGCAACTTGACCGCTACCCGTCAAAATGGCCGACGCGAGCAGAAAGTGGAAACTTTGTACTCCCTCCGCTCAAACAACAAAAAGCATGCTGTGGCGGACCGGGGAGCAGAGCAAGTGTCGCAAGCGTGTAGTCTGCCAAGGCAGACAAAGTAAAGGTGAGTGCCCCCACTTACGCCCCTAAAGATTAGTGCCCCCAAAATACGAGGATTGTACACATTTAAAAATGGTAAAACCAAGTCAGATTTTGCTCAATCTGGCTATTGTGGAGAAAAACACACCTTCGGCGTGCGAGGTTGTAACCCCTGTCTATCGGCTGTGCGTCTGCACCATGGTCTGCTTAAGTAAGTAGACGGAAGGGAAGCAACTAGACCGCTATATGCTCATATTGTAAGAATTCTTGTGTTTGTAAAGAAGGGTCAAAGACAAAGTCGACATCAACTGCTGTTAAGGATGTAGCTCATTGAATCCACCGGGGACGAAAGGGATTTAGAATTGAGAAACCTAGCTTTCGTGTCGGCCTCTATGGCAGGCACATAAGAAACCAGAATCATTTGCTTACCTTGAGCCAACGGCTGTTCTTTGAGGACGGCCATCTGACCTGCTGTTAGTATTTTTTCAACGGATGCAAAGCGCATTTCCGCCTGGGAACATAAATGCGACTTATATGCAATAGGAATTGTATCTCCTTCATTAAATGTGATATAGGTAAAACCAATAGAACCCGGTACAATCCGGATGACCAGATTTGTAGTATTAAGACGTGTATGTAAATGTCGCGTTTCAAGCAAATGAGATTGCAAAAATCTGAGAATCTTAGTGTGTTCGGGCATCCAGCAGGACGTCAAAAAATCTGGACGTATCAAAGCATAGAGCGATTTAATACTTTGCGCATAGTCTGGAATGTAAGTTCTTCCGAAATGTAAAAAGCCAAGCAAAGATTGTAGCCTTTTGAGCGTATTTGGTGGTGGCAACTGCGCACATTTTTCTAAAAAAAAAATGGTGGGCCAAGCTCATACCCTCATTGGTTAATTTGTAACCAAGGAAAAGAACACAGAGGAAAGCAATGTGAGATTTAGAAAAATTGAACTTGTAACCAAGTTTAGCAAAAATTACGCGATCGACTCTAGCTAAATCAGGATTCCATTCCTATTCTGTCAAGTAGAAGTCATCAACATAGGACGAAGCATCAGGGTCAATTTCATGGAGAATTGGCAAAATTTGCACTGCAAAAACACCTGGCCTATTTTTGTACCCCATAGGCAAACGGGCATATCGCCTCTGGGATCCACCGGCAGTAAATGCAGACCAATCACGGCTCTCAGGAGCCAAGTTGTAACTGAAAAAACAATTGGAAATATCATGTGTGGTTTTAAATTTTTTGCGAACAATATTATTAATTAAAGCCATACTGTGTATTTTGGACAGCAAAAGTGTGAGTATGACTATTCAAATGTTAATAATCTAATACAATACAATAAGACTGATCAGGATTTAAAACCAGAAAAAGAGGATTATTCATCTGTGACACACAGGATCCTGCGGTTGAGGTTGCAGAGTGGACCGTATAAAAATTACATGGAAAGGAGAATCATTATCTCATCCAGCTTGGTTGCGATATAAAGCAAGGGCCAAAGTAAGGGCCCATTCAGAAGCATAAGCCTGTTTAACTGCTTCTGGGACCAGATGCGAAAATGAAGGTAGGATAACATCCTCACCTTGGGGACAAGCAAGAATAAAAGGAGGAGACAAGTCTACCTCCGTCAAAAGAATATCATATGAAAAAGTCAAATTGTCCCAAAAGATGGCTTTAATAGTGCTTTTAACATCTCCTTCATTTTGAATATCTAAATGATAGTCTGACAGGGGGTGCAACGCGGGTGTCCGCTGTTTCTACAGTGACAAAAGTTTCATTTGCTTTCGCCTCCAGAAGCTGACGGAGTGTCTTGCGCACTATGGTGACATCTGCCGCGCTGTCGAGGAGAGTCACCGCCCAACTCCTGTCCTGGCAAAGGGTTCTCAACGTCTGAGGCATACTTAGCTGTTAAGGTTGCTACTTTCTTTTTCTGGAAAGGGGGCTTATAAGGAGGCGGTTGATCCTCCTCCTTAATTTTCAAGTCAAAAGAGCATTGTGTCCTGTTTAGGTTGCATGTACTCTCCTTGTCAACAATCAGATTGCCCTCCTCTGTCATACTGTTGATCAGACGAGTCCTGAAAGGAACGAGGAGACCGGGGATCAGGGACCTGAATATGATCAGGAGTTTTAATTTTAGAGTGGTTATAAAAATCGTAACGTCGCTCAGAGTATTCCGGGGGCAGTGTATCACCACGAGGTCTACCTTTTTCTTGTGGTTGTTTCGACTTAGCCCATTTTTTCTTTGGAAAATCACGGGCAGAGCGAGCATCTTTATCAGAAGCAGGCTTTACAAGGGTGGAGACTGAAAGTCTGGTTCCCAAACTATAACGTCCTAGGGACGTATACACCTGTGAGACAATAACAGGCAACTCACGCTCAAGGTCGGCATTTGCCACCATGGCAAGTCGCTGGCATATAGCCAAAGAAGCTGCTTCAACTTTAACATTAGAAAGAATCATTTCGGAGACAACCTGAAAATTACCAACAAGTTTCATCCCCATATGAAGGGCAGGAACTGCCCCATGTTCATTCTGTATTTGTTTGAGAACGTTCGGCAGAACGCCCATTGAGGGACTACCATAACAGAGTATACACTGTGGCAAGCATCGTCCCCCAGCTGTTGCAGTCTGCCAAAGGGGGAACCAGACCGTTGGACAAACACATAGTTAAAATTCTACGTTTTTCCTGCGGACTCGTATGGGTTAACACAGCATCAAGCTGATACATTTTCTGGGCAATCCAAAATGGAATATCTTCACTATTAAGTGAGCGTTTGGCCATAACCGAATTTATGCTTACCGGACTAATTATACGTCCTGCAGCTTGTTGAGCCTGAGCGGTCGCACCAGCTCTAGCTGGACATGCCAGAAAGGCACAGGAAACTACTGTATCAAGCATCTATATAAAAGAACAACCTGTTCATATAACACACGTGTCTCAGCCAAATTCAGAGCAGCTAAATTCGGATAAGATGTAAAGCCTGCAAGAGTAGGCCAGGTGGCCCCATCAATACTTAAGAGGCCCATAGGAACAATGCCATGGACATGGGGTAGGGTGCCATTAAACCAAGTCCGGTGTTCCCAGTCCGAAAGAGGAATTTTAATTAGTGCATAAGAGCGATAAATGTTTGGTACTGCAGCAGCAGTATAAGTATGAAACATATTATCATTAGCGTCGACAGCCTGAAAGGTGACTCAGGAATAAAAAACTTCAAAGCGGTACATTGCGTGTGCTACAATCACACAATCTACAGGAGCTCCCGCATTGCTGAACTAAGTGTTGAGTAACCGCAGAGTGGCAATTAGTCGCAATCCCAACTGTCATATTCAATTAGCAAAGGATTCAAAAAGGCAGCGCAAAAAATGGTATAATCCCTTAAATATTCAAGCTTAAAAAACCAACAGAACTAGGTGGTCCCTAAAATCTGTGGAGGATAAATCACAAACACCACGGACATCTCTGTCACACAGTGCAAAGGTTATTGTGGACAAACACAAGCGCTATTCGGGGATCCTGCAAATAAGTACCAGACCAAACGTTGGCGCCATGTTGCAGGGATTCTGCTCGGGAACAGAACTATGCTTGGGACCATAGAACATCAGCAGTTAGGGACTGAGTCACCATACCACCTCAGTAGCATGAGCCAGAGTCTGACTAGCTATAGTGTCTCACTTGCCCTCCTACTCATAACCAGAGGAACAAGTGAATTGAAACCCCAGAACATAACACTCCCGACCCTCTCAGGGATCGCGGTGACAAGACACCCCCTTTCGCTATCACACTCGTACTCATCCACAATAAGAAATGACAGACACGAAGGAAGTTTGAAATGTTTATTTAAACTATCGTGCTCTAGAAAGCGGTATACGTGCCACAATCGGAAAACAACTGCTTAGCAAAAATACCATCAGCATTGTCAATAAACCGTATATTATGGAAAGCCCTGTCATATTATAAGACAGAATAGCTTAACCCCCCCCTCCCCTTCTACAGAAGCAAACTGATTATACAGCAAAAATCTCTGGGTTTAGCAGTAGACTCCGTATCTTAGCATACACAGATGAGCGTTCTACATCTCAGATACAGCCGCGATCTTCTCTCAGAAAATATCTGTCTTTCTGTCTGTGTTATATTGCTGTGCATACCTATATGAAAAGGTTCACATGTTCTTAAACAACTCCTGCATTTCTGTGTTGTGTCTAGGTGCGACTGCCTGACCAGAACAAAATAACAACGGGCATTGTTTTTTGACCTTGTCTGCTGTTCAGACTAAATCCCAGGAAAGAACAGACCAAGAAAACAACTGCAGGTTCTGTGTAAAAATATAATGTGGCACAAAAGCAAACATGTTTATATAGTAAGGTGTGCAAAGTTAATGCGGCTTGTGTCAGGCACAGTTAGGCCAACATAGGGAAAACTACAATGGGCCCGGTATAGAACACATGACAAGAGGGCATGCCCATGTAGGGAGGAGGCCAGCAACCGGAACTCCAGGGGCGACTCCTCCGGCAGGTCCACAAAAAGAGCCTCATGTTTCTTAAGGATGTGCCTCATCTGTAGGCATCTAAGATATTGGGCACAGTTCATAGTCTGCCTGCAGCTCTGGGAAGGGAATCAGCCCCCCATCCCTCCAGACATCCTCCACTACAGAAATTCCCAGCATGTCCAAACTTTTTTGGCCCTCGATCTCTCTGTTGCTTTAAGATCTGTGCCTCCCACAGTTGTGTTGCCATTGTGAATCTCCCCTTCCAGCCCATAATCCTCTCACCCCTCCTCCAGATATCTACGACTATTGCTGTTGGTGGGGGGAGCTCTCGCATTCTTCCCCTACCGTACAGATGACGCAAGGGGCCCGCGGGTCCCAGCACCCTTCTATCCACCAGACAGGAATGCTCCCATTGGTTAGCGGAGACCCAGTCATTTGCAACCATCAAATGTGCCGCCCAGTAGTACAAATTCAGGTTAGGTAGGGCGATATCCCTGTCCCATGTCATCCTTGTCCGGGATATCCCGGGAGCTCCCCCATCCCAAAGCAGTGCTCTTGTAACCTCAACTTCCTGTCTGAAAAACGCTTTCAGCACAGCGTGCGTTGTGTTCTGGAGAACATAAAGGAATTTAGGCAGGTATATCATTTTATATGATGCTGCCCTGCCCAGCAGTGATAGTGGCAGGGAGTTCCAATGACCTGTATCCCTCTTGTATGCCTCCAGAATCTTCCCTAGGTTCTTGTGGAGAAACAACTCCCTGCCAATTGTAACGTATATGCCTAGATATTTAAAGCCCTAGGGCTCCCAGTGGACCGGGAAGGGATCCGTCAGGGGGTGGACAGTCTGACAGTGTGTTGGCAACTGATTTGCTCCAGTTGACGCGGAGGCCTGTATATGTAGAATCTCCAATATACGCTGGTAAGAGCGCCCAGAGTCCACCAAATACAGGAGAATGTCAGCTGCATGTAGGGATATTGCATCTTTTCATCCCATTTCCCACTTCAGGGCCCGAATCTGGGCATCAACATGTGTCCAGTTTGCGAGCGGCTCGAGTGTCACCACGCACAGCAACGTGGATAGCGGACAGCCCTGTCTGGTACCTTGCCCTGATGTGATCTCCACCGACAGTACCCCATTTACTCGTACCCAGGCGATGGGGCTTTGATATAGTAACTTGACCCACCCCATGAAAGATCAGCCAAAGCCCACAAGTATGACCACTCCAGAGAGTCAAACGCCGTTTCAGCATCCGAGGACAGGAGCACTGCCGGATCCTGCCCCTGCGTGCCAAGCAGCCAAACAAGTGCCTAAGATTATGATGGGCCACTTGGTGGGGCATGAAGCCCGATTGGTCAGCAGCCACCAGAGACTCCACCACGTGCATCATGTGGGCCGCAGGGGCCCACGCCAACTCCTCTACCTTTACATGGAGTAATGAAACGGGGCAGTATGATGGGCAGTCCTTCCGTGGCATCCCTTCCTTGTATATGGGGAAATTCAGGCCTGGCGCAAGTCCTCCTGTAGTATACCTTCCTCCCTTGCACCACGGAACAGCTGCCCCAGGTGTGGGAACAGCTGCCCCAGGCACCTATCGAGTCCTTAGACAATTAAAGAACTCAGGAAGAAGTCCATTGTGTCCTGGTGCCTTCCTCCCCTTCAGATGGCTCAGGGCTTCCGCTATCTCAATAGGGGTCGGGAGAACTCAAGCAGCCCCTCCCTCTTATCCGAGATGCTTGGACTGTAGACCTCATGCAGGTGGGCCGCCATTTCCTGAGCTATACACTCTGGAGTCCCTACCACGATCATCCTCCCCCCCCCCCCCCCCACCCCACAAGCCTGTCTATCCAGTTCTGCTCATCTTCCTCCTTAGCCAGCCTGACCATGAGTTTCCCGGCTTTGTGCCCAAATTCATATACCCGCCCTTGTTTTGCCCTAAAGCGGGCCCTGGCCTCCTGCGGCTGCAGTCTATAGTCCTCCCATGTCTGTTCAATTCTGATTGCTAAGTCGGGGGGCAGGGGTGCAGATGAAGTCCACCTCTCCTTGCACTAGTTTCGCTTCCGGGTCCCTACATTCTTTTTCCCTCTCCCTTTTCTTCCCCACCACTTGAGAGATCAATTGCCCCAGATCACCATCTTGTAGGTCTCCTATAAGACCACCCCGAGTCCACTGAACCTCTGTTTTCCTCAAAATAACTGGTGGTTGCTGCTATCCAGCACCACCTAGTGTCTCAATCCGTGAGCTCCTACGGGTCAAGTCCCCAACCTGCCCTCTGACCCATCCCAGGCCCCTGGCAGACAGTGAGCATGGGAGTGTGGTCTGAAATGTCTCTAGGCTAGTATTAGGCATCTTCCCACCAGCTAAGTTGATGGTACAGGACCAGGAGGTAGTCCAGTCTGGACTGCGATCTCATGGCGTTGGCCGCGTAGGAGAATTGTCGTCGCCTAGGGTGTTGCACCCTCCATAAGTCAGCCAGGCCCAAGGAGCCCATGAATATTGCCAGGCGTGTCAGATCTGGGTGGGTGCCCCATCTGTGTAATCCTGTCCCAGTCCCCCTGTGCCACCAAAGTGAGATTTCCCCCTCTCCCCCCAAGGAGTGGGAGAGCATCCGGTACGGCAACCTGCCAGTCCTCCATATTCGCCAGTCCCTCCGTCTGCAGTCCCGGCGGGAGCTACCACTACACAACCGTCAGGGGCAGCCCATTCCAGGTATCTGAGACAGCTGCCCGATACACATCCAGGGTCGCCTATGTCTGCGTGATGTGGAAGGGTGTGGCTTTATGTACCAAAATCCCAACCCTTCTGGAACCCAGTGAGAACCCTGCATGCATAACCATCCAGTACCTTCCCCTATTGAAAAATCCACATCTATTGCCATCCAAGTGGGTTTCCTGCAACAGGACTATGTCCGCGTGATATAGAGAGAGACCTTTTGTGACCACTCCTCCTGCTACCTAAACCGTTGACGTTCCATGAAAGAAACCTGAAGCTGCCACCCCCACACTGCTCGGGTCCGATTGCTCCACCCTGTGTGCCCTACTTGTGCCCATTTAGCATCCATTTGTTCTGATAGGCTCCTTAATAGCTGCTGTCTCATTGACTCCACTCCCATCCACACCCCCAACAGTTACTGCCCCACCACAACCTCATGCAGTGAGCCTAAAACTACCATCCTTCCCAATGCTGGAAGTGTCTGTTTCCTCCCCCACTACCCCCATTTGCATTCGCTGTCCCAGCCTGCCTGTGTGAAACTGCACCAGGGTGAAGTGGGGGCGGTCCGCCAGCCTGCAGAGACTCCATACATCCTCAGGCGATCAAATCCACGTTAATGGGGTCACCACCGGCAGTCTCTCTTCATCGTGCACCTCTCCCGTGGAGGAGGCTACACCATCCGTTGACTCCTTATCCTGATGCAGGGCCACCCATTTGTTACGAATAGAATAGACTAGGCTTGACTATGTTGAATTTCTGACCTCCGCCCGCACCCTTTCAGACTCCACCTGAGTCTTAGTGTAGGTAGATCCAGGTCTGCATCTTCTCCCCTGCTGCTGTCTCTGGGATCTCCAGGTCTCTGCACAATCGCCTTCAGAGTGGCTCGGCATGGGTGTCCTTTTGTCTCCAACCAGTCCCATACCACCACTGTGGACTCGGAAAAAGTGTGACCCCTCCATGTCTGTTAAACCCATCTTTGCTAGGAACGTTAGCGGATACTTGAGGTTGAGCTGCCACAGCTGCCCCTTTGCCTCTAGATAAGACTACCTCAATTTCTGCACCTTCGATGTATAGTCTGGATATATGTTGACAGTCCCCACCCAGCTTCCATGGGTCCATGCCACCTGCAGGTTATGTTCTCTATGACCGAAATTTAGGAGCTGCACCACCATGGCTCTTGGATATGCCCCCAGGAGCCCCCCCCCCAGAACCTGGAGAGCTCTCTCCACCGTACGTTAGTTTCGAGGGTCGCTGCTCCAACACCACTGACACCACATGCTCCAGAGCCCCCACAATCTAGAGATTGTGGCGAGGGGAGTGGCCCTCCATGTATGGGCCTCCTAATCCAGCTCAGTTGCCCCTGTTGGGATACCATTCGTGCTTCCCTGTAGGCCTGCAGGAGCCCCCGTGGCATTGGCTTCTCCCTCTTAGTTCAGCCCATTCTCAGTGCAGGACTCTCAGCAGCGCTTCCGGGCACTCGCCGGGCGACCCCCCTGAGGTCGCGCCATGCACCACCTTGGAGTCCTGCGGCCTCCTCTGCCGTGCTCCCCTCGTGCTCTGCCTCAGTGCCTTGTTGGCTTGCGTTGCTGGCGCTGTGGGCCGGAGTCGGCCCACACACAGCCAATACGCCGCAGGACTATCCTCCGGCTGCTAGGCCGTACGGCAAGCTGCCATTTTGCTGCAGCGTCTGTCGTCCCTCGTCCCGATCAGAGGAGTTGGTCCCTGGACCCGTCAGTGCGCCAGCATTGACCTCCTTGGGTGCCAGGCGCCCCTCATGCAGCTTCTGGGACCCCAAGTGGCCCCCAAAAGTCAGGAGAAAGGTCTCGGGCCGACTGCGCCGGAGCACTCTGTTCACCCGACTTGCTCCATATGCATCCAGGCCACGCCCCCCACAGGTGTAATATTGATTGTACTCCGGTTGTAGCTCTATCTTTCGTACCAAAAAATGTCTGTAGTAAACTCCGTGGTTTTGGGTTGGTGCAGCACCATCTCTATTAAGCGTTTTGTTCCTCCGATTTGGATGTTGGTTCTTTGATGACCGCTTTGGAGGAATTCGACTAGTGGTGGAATGGCCGTGAAAAGTAGAAAGTATCCACTCAGACTGCGGAATTATTCTATTCTTTGAGTCCAGTGAAGATTACTACGATGCAGTGCTAGGATTGCCACTAAGTAACCGTTTTGTATCTCTGGGGTGCCAGAAGGAAGTTAGTAGGAGAGCGCCCGCTGCGCTGATTAGCTGCACCCCGTGAAGGTACCGTTAGCATGCCACCGTGAAGGTGCTAGAAAGTCTGTCCTCCGAGATTCCCATCTTATTAACATGATGCCGTGGATGCGCAGAGAACACCACAAACTGAGAAATACCAGCAGGCGGAATGTTAAGTTTTCCTACAGGGTCTCACCCTGTCAGATCTCTGCCTGAAGTGGTGCATTTTTGAAGCCAGTTATGTCTGTGTGAAGAAAGGCGTGGATTTTTTATCTACCTCGAGAAATCTTTAAATTCATGCATTTAGTGAAATGCAGCAGTAGGTAAATATTAAAATTTTTCCTTTTAGAGCCAATATTTTATAGTTTACAAGACAATAAATGGCAGAGATCTGTGTTCGGCCTTCTACTCCCATCTCAAGCGGTTTCAAATGATTGTTTAATTTCTGGGAGTTTTTTGTTTGCGCTGCAAGATCATGTCTTATTTCTTAAAAGTAGTTTAAAAAGCGAATTGTGATTTGTGCATAGGCGAAGTATTGTAATAATACACAGTTTTATTCTCTTTGTGCCAGGATCCATTGCGTGGGCGTAGATATTTAGAGTTTATTAATATTAATGAAGATCCTGTGATGGAAGCGAACTGCTCAGAGGGCTATCAAAAACATTTACTGATGAATGAGCATGGAGCTCACAGGGCATACCTCCCGCCTTCTCGACTGAACCGCATGTTCCTGACGGCCAATCTCACTTGCCCCAGATGCCAGGGTCAGACAGCCGACCTCCAACACTTGATCTAGTCCTGCCCCAACATAGCCGACTGTTGGCAATCTATATACAATACACTGGCCATCATCCCAGAACTTGCGACATTGAATTCTTGGGAGGCCACTGTCCTGGATATCTTCCATAAGAGGAAAAGCCATAAGGTGCAGGCTCGCTTTGCCAATCTCGCTCTCCTGCTGGCCAAGTGTCTCCTCACCATACATTGGAGAGCCCAGCGGCCACCGACACCCCCTCAATGGCACAGGGCGCTTCTCCGTTTGGGAGAAACCGAGAGCACCGCATTGCATTGGGAGGAAGCTCGACGAATCCGCAGGCGCCCCTAGCAGCAGCCTGGGACGCCCTGCTTACCCAATTCAAGGAACTGGTAGATGGAGCCCCCTGCCCCCGCCTCCTTAGCCCCCTGGAACATTGGTGTCTTAATATGGCTCTCGATCATCCTTGACCATCAACACCCCATAGTGCTGGGTCAGTATTCTGCAATGATGTAATCAGTACCTTCAACTACCAAAAAGAAGAAAAACTTTAATAAAAATAGCTTTAAAAAAATGGAGCTCATCGCAACTGACCTAGTCACTGAGGAGCCAAGAGATATCTGTATTTCTGCCAGGTAGAATGAATGCAAGGAAGACAAAGCATCCCCTAAGTACGATGTGCTACATCTGTTTTCCAAGACAAATGAGGTGTGCCTGCTCCGTCCCAGAACTCCCTGGTACCTGATTAGAATCCACACCATTAGTTTTCAGTTGACTGCATCATGACATCCAAAGTCCTGCTGGTGCCAGAAATTAAGTGTAGCTCCTTCTCCAATTTTAGTGGTGGATGTGTTGTGCTCACTACACATTTACACTATTTGAACTACTACTACAAAGTGCAAATTCCCCAACCCATTGAGTCCCTAGCCCTGTACCAGAGATGCTGAACCGATTGAACCAGCTAACATTATATAGAAAGTAATTGAAACCTCCTAATTTTTCAGGCACCTCTGACCACATCCTCTACAAGTTCCAAAACTATCTGAGAATAACTGAACAATACTTTATAAGATAGCATTGATCATAGCATTTGGTATCAGAAAATCTATTACCCTGCGCCTAAACTGTGGTGATGAGTTAAAGGTCGTGTCCATAGATGATAGCACTTTTTAGGTCTCACCAAGGCAGCGCATGCGCTGTCTCTCAAGACATGCTATATCTACTCTGTGGGCTTTCAGCATGCCAATTGCTTTCCATTCGTTCCTTTGTCTGCCTTAAGAAATTCCTTTCATTTTTGTGGTTAATTATTCACATTTGTCCTGCCTTTTGGTATGTTGTTCCTGCCCATGGCGACTGGCTCTCCAGGGCCGCCGCGCGGATAGACGTGGTACAGAACAAAAGAGGACAAACGCTTACTTGCTTACTTCTGTATCTCACTTCTCCTTTGCTGACCTAATCGCTTCTCACTGAGTATGTCCCATTTGCTCTGCTGCGCCTTTTCCCTCGAGTTGTTTGTTGAATTGGTACTGTGCCGTTTATTGCTTGTTTAAAAGCATACAGGAACGCCAACTCTAAGCATGAGTATTTTTATGCTGTTCCTATGGATATCTCATCCAAAGCCCACTTTTTTAGGTCGAGCATTCGAGACCTCTTGTATATACTTTAGTATATACTTATTATATACTTATATGTGTATGTACTATGTGGGCTCTGGAGATCAGCCCTAGGACTTGTCTGCTTCTGCTTAGGGACTTTTTTTTTCTGTTCAACTGCCTCTATTTAACTGTTTTGAAAGAAAACGACCAGCAGAGGTCAGTAAAATACCAGAATTGCTTTCTGCTGAGAGACTTTATTTTTTTATTTTTCTGGCAACTGCCTCTATTTAACTTTCTTGATAGAAAACGACCAGCAGAGGTCAGTAAAATACCAGAATCACTTTAGCATTCTCTAGATTCCAGTCCATAGAAATTGTCTTCCACGAGCACCCGTAGACAATATTTTTTTTAAATCTTGTATTTTCAGTGATATGACCACCGAAGGCCCTGATTTTATATTAAAAACTGAGCTTTGGACTATACCATTTTCCCCTAAAAGGCAATATTTCTCTCCATGTATTCCCATACCTGGCGTGTCACACAGTTTGGTGCTTTTTTTCCCTCCATGTTAAAGAACAGTAGATGTTTCAGCACCCAGGCTAATGTGCTGCTTAGCTAAATACATATAAGGTCCCAAAGGCGAGACCAATTGCATTGCAAATGCTTGTTTTATTTGTTGGTCGTTTCGGTGTCTGTTTTTGGGAGGGATCAGCTCGCCTCATTTATAAGCTCAGGTTGCACAAAGTGCTGCTCCTGGACCTCTGAACTCGCCTCTCTCTTTGGATAGCCCTATCAATCGGTGGCTGTCGAAGATGCATTTCAGAAACTTTGACTACTGCTTTCGCTCACTGATCGCCAGTGTATTAGACAACAACCTCTTCAGCCACAGCGAGAACCGAGTAAGCACCTTGCTGCTGTTACTGTGCCCTGGTGTGCTTTTAAGTACAGATTGTGGTGAAGTATTTTGCACAGGTGCATCTTAAGTTTTTGGAAGCAATTGTACATTTTCTCCAGCGATTGTTTGCAGTGTTACATTAACCTGTTGAAATAATGGGTGAATGCATCTGCTACGGAGATACCTTTACCTTCATGTTGAACTTCTAGGTGCCCAGCTTTGTTCTTTAAGCGGTCAATGCTGAGATCTTTCTTTTCATGCAACCATCAGGTCACGGGTTCACCTCCTGGCAGGGATGCCTCAGATATTCATCCTCCCAAAGGCATTTCAACTGCGTTCCTGTTCCCTGGGTGATTATAACCGCTTTTATTTACATCACATTACCTCTAGTAAAATTGTTGACATGTTTGAGCCTTGGCTGGGCTGACTCAGTTTTTCATCATGCTGAAGTCGGTGAAATGAGTACAGTAGCACTCTTATTACAACTCTTTAATAGCGAAAGGTTTTAGTGTTGCTTGAAAAGGGCACTCTCCTTTAGAAAAATCTTTTAAAGTTTTATTACGTGAGGTGTGTGAGAGCATGTCTAAGCGGAAACCCTTTTTCTTAGTAAGTTCTTATTACTGGGAACTTGTTTGAAAGAGTACTGCAGCAGAATGATATGGGGTTAATGACTTCAACAAAGCAATCAGGATAGCGTGCCAGCTTGGCATGCAATTTTGTTTCCGGTTGTGGAATAACACTGCAGCAGGTTACGAACAGCTATTGGTGGCCTGTGCCAGGCAGTTTCCCTATGGCATACCAAGATGCTGCACGTACATACAAATTATTAACACCAGGCAGCATACCTTCCAACAAGCATCTACTTGTAAACGCATGGCAGGTGAACTGTTGGCGCACGGTCAAGCGTCTGGAATGAGCCTGGCGCAACCTGAGGAGCGTTGGTGGTGTTAGAATGTTGCACATTGAGCCTGCAGCGCCGGTTCTTGTTTGTGTTTGATGGCTCAGGACCAGGTATCACGGTCAGTAGATGAGTAACAGCCCAGTGGAAAAAAGGTAACACTGTTCTGTACAGTGGGGCGGATGGCCGTGCCTGGAGTGTCACTGGAGTAGATGCTTCCTGGAGAGAAAAATACACCTTCAAACCTTTTTTTTGGTAGACAGCGTTCAGTTATGGACTTCAATTCATCAAAATGCCAGAGGTTGCGGAAGTGACATCACATGCCATGTGACCCCCGCCTGATGTCACAGGAAGTGACCTCACGCAAACTTTGACCTGGTGGCATCACAGGAAGTGACATCATCCAGCCCTTTAACTCACTCTGATGTCACAGGAAGTGCCATTGCAAGGCATTTGACTTATTTATTATAAATCCATGATAACAAGGCCTCTGTCCCGTCCCCCCCCTGCTCCCCACCCCCCTCACATCTTACCTTGTAGAATAGGTTCACCGTTCTAGAGGGCTTAGACGGGCTGGACTGACTGAGATCCACTCTTCCCGATAGGACGAGCTTACTTTCTATCGAGCCAACCCCAGATTCAGCTCCAAAGAATATGATACGTGCTAGTGTTGCAGGGATTCTGCGGAGTCACAGAACTATGCTTGGGATCATGGAACCTTAGTAGGTAGGGACTGAGTCATCCTATCACCTGAGTACCCAGGACCGACTAGCTATAGTGTCTCACTTGCCCTCCTGCGCACTCAGAGGAACAAGTGATTAGACACCCCAGAACACAACACACCTGACCCTCTCAGGAATCGCGGTTGCAGGACACCCTTTCGCTCTGACTCTCGTACTAGTCCACAATAAGATTTGACGGAGACAAGAGACAAGTTTAAAATGTTAAATTTAACTATTGTGCTCTAGTATGCAGTATACGTGCCACAACAAGTAGAAAAATGCGAACACAAATACGGTTAGCATAGCAAGTAGTCCGTAAATCATAAAAGGTGCTGTCATTATATATGACAGTGTAGCCTAACCTCCCTCCCCTTCTACAGAAGCAAAATGATTATATATCAGAAGATCTCTGGGTGTTAGCAGAAGACCCCGTACCTCAGTGTATATATAGATGGAAGATCTACATATCTGAAAGAGACACGTTAGTGACAGATTCCTTACCTTAGAATATCCCCAGGCGTCAGGCTGGATCCGGAAAGTTTTTGCGTAGCAGTACCCTTGCGCGTCGGTAGGCGGCGTCGTGCGGCTCCGCGTCCGTCGTCGGCGTCGTGATCGCCGGGATGACGTCGCGGGCAGTACTTAGGCGCCGCCCCTGCGCGCTGACGTCAGTTCTTCTTTTTCCGCGCCAGCAAGCGCAGATCCGGGAAGAGCAGTGCCCTGGTCATTTTTGACCATACTTTTTGGTGAATTTTTCACTGTTTTTCTCTTCAAGGTGTCGTAGGGATGCCCGGTTTCAAACGTTGCGGCGCCTGTGCTCGGATGATGTCCGTCACCGACCCGCATTGGGAGTGTCTCTTCTGCCTCGGCCGAGGCCACGACACGGAGTCTTGTACCGACTGCCAGGCCCTCAACCCTAAAGCTTTGCGAGAGCGGTCTCGAAAGCTCCTCGAGGCCCGGCATTCGGCTCCGCGGAAGCCCTGGTCGCGTGAGAGGTCCAGGGGTCGATCGCGGAGTCCACACCGGTCGTCGGCATCGAAGTCTTCTTCGTCCGGTAAGTCGAAACATAGAAAGTCCAAAAAGCATCATCGCTCTAGGACTTCGCCTCGCCGGTCTCGCGACTCGGCTGAGGCCCCTCCCGGCACCGTCCCCGCGGCCCCGGACATGCCTGTGGAGTCGCCCCCGCAATACCCGCCCTTCCCGGGTTCGGGGCGGATCCGGCCAAAGTGCAGGAATTCCTGTCGGCCATGGCCCGCCTCTTCGGGCCTCCAGGTCCCTCCGGTGCGCCTTCGGGCCCTGATGGGGTTGCTCCGGCGTCGCCGACGGCTCCGGCCCCGGCGTCTCCCGTGCCTCCAGCCTCGATCCCGGCTCTGGCCCCGGCCTCGATCCCGGCTCCGCAACCCCCATCGACGCCGGTCGACCTAACGACACCTCCGCCGGCGCCGATGTCTCCGGTGCCGTTCTCGACGCCGCCTGGGGCTCCGGGCGGCGTCGTTCCCAGTTCCTTCCGGCTCCGGACATGGACCCGGACCGACGTCGCTCGACGCCGGTTCCGGCGCCGATGAGACCTTGGGTCCCAAATGTCCCTCCTCCCCCTTATTTTGAACCTGAGGAGGACCAGGAGGACTGGGAGGGGTCTGATGACCCTCTGACACAACAGTGTCAGTACGATGAGGACTGGACAGAGGGTCTAGGGGATGCCAGTGGTCTAGATACTTCCCCTGACACTGGCATGCTGTCTCCTCCCGTGGCTACGGAGGAGGGAGCCAATTTTGCAACGGTGTTGCGTAGGGCGGCTGGAGCCTTACATCTCCAACTCCCTGCTGTGGCGGTCAAGGTTAATCTCTTAACAGAGGTGCTTCAGCCGGCAGCCTCCTCTACGGAGACTGTGCTGCCGTTTAACAACGCCCTCACTGACGTTCTTTTGGGCGCCTGGTCCCTGTTTCTCTCTGTCCACCCCACCCCTGAGAGCTTGGTTGTCCAAGCCTCCGCTTCCCAAACCGCCTTCCCTACCGCCCCTCCGGATAGGGAATCCAAACGCCTGGATCAATTTGGGAAGAAGGGTTTTTCTTCCTCCAGTGCTGGCTTGCGGTCCATCAACACCGCTTGCCTTTTGGGCCGATATACCCACTCCTTGTGGGATTCGGTGGCGAATGTTTTGCCCCAGTGTTCTGAAGAGGTCCAGACACTGCTTTCCCGCGCCATTGCGGAAGGAAGGGATGCGGCCAAATACACAATCCGATGTGGCCTTGATACCGCCGACTCGCTGGGCAGGTCTATTGCAACGACGGTGGCGCTACGACGCCACGCCTGGCTGAGAACCACTGGTTTTTCAGGGGATGTCCAGAATACTCTCATGGACATGCCCTTTGATGGAGTCGGTCTTTTGGGTCCAAAGCAGACCATGCGTTGGAGCGCTTTAAGGACTCACGGGCTACTGCAAAGTCCCTGGGCCTTTCTGCTACACGCCCTCCGCTGACTTCTGCTTTTCACCCCTATCGTGGCCACGGTAGGGGCGCCCCTTCACGTCAGCAGCCCAGCCACCGGCCCGCGCAGCAGGCGTCTTCGCGTGGCCGAGGACGTGGATTCCGCCGTGGCGGATCGGGCAACCAGCGTGCGGGTCAGGCCACCACCTCCAACCCGTCCGCGGCCTCCAAACCCTCCTAGTCCCTCCTTTCAGGTGCACAGCACGCCAGTAGGGGGCAGGGTCCGCCATCACCTTCCCCACTGGCGTACCATCACCTCGGACAGGTGGGTCTTGGACATTGTCCGAAGGGGCTACTCCCTCCCCTTCGTGTCCACCCCCCCAGCCATGCCACCTCAATTCCACCGCATGTCAGGGGATCACTTGGTACTTCTGCAGAAGGAAGTCACGGCCCTCTTGGCCAAGAGGGCCATCGAGCATGTTCCGACCCCAGAAGTAGGGCGTGGTTGCTACTCCCACTACTTCCTGGTGCCCAAAAGGACAAGGAGGACATGCGTCCTATCTTGGACCTCCGGAACGTCAATCGCTTCCTCCGGAAGGAGAAGTTCAAGATGCTCACCCTAGCTCAGGTCTTGACTGCCCTCGACCCTGGAGACTGGTTGGTAGCGTTGGACTTGCAGGACGCATATTTCCACATCCCCGTCCTGCCGGCCCACCGGCGTTACCTTCGGTTCACGGTAGGCCTCGAGCATTTTCAGTTCACCGTGCTCCCCTTTGGCCTTACCAGTGCCCCTCGGGTGTTCACGAAAGTGATGGTGGTGGTCGCAGCTCATCTGCGCCGGGCAGGGGTTTCAGTCTTCCCCTACCTCGACGACTGGCTGCTGAAGGCGGGCTCGTCCCAGGCAGTCGTCTCCCACCTCCAGACTACGGCCGAACTCCTGCACTCGCTGGGGTTCTCCATCAATGTGCCGAAGTCGCATCTGATTCCTTCTCCACAGCTCCTTTTCATCGGAGCAGTTCTGGACACGACGCAGTTTCGGGCCTATCCTCCCGAACGGCGAGTCCGGGGTATTCAGGCTATGATTCCGATCTTTCAGCCTTTATCCTGGGTTTCGGTACGGATGACCCTGAGGCTGCTGGGCCTCATGGCCTCCTGCATCCTGCTGGTCAATCATGCCAGATGGCATATGCGGGCTCTGCAGTGGGACCTGAAGTTCCAGTGGGCGCAGCACCAGGGCAACCTGTCCGATCACGTCCAGATCTCGGAGGGGACTGCAAAACAGTTGCAGTGGTGGCTCTCGAACCGGCAATGGGTCATGGGCAGATCCCTCTCCCTTCCCCAGCCAGAGCACACAGTTGTGACGGACGCGTCCCTTCTGGGATGGGGCGGTCACATGGGAGAGGCGGAGATCAGAGGCCTCTGGAGCTCCGGGCGATCCGACTTGCACTCAAGGCATTCCTTCCCTCTGTCAAAGGGAAGGTAGTGCAGGTGTTCACAGACAACACCACCGCCATGTGGTACTGCAACAAACAAGGCGGGGTGGGGTCGTGGACCCTTTGTCAGGAGGCTCTGCGCCTCTGGACATGGCTGGAACATCAGGGCATGTTCCTGATGGTTCAACACCTGGCAGGTTCGCTGAACGCCAGGGCGGACGAACTCAGCCGCAGGTGCATGATGGATCACGAATGGCGTCTTCACTCGGAAGTGGCGCAAGGACTCTTTCTACAGTGGGGAGAGCCTTGGCTAGATCTATTCGCCACCGAAGAGAACGCGCAATGTCATCAGTTCTGCGCGTTGGAATTTCCAAGGCGGCACTCGCTCGGCGACGCTTTTCGTCACGAGTGGAGTTGCGGTCTATTGTACGCCTTTCCGCCTATACCACTTCTACCCAGAGTGTTGAAGAAGATTCGGCACGACCGGGCCCAAGTCATTCTTGTGGCTCCGGACTGGGCTCGAAGAGTTTGGTATCCCGAGCTACTCAATATGAGCGTAGATCCCCCGATCCGTCTGCCTCTTCGGGAGGATCTTCTGTCGTAGCAGCAGGGGACGGTCCTCCACCCGAACCTGTCCAGTCTACACCTGCTTGCGTGGAGATTGAGCGGCGGCAGTTGATTCCTTTCGACTTGCCTCCCGAAGTTTGTGATGTGATTCTGGCAGCCAGGCGTCCCTCCACTAAGGTGGTATACGCCTGCAGGTGGAACAAATTTGTGGCATGGTGCACAGCAAAGGCTGTGAATCCCCTTTCTGCCCCTCTTTCTGAGGTCCTTCTGTTCCTTCTCTCTCTGGCCCAACAGGGTTCTGCCCTGGGTACCATCAAGGGTTATCTTTGTGCTATCTCGGCCTTCCTCAGGCCCCCTGATCAGCCCTCCCTTTTCAAGTCCCCTGTTGTTAACAGGTTCTTAAAAGGCATTACTCACCTCTTCCCTCCTGTTCCGTTTGTGATGCCTCAGTGGGACTTGAACTTGGTTCTTACCTTTTTAATGTGCGCTCCCTTTGAGCCTCTACATAACTGTCCTCTTCGTCTTCTGACTCTGAAGACAGCCTTTCTGGTGGCCATCACCTCCGCTCGGCGGGTGAGTGAGCTCCAGGCTCTGTCTTGCAAACCTCCCTTTCTGTCTGTTCATCCAGACAAGGTTGTTCTTCGGACGCGTCCGTCCTTCTTGCCAAAGGTGGTTACTGCTTTCCACATTGGGCAGACCATCACTTTGCCCACCTTCTTTCCGCCTCCGCATCCTTCCAGAGAGGAAGAGAGGCTCTACCGTCTGGACCCAAAACGTGCGCTCTCCTTCTATATTGACCGCACAAAACACTTCCGGGTGGATGACCAGCTCTTTGTTGGCTACGTGGGCGCCAAAAAAGGTTGGGCGGTGCTCAAGAGGACCATCTCCCGCTGGGTTACCTTGTGCATCAAGACCTGCTATTCTTTGGCTAAGAAGGAGCCTCCTGTTGGGCTGCGTGCCCATTCCACCAGGGCAACGGCTGCTACCACGGCCTTGGGCCGCGGTGTTCCGCTGCCGGTTATCTGTCAGGCAGCTACGTGGGCCTCGCTGCACACGTTTACAAAGCATTACTGTCTTGACAGTCAGGTCCGGAGGGACGGCTTCTTTGGCCGTTCTGTCCTCCAGGACTTCCTTGTCTGATCTTTGTTCGCAGACCCACCACCGGGTTGGTATTGCTGGGGTATCTATTCTAAGGTAAGGAATCTGTCACTAACGTGTCTCTTTCAGATGCACAAGTTACTAACTTGTGTAACGATATATCTGTAAGAGACAGTAGTTAGTGACAGATTCCTTACCGCCCCACCCATCCTCCCCGTTCTGCGAACTGATTTCTAGGATTGAGGACATCCCTTTCAGGGCCCTAGTATTTTTCAGACACCTATGTCAGCTTCTTGCATGGCTCTGCGTTCCTGGCGCGGAAAGTCGTGTACAGAACTGACGTCCGCGCGCAGGGGCGGCGCCTAAGTACTGCCCGCGACGTCATCCCGGCGATCACGACGCCGACGACGGACGCGGAGCCGCACAACGCCGCCTACCGACGCGCAAGGGTACTGCTACGTAAAAACTTTCCGGATCCAGCCTGACGCCTGGGGATATTCTAAGGTAAGGAATCTGTCACTAACTACTGTCTCTTACAGATATATCGTTACACAAGTTAGTAACTTGTGCCACAGGTGCTATCACGCTCCCTTCCCTGGAAAGATCCCTCTCCAAGTGTGTTACCTATCAGTACATATCTATATGACAAAAGTACATGTTCCCAAACAACAGCTGCATCTGCGTGTTTTGTCTAAGTGCTAGGGCCTGACCAGAACGGATTAACAAGGGGCATTGTTGTTTGATCTTGTCTGCAGTGTTCAGACTAAATTCCAGGAAAGAACAGAACGCAAAAACAACAGCATGTTCTATGTGAAAGTTACAGTGTGTCATAAAGCAAAATAAGTTTGTGTAGTAACGTACGCAAAGCAGAAGGCAGTCTGCCACGGGCTCATGCCAACATAGGGAAAACGGCAATGGCTGCATGGCACGTGACACTAGTGCAACTGGAAACTCTAAAGATAACACACTAAAAATATTGAGCTGGAACATAGCTGAGTTACAATCCAAACTATCTTGCCCCGACTGGCTCACCTTTATTACTCAGTACGATATACTGATGTTTCAGGAGACCTGGCTAAGAAATGAGGTACATATAAATGTCTTTGCTTTCACAACCCGGCATCTCCATCAGTCTGGGCGTGCGATAGGGGGTTTGGCAACCTGGGTGAATATTAAAGCTGGAGGCAGTGCGAAGGCCATTAAGACAGTTGATGCCAATTTTTTGACAGTAAGGTATAAAAGAGGTCGGACATTATACCCAACTAACTTTTATAATAATGATTTCATCACTGTGCACAACATCAAATTTATATCCCTATTTGAGCATATATCTGCCCTCAAGAAAAACGCAGCCGATAGTGGTCAAATCGCGGGCTTCTGTTTAGGGGGGGTTTGTAATGCAAGACTCTGCCCAATTTATCCATCTTTCCCTTATATAGGGAATCCTTATCTTAACTTAGAGAGACTGCACTTTATACATGGCCGATACATCGGGATCATTGGCTTGCTAAACACGGTCCACTGAGAAACGGGACATAGGAATCTGGCATACATGGCACTGGGTTAATATAGCTGTCCCAATTTTATTAAGGTAGCACAATATAGGAAGCATCTGTCCCTCTAAAAGAGGCTAAGCTGTAGGACCTCAAACGGCTCTGCCAGACGGTAAAAAGAACCAAGAAAGTGGCTTAGATAGACACGTCCATATATTATTGAAAAAGCTAATATTTAATGGGAGTTTGCGGCACCACAATATGTGAGGAGGATCTCTGGACATTATATATATAGGACAGCAAGCGTTCTGGATCTGTTTAGCTTTATATGTTCTATGGAGGCAAAGCGGTATGGTTAAAGAAACAATCGTAATCTATCTGGCTCCTATTTTCCCTGTTTGTCCAACTAAGGCAAATCATTAAAGAATATCTAAAGCATTCTGGAGGCCGCAAATATCTATTTATAACCTCCCAAGCCTCCTGCAGTGCTTCAGAGAACTCGCCTCGCATTCACTGCTTCGGATATTGCGTCCTCCCTCACTTGCGTCACCATTATCCTGAACGCTGAAACCCTTCCTTGTGTGTATCTAAATGGCGGCCATCTTAAACCAGTGCGGTCACATCTAAAGTAATACACACATTGTACTTGTGTCCAGTTAGTATTGATCGTATGGGTATATCTAATTTTATCATAAACCCCGGTTATGCGCTTCAGATATCAGCTTCCCATTCTCTCACAACGTTATTACCCCGGACCTCTAAGGCCCTTTTGAGATTATAACTAGCGAAGCGGATTGTCCAGAAATCCACTTCTTTTAAAGTATCTGAATGGCAGGCATGTTGAAACAGAAGTCATATCTTGTGTATTGTACTCATTATGCAGGAGTTTACTTAGCGAACAATGCTTCAACTAGTGGGTGCGAGTATGCAGAAATCGCCGTCCTTTCGTATGTCTGGATGGCGGCAATAATGGAACAGAGGTCATAAAACCAGAACCCCAGGAAGCGAGGGGTCGCAAGCAAGGGGTCACAACAGGGGGTGTAGAGGTCGCAGTTGTGACCCCTGGTGACTCCTAATTGACGTCCATGCATTCAGTATTTACAGTAGAAACATTTGGTATGGGCTTGGATTCTGTGGGAAAGACAGAACTGGCAAATAAACCACCTGATGGGCACAATTCATATTTAATCATTAATTGCACTTTTAATGATATATGCGTGTTCGGAAATCAGTTTTTCAAATGAAAAAGTATTTTGGTGTTTTAGTGACAATAATTGTTTGTGCAGAATGAGTTGGACCCACCCAAATGCTTCAGTTTTACAATCTGTGGAAGAAAGGTGTCCCTGACTTGAGGTTTGCATTATTCTGAACCTTGGATAGGACTTTCTGAAGGTTAAAGTAACTGAATTTTAGTGAATTCTAGAAAACGACTAACATGCCAGTAAATCACACAGCCTGGTGGCTGGCTGATGCCTTGGAAATACCAGTCTAGCTGGAGAATAGTCAGTCGCATGTTTGGCATGTGACATATTGTTCTGCAGCGCTACAGGCCTTGCAGTCACACACCTTGGCCCTTGTTCTTATTTTCCCATAGGCTTCTGCGCTGTGCCCTCTCACATAATTTGCTTGTGGCTTGGGTCTGCTGTCAGAGCCTTGCTCGAGTGTGCAGACAAGCTTTGTGGTGTACAGACCGATGGGCAGTCTGTGGTTAGTCTTCCAGAGACTGGAGTCATTTGGTTAATTTATTTGTGATCAGAAATTGATGACACTAATGAATTGTTTTATTTGAGTTGCACATTCATAGGGTGAATGCTACTTTAGTGTTGTTGAAGACTGGTAAACGTGGTTCTTTCCACAAACCTAGCATAATGAAAGAAGGGCACTGATTTGCCTAGGATTTGACAAGGGCAGGGTCTTGCTAGCCCTCCTCAAAGCCCCATTTTCTTTGAACAAACTGGGAACAGATGCCTTGGCACCGCTGAACTTCATGAAACGTGCAACACAAACAAATGATGGATGGAATGCTGAATAAATCATACATTCTCCCCCAGTCAAGAGATCCGGGTTAAATCCATCGTTCATTTGCTCACCATGCCACCCCAGTTTAGACCCAGCCATATGCAAATCAGTCTCGACCCTGCTCCTCATGGAACAGTCCAGCCTGAACTGCCAAGCCAGGTCCTCCCTTGAGCGGAAACGAGCATCCTAGGACCGGTTTCGTAGTTTCACTCATCAGCCAGGCTACCTTGAATCCAGTGGCACAGCAAGCAAGGAACCTACATGTGTGTCTGCGCATGGCAGCTTCACTTGGTGTGTTTTATCCCTACAGCATGGACCAAGAATTGATTGATCTCTCGATTAGTGTTCTTTCTCGCTGCTTATGCTGGGATTGTGGTGCCTTATTTTTTTTGTGAGGGTGTATTGTTTGTATGTTATTTTTACATGCACCTATGCCGCTCTATCTTGTTTTTTTAACTGCTTTTATGCCCCTTAATTGTTGCTTTTTGCTCTTGGGCTCGCTGCTTCCCTCGCTCGTTGTTTTCTTTTCCAATTTTTTCAAAACTTTTCTTTTCTGTAAGCCGCTTTTCTCCTACCAGTCTTTTCACATCCCGTTTAATGCCACCTTCCTACACAATGTGGGAAAACCTACGCAAGTTACATGTTTTAAATTGTATCAACTGGTGATATCGGCGTTTGTCTAAAGACAAGTGTATGCGTGCTGTTAGCAGTTTATAGTTTGTACACCTCAGTAACACTCCATTCTAAACAATAATAGGACCTTGACATGCCACACCATAATCTACTATACAATAACAGACCATAACATATCATAATATACAATAACAAACCCTACCATAACATAATATACTATACAATAATGTGACGGTCCATAACATATAGCATATTATACCATACAGTAACAGCCATACCATACTATAAAATGACAGGCCATACCATAGAATACTATATTGAACAGTAAAAGGCTGTACCATATCATACTATCCATTCAAGTCACCCTCACCTCCTTTTACTTCTGCCCACTGCTGAACACTTGAGCTACCCTCATCACACTTTACCTCTATCCTCCCCTGAGCTCTCACGTCACCCTCACCTCCCTTTACCTCTCCCCACCCTGAACCCTCAAGTCACCCTCACTTTCCTTTACCTCTTCCCACTCCTTTACCCTCAAGTCATCCTCACCTCCTTTTACCTCTACTCACACCTGAGCCCTCAGGTCACCCTCACTTATCTGTACCTCTTCCCACCCATGGATACGCAAGTCCCCCTCACCTCCTTTTACCTCTGCCCATCCTTACACCCTAATAATATTTTTAAATACCATAAAAAGTATGTTAAGTAAAAAAAATACATACATGTTAAAGGTACAAATACTTACCTGCATGGTATTTAACTGAGAGGTAGAGGCTATTTCCCCTCAGCAAGAACACAAATGTTTTGGGGGCACGGTTGGTTGTTTTATGCCCATCGGTATGTTTGGCGGGCACATTCTTCTCTTTGACAGTTTGCCCCCTCCCTGTACACCCCCACATCCTATACTTTAGGTCCCACCTGAGACAGCGTGTGCGCTGTCACTTCCAAGACATTTTGTTTATTTAGGGGGCTTAGAGCCAGCCCATTGCTTACCAGATGGCTTCATCACTCTCATTTTTGTTCTTCTCTTTGGTCAGCAAGTGCCGGCTTCACTTCCTCTTCGTGTTCGTCCCTCCCTTGGAGCATGACCCAAGTGCTGCTTCCCTTGCCAAGTGTGCTTCCACTGCTTTCAGAGATGCTTTTCCCTCCTTTTAATTGCACCTTCTTCTTCCCTCCCCTCCCACATTGTTGTTTCCCCTGCCCCCCACCCTCCAGCGCTGTTGCTTGCCCATCCACCCCACCCCCTCCCTCTGTCTTGCTTGCCCCTCCTGTCCCGCCACAAAAAAAAGCTTCAAAAAGTCACGCCAGTCGGTGTCAAGATACAACAAAGATGCAAATGGCACTGCGCTCCCTACTCTGCATGGCCTTTTTGTTACTGTCTTCATGCTGGACCATAACTGCTAACTTCAGCGCCGACATAAGATAATTAAACATTTTTTTTAAGACCTAGAATAATCCCATACAAAGAAAACAGATCTCTGCTCCTCCTAGTTGGTGTTGGCCGCATCATATCTTTTTTTTTTCTATCTTTCAGCCATGGTGCTCAGCCGCGCTGCTATACAACATGGCTAAAAGAAATTGACCAAGCCATTCGCTCTGCCAATGCTTGTTTATCATTTGAATGTGCTGTCGAATTTCCCACCATGCAGGTCTTACTGTGCAAATGTAGAGGTGGCCCAAAACAAAATACATTTAACAAACCATAATGGGATGACTGATGAAAACGTAAGACTAATCTAGAATAGCACCCTGAGACAAGTGTCGGCGCTACCACACCAACAGTGGTTTCAACGCTGTAAAAAATGCAATAACCTATCATCCTGTGTTAACACCAAGATTTATTAGTTTCACTTTTTTCTGGCAAACAAACTAATTTAACATCTGTCATTTATTTCTCTCCTCACTTAATGTCTTAAAAGGCAACAGCTCTTCCAAATTTCTCCTACATGGGAGCCCGTTTGTGCAACTATTTGTCTCATCATCTAACCATCAATCCATCCACTGGAAACTTCAGACAGTTATTGCTAAAAGGTGAGCTAAGCTCCAAGCCTTTGAAATTTATGGTCTCTTGGTTGCAATTGAAGTAAATTGTTCTTGTTGCATTGTAGAAAATGTTTAAATGCTGTGTTTTTTTGCATGTATAGTATTTATTTCAGAAATTCTTTATTTTTCTCTTTCATTTGAGAAATTTCAAATCAGTGGTGTTCCTGTTTTAATTGAATATTTATTTTGTAGTCTTGTGAACAAGATAAGACACCTCTATGCCCACACAACCCCATCCACTTTTCGCCCATCTATGTGCTTTCCTTTTTCCTTAGGCAAAAAGTAATTTGAGAACATCTGTCATTCCCTAGGTGAATTCTCCTGAATGTTCTTTACATTGTACCTATTCGCGGCCGCTAGACTGGTCTTCAAATACTCTTAAACTTTATATTTTGCATTCATTAAATACTTCCACTTTAAAGAATACTTCTCTAAAAGTACTGCGGAAAAAACGAGAATTGGGGACCCATAAAATAGGTTGCTGCTCTTTTTAATTTTTTTGCTATGGTAAGTAAAGGAAGCTTTTAGATGGAAAGATCAGTCTCTAAGCAGCCTTCTCGTGTCAGTTTTTATTGTTACATTATGTTACAGATATATATTGAATTAGTATGCCATTGCAGCTCTAATGGAGTCTTTTATATTCTATCCCACGTTTCATGTATTAAATCAAAGACCGGTGCCTGATCTACGTTATTGGCATCAGTGAACTTGAGATCATGTGCGTGTAATATCTGAAAGAGACACGTTAGTGACAGATTCCTTACCTTAGAATATCCCTAGGCGTCAGGCTGGATCCGGAAAGTTTTTTGCGTAGCAGTACCCTTGCGCGTCGGTAGGCGGCGTCGTGCGGCTCCGCGTCCGTCGTCGGCGTCGTGATCGCCGGGATGACGTCGCGGGCAGTACTTAGGCGCCGCCCTGCGCGCTGACGTCAGTTCTTCTTTTTCCGCGCCAGCAAGCGCAGATCCGGGAAGAGCAGTGCCCTGGTCATTTTTTGACCATACTTTTTGGTGAATTTTTTCACTGTTTTTCTCTATCAAGGTGTCGTAGGGATGCCCGGTTTCAAACGTTGCGGCGCCTGTGCTCGGATGATGTCCGTCACCGACCCGCATTGGGAGTGTCTCTTCTGCCTCGGCCGAGGCCACGACACGGAGTCTTGTACCGTCTGCCAGGCCCTCAACCCGAAAGCTTTGCGAGAGCCGTCTCGAAAGCTCCTCGAGGCCCGGCATTCGGCTCCGCGGAAGCCCCGGTCGCGTGAGAGGTCCAGGGGTCGATCGCGGAGTCCACACCGGTCGTCGGCATCGAAGTCTTCTTCGTCCGGTAAGTCAAAACACAAGAAGTCCAAAAAGCATCATCGCTCTAGGACTTCGCCTCGCCGGTCTCGCGACTCGGCTGAGGCCCCTCCCGGCACCGTCCCCGCCCCCGCGGCCCCGGACATGCCTGTGGAGTCGCCCCCGCCATACCCGCCCTTCCCGGGTTTGGGGGCGGATCCGGCCAAAGTGCAGGAATTCCTGTCGGCCATGGCCCGCCTCTCCGGGCCTCCAGGCCCCTCCGGTGCGCCTTCGGGCCCCGCGGGCCCTGATGGGGTTGCTCCGGCGTCGCCGACGGCTCCGGCCCCGGCGTCGCCCGTGCCTCCAGCCTCGATCCCGGCTCCGGCCTCGATCCCGGCTCCACAACCCCCATCGACGCCGGTCGACCTAACGACACCTCCGCCGGCGCCGATGTCTCCGGTGCCGTTCTCGACGCCGCCTGGGGCTCCGAGCGGCGTCGTTCCCCAGTTCCTTCCGGCTCCGGACATGGACCCGGACCGACGTCGCTCGACGCCGGTTCCGGCGCCGATGAGACCTTGGGTCCCAAATGTCCCTCCTCCCCCTTATTTTGAACCTGAGGAGGACCAGGAGGACTGGGAGGGGTCTGATGACCCTCTGACACAACAGTGTCAGTACGATGAGGACTGGACAGAGGGTCTAGGGGATGCTAGTGGTCTAGATACTTCCCCTGACACTGGCATGCTGTCTCCTCCCGTGGCTACGGAGGAGGGAGCCAATTTTGCAACGGTGTTGCGTAGGGCAGCTGGAGCCTTACATCTCCAACTCCCTGCTGTGGCGGTCAAGGTTAATCTCTTGACAGAGGTGCTTCAGCCGGCAGCCTCCTCTTCGGAGACTGTGCTGCCGTTTAACGACGCCCTCACTGACGTTCTTTGGGCGCCTGGTCCAAGCCCAACACAGGGGCTCCTGTGGATAGGAACGTGTCCCGACGCCATCGCCCAGCTCCGGGCGACCCCTGTTTCTCTCTGTCCACCCCACCCCTGAGAGCTTGGTTGTCCAAGCCTCCGCTTCCCAAACCGCCTTCCCTACCGCCCCTCCGGATAGGGAATCCAAACGCCTGGATCAATTTGGGAAGAAGGGTTTTTCTTCCTCCAGTGCTGGCTTGCGGTCCGTCAACACCGCTTGCCTTTTGGGCCGATATACCCACTCCTTGTGGGATTCGGTGGCGGATGTTTTGCCCCAGTGTTCTGAGGAGGTCCAGACACTGCTTTCCCGCGCCATTGCGGAAGGAAGGGATGCGGCCAAATATACAATTCGATGTGGCCTTGATACCGCCGACTCGCTGGGCAGGTCTATTGCAACGACGGTGGCGCTACGACGCCACGCCTGGCTGAGAACCACTGGTTTTTCAGGGGATGTCCAGAATACTCTCATGGACATGCCCTTTGATGGAGTCGGTCTTTTTGGGTCCAAAGCAGACCATGCGTTGGAGCGCTTTAAGGACTCACGGGCTACTGCAAAGTCCCTGGGCCTTTCTGCTACACGCCCTCCGCTGACTTCTGCTTTTCGCCCCTATCGTGGCCACGGTAGGGGCGCCCTTCACGTCAGCAGCCCAGCCACCGGCCCGCGCAGCAGGCGTCTTCGCGTGGCCGAGGACGTGGATTCCGCCGTGGCGGATCGGGCAACCAGCGTGCGGGTCAGGCCACCACCTCCAACCCGTCCGCGGCCTCCAAACCCTCCTAGTCCCTCCTTTCAGGTGCACAGCACGCCAGTAGGGGCAGGGTCCGCCATCACCTTCCCCACTGGCGTACCATCACCTCGGACAGGTGGGTCTTGGACGTTGTCCGAAGGGGCTACTCCCTCCCCTTCGAGTCCACCCCCCAGCCATGCCACCTCAATTCCACCGCATGTCAGGGGATCACTTGGTACTTCTGCAGAAGGAAGTCACGGCCCTCTTGGCCAAGAGGGCCATCGAGCATGTTCCGACCCCAGAAGTAGGGCGTGGTTGCTACTCCCACTACTTCCTGGTGCCCAAAAAGGACAAGGAGGACATGCGTCCTATCTTGGACCTCCGGAACGTCAATCACTTCCTCCGGAAGGAGAAGTTCAAGATGCTCACCCTAGCTCAGGTCTTGACTGCCCTCGACCCTGGAGACTGGTTGGTAGCGTTGGACTTGCAGGACGCATATTTCCACATCCCCGTCCTGCCGGCCCACCGGCGTTACCTTCGGTTCACGGTAGGCCCCGAGCATTTTCAGTTCACCGTGCTCCCCTTTGGCCTTACCAGTGCCCCTCGGGTGTTCACGAAAGTGTTGGCGGTGGTCGCAGCTCATCTGCGCCGGGCAGGGGTTTCAGTCTTCCCCTACCTCGACGACTGGCTGCTGAAGGCGGGCTCGTCCCAGGCAGTCGTCTCCCACCTCCAGACTACGGCCGAACTCCTGCACTCGCTGGGGTTCTCCATCAATGTGCCGAAGTCGCATCTGATTCCTTCTCATCGGAGCAGTTCTGGACACGACGCAGTTTCGGGCCTATCCTCCCGAACGGCAAGTCCGGGATATTCAGGCTATGATTCCGATCTTTCAGCCTTTATCCTGGGTTTCGGTACGGATGACCCTGAGGCTGCTGGGCCTCATGGCCTCCTGCATCCTGCTGGTCAATCATGCCAGATGGCATATGCGGGCTCTGCAGTGGGACCTGAAGTTCCAGTGGGCGCAGCACCAGGGCAACCTGTCCGATCACGTCCAGATCTCGGAGGGGACTGCAAAACTGTTGCAGTGGTGGCTCTCGAACCGGCAATGGGTCATGGGCATATCCCTCTCCCTTCCCCAGCCAGAGCACACAGTTGTGACGGACGCGTCCCTTCTGGGATGGGGCGGTCACATGGGAGAGGCGGAGATCAGAGGCCTCTGGTCTCCGGGCGGAGTCCCGGCTCCATATCAACATTCTGGAGCTCCGGGCGATCCGACTTGCACTCAAGGCATTCCTTCCCTCTGTCAAAGGGAAGGTAGTGCAGGTGTTCACAGACAACACCACCGCCATGTGGTACTGCAACAAACAAGGCGGGGTGGGGTCGTGGACCCTCGCCTCTGGACATGGCTGGAACATCAGGGCATGTTCCTGATGGTTCAACACCTGGCAGGTTCGCTGAACGCCAGGGCGGACGAACTCAGCCGCAGGTGCATGATGGATCACGAATGGCGTCTACACTCGGAAGTGGCGCAAGGACTCTTTCTACAGTGGGGAGAGCCTTGGTTAGATCTATTCGCCACCGAAGAGAACGCGCAATGTCATCAGTTCTGCGCGTTGGAATTTCCAAGGCGGCACTCGCTCGGCGACGCTTTTCGTCACGAGTGGAGTTGCGGTCTGTTGTACGCCTTTCCGCCTATACCACTTCTACCCAGAGTGTTGAAGAAGATTCGGCACGACCGGGCCCAAGTCATTCTTGTGGCTCCGGACTGGGCTCGAAGAGTTTGGTATCCCGAGCTACTCAATATGAGCGTAGATCCCCCGATCCGTCTGCCTCTTCGGGAGGATCTTCTGTCGCAGCAGCAGGGGACGGTCCTCCACCCGAACCTGTCCAGTCTACACCTGCTTGCGTGGAGATTGAGCGGCGGCAGTTGATTCCTTTCGACTTGCCTCCCGAAGTTTGTGATGTGATTCTGGCAGCCAGGCGTCCCTCCACTAAGGTGGTATACGCCTGCAGGTGGAACAAATTTGTGGCATGGTGCACAGCAAAGGCTGTGAATCCCCTTTCTGCCCCTCTTTCTGAGGTCCTTCTGTTCCTTCTCTCTCTGGCCCAACAGGGTTCTGCCCTGGGTACCATCAAGGGTTATCTTTGTGCTATCTCGGCCTTCCTCAGGCTCCCTGATCAGCCCTCCCTTTTCAAGTCCCCTGTTGTTAACAGGTTCTTAAAAGGCATTACACACCTCTTCCCTCCTGTTCCGTTTGTGATGCCTCAGTGGGACTTGAACTTGGTTCTTACCTTCTTAATGTGCGCTCCCTTTGAGCCTCTACATAACTGTCCTCTTCGTCTTCTGACTCTGAAGACAGCCTTTCTGGTGGCCATCACCTCCGCTCGGCGGGTGAGTGAGCTCCAGGCTCTATCTTGCAAACCTCCCTTTCTGTCTGTTCATCCAGACAAGGTTGTTCTTCGGACGCGTCCGTCCTTCTTGCCAAAGGTGGTTACTGCTTTCCACATTGGGCAGACCATCACTTTGCCCACCTTCTTTCCGCCTCCGCATCCTTCCAGAGAGGAAGAGAGGCTCCACCGTCTGGACCCAAAACGTGCGCACTCCTTCTATATTGACCGCACAAAACACTTCCGGGTGGATGACCAGCTCTTTGTTGGCTACGTGGGCGCCAAAAAGGTCGGGCGGTGCACAAGAGGACCATCTCCCGCTGGGTTACCTTGTGCATCAAGACCTGCTATTCTTTGGCTAAGAAGGAGCCTCCTGGTGGGCTGCGTGCCCATTCCACCAGGGCAACGGCTGCTACCACGGCCTTGGGCCGCGGTGTTCCGCTGCCGGTTATCTGTCAGGCAGCTACGTGGGCCTCGCTGCACATGTTTACAAAGCATTACTGCCTTGACAGTCAGGTCCGGAGGGACGGCTTCTTTGGCCGTTCTGTCCTCCAGGACTTCCTTGTCTGATCTTTGTTCGCAGACCCACCACCGGGGTTGGTATTGCTGGGGTATCTATTCTAAGGTAAGGAATCTGTCACTAACGTGTCTCTTTCAGATGCACAAGTTACTAACTTGTGTAACGATATATCTGTAAGAGACAGTAGTTAGTGACAGATTCCTACCGCCCACCCATCCTCCCCGTTCTGCGAACTGATTTCTAGGGTTAAGGACATCCCTTTCAGGGCCCTAGTATTTTTCAGACACCTATGTCAGCTTCTTGCATGGCTCTGCGTTCCTGGCGCGGAAAGTCGTGTACAGAACTGACGTCAGCGCGCAGGGGCGGCGCCTAAGTACTGCCCGCGACGTCATCCCGGCGATCACGACGCCGACGACGGACGCGGAGCCGCACGACGCCGCCTACCGACGCGCAAGGGTACTGCTACGCAAAAAACTTTCCGGATCCAGCCTGACGCCTGGGGATATTCTAAGGTAAGGAATCTGTCACTAACTACTGTCTCTTACAGATATATCGTTACACAAGTTAGTAACTTGTGCATTGTTGATATTGCTGTGTTATAAAGTCTGTTGTGTGTGGCTCAACGTTTTGCCAACTTGTATATGTACTATCTTAGATAGTTGGCTTGGGCATTACCTGGCGGGTTGGTTATGTGAACGCATTACCTGGAGGTAAGGGCGTTGGCAATCTCGGATAGCCATCATCTGGCATGCATTAGCTATGTTGAATGAATATTATACATTTTGTTTAAAGTGTTATGTTTGTTCATGTGGTCACGTGGCTGTGTTCCCACTCTACACACAGCCTCCATGGGGTTCCTGGGTACTTACCTTGGGTGGTTCCTTAAGTCCCCGTCTCCTCTGGGTCTTCTGGTCCAAGTCCCATTCTCTTTTGCAGTTCACATTCCACTTTCTTAAGTATATGGTTTGGTCTCCCTGGAGACCAGTGTATTTTGTGCCACTTACCTGATTGCCTTTGAAGTGTTCTTGTGTATTGTGTTGATATCTCCGGGTAGGAGATAAACCAGCGTGTTAGTGAGTGTTGTGTAATAAATATAAGTATTTTTATATAAACACTGTGTGGTTCTTTTTCATTAAACTTACACTATAAGATTAAACTGGTAAAACAAGCTGCTTAACACTTCAAGATAAGCCTGAAGGCACCTCGCCACAGCTACCACTTTGAGAGTGTTCTATGGTTATCAAAGACCACTAAAATAACCATAAGGGTTGCCTGGATTAGTGCAGGGTGCTTCACTTTAATAAGTGTGCACCATATACTATGCCCGCCTCCTATAATTTTGATCTAGGGCAGTTGATGAGAATGCATGGTTGCTTTTATTGACAACATACTTTCCTTTACGTAACTCTGAGTGAATGTGTGGGTGGCGTTCTGCTAGCGCCACCATGTCGCGAATGTGGATAGACCGCCATTGAGAATGACGACTACGGGGCGCGATTTAGATCTTGGCAGATGGGTTACTCCTTCACAATGGTGATGGATATCCCGTCTGCCGAAATACAAATCCCATTAGATCCTATGGCATTTATATTTCGGCTGACGGGATATCTGTCACCTTTATGACGGATTAAGCCGTCCGCCAAGATCTAAATCAGGCCCATAGATTTGTAGAAAACATCCATGGAACCATTTGATCAAGTACTTGTGCATACAGATCAAAGTTACCCCCTCTAATTGAACGAACAAATTCAAGTGCAAGTAACTGCAACAACTGCCAAAATTGGAAGTGTGGGTGCTCGTTAGATTTCCACTTAATCAGTTAGAAAACTCCCTTATTTCTTTGTGGGACTGTTTAGATTGAAGATAACTTGATAAGCCTTCCTCTGTAATATGTACAGCACAGCAACAGTAAGTAATTTGATGAAAATGACATTTACAGGTTAAGTGGTAAACGTTCAATATAGCATCAGCTTTTCCTATGGTAGTGATGTCAGCTCGCACTAACATACTGGGTCTATCCACTGTTCGAAAGCCAGTCTTCAATTACTTTAAAGAAAGTCATTTCGATGTGAAGTCTCCCCCATCATCACAATATGTTTATCTTCACCAAATAGATGTTGTACATCCCATTGAATTTGTTTTGCTGGGGCGAAGAGAGGTTAGTCCATTGAAATAATAAGTGTTTGTCCTGGATTGAGATATGAACAGACTCTTTAATGACTTTCATGCAGTGCATGACCATGGATTTAGAAATGAGCACTTTCAGTGACCATTAGCAACAATGCATTAGTTGACAGTGATCTGTTGATAGGTGGTAGCAAGGCTGCATGATATGCTGCCCAAGATTTGCTTTTATCAGAAGAAATATTTCCACTTTCAACATTGTGCATCACTCTTTCAAGCCATTTATATTCACAGGTATTAGCAGCATCAATAAGATCACTTTGGCGAACAGCTGCTACAGATAGTAATGGAACGTGTTAATCTGTATTGTTCATTGAAGCTGGTTCTGTATTTATATACAGTACTGGAAGATTTGAAATCTGTTTTGAATTTTCCATATTAGGATTATTCACCACAATACCACGATCAATTTCTTCCAGTTCCCTTTCTGGGTCTTGCATCAGAGTTATTGCTGTTCTATGGAAGGAGTCTTTAGCTTTCATGGAACTTTTATTGTGGTCTATGTTATCAATATTTTCACTGGTGAGTACTTGCAACTTCAGTTTTGATGGACACACAACTTGTTCACTTTCATACTGTGTGCAAATGCTATTTTCTAAGTCAGCAGATATTTGCAAAACCCTATCATATGAAATACAAATATCTACTTTATGGTACTTTTCTATAAGTTATCGATTTCTCTTTTGACTGTGGGTAGAAAGAGCAATAAATATGGACAGAGGAGTTTCTTTGTTTCTGTTATGAACTGAAAAAGAGCCTGTTCTTGGATTCTTTACAATGTTAGACATCAGTAATTTGGAAATAGATAACGCCATATTGGTAGTGGTTGTTTCACAGGAATACTGATCTCTTATGTCGTATCCATCAAGTGTCATTTTTACAAGGGCAAAAAGCGATTCCAGAACTGATCGGTTTCTACAATCTGAAAGAAAGTTATAGATTCCTTACCTTAGAATCTCCCCCAGGCGTCAGACTGGATCCGTAAAGTTTTTCGTCAGCAGTACCCCTGCGCGTCTGAAGGTGGCGTCGGTCGACTCCGCGTCCGTCGTCGTGGTCGCCGGGATGACGTTGCGGAAGTTACTTAGACGCCGCCCTCGCGCGCTGACGTCAGTTCTTTCTTTTTCCGCGCCAGCAAGCGCAGATCCGGGAAGAGCGGTACCCCCAGTCACTTTTTGACTGAGTTTTTACGAGTTTTGTCGACTTTGTTTTCGAGTGTTTATCCTACTCCTGGTGCACGAGGGATGCCCGGTTCCAAGGCCTGCGGTTCCTGTTCCCGAATGATGTCGGTGACGGATCCGCACCGCTTGTGCCTCTTCTGCCTGGAGCGCGACCATGACCCCAAGTCGTGCTCCGACTGTCGAACCATGGCCCCGAAGTCTTTGCAGGAGCGGTCCCGAAAGCTCCTCGTGGCCCGGCAGTCGGCTCCGCGTCGCGCAAGATCCCGGTCGCGGAGTCATCATCACTCCTCTTCTAAGTCTTCGCACTCAGGGTCAGGTAAGTCGAAGCACAAGAAGAAGTCGAAGAAGCATCGTCACTCTTCGACTTCCCCTCGTCCGTCGGCCGATGCGACGCAAGGTGGGGGTGGTGCCACTCCCGCTACTCCGCGTGTGGAGCCTTCACGGTCGACTCCGGCCTTCCCTCCTTTCCCGGGAGCGACCCCTGCCCAGCTTCGTCAATTTTACGAAGCGCTGCACGCCATCTTTGGGCAGTCAGACTTCACCGGCGCGCCTTCGGGCCCCGTGGACAATGCTGGGGGCCATAGGCCTTCGATGGCGGCCGAGGCACCGCAGGGCCCCCTTGGATCCAGGCCTGGATCCGGATCGGCGCAGGTCGACCTCCTTACACCTCCACCGGCGCTGACTCCACCGGCACCACGTCCGCAGCCGACGCCGGCTGGACCCCCAGCCGCCGTCGACCCCGGCTCCCACCTCGAAGTGGACACGGAGTCGGACCGGCGTCCACCTCACCGGATCTGACGCCGATGGGTACTTTTGTCCCTGTGTTCCACCCTGGCTATTTTCAACCAGATTGGCAGCCAGAACAGGGTGAGGAAGACTGGGAGGGGTCTGGTGACCCTTTGACTGACCAGTTGGAATACAATCCAGACTGGAGAGAGGAACTGGGGGAGGCCAGTAGTCTGGATATCTCCCCAGACCTAGGCCTGTTGTCTCCTCCTACCGTGGCTATGGAGGAGGGAGCGTCGTACGCAGTGGTGTTGCGTAGGGCGGCCGAGGCTCTCAACCTCGAGCTTCCTACGGTGGCAGTCAGGACTAACCTCCTGACAGAGGTGCTTCAGCCAGCAGCGAGCTCTTTGGAGCCCCTGCTTCCGTTTAATGAAGCCCTTATGGACATCCTTTTGGGCACTTGGTCCAGGCCCAACACAGGGGCTCCTGTGGACAGGATGATTGCCCGACGCCACCGCTTGGCCCCGGACGACCCCACTTTCCTCTCCCAACACCCCACCCCTGAGATCTTGGCAGTCCAAGCCTCTACGTCCAAGGGCGCCTTCCCTACCGCACCTCCGGAAAGGGAATCCAAAAAGATGGACCACCTTGGAAAGAGAATGTTTTCTTCCGCCAGCTTGGGACTGCGGTCGGTAAACACTGCATATCTGTTGGGCCGTTATACCCACTCGGTGTGGGATACGGTGGCGCAGGTGCTGCCGCAGTGCCCGGAGGAGGCCCGGGCCACGCTCTCCCATGCCGTTGCCGAGGGGAGAGACGCAGCGACGTTTACCATCCGCTGTGGGCTGGATACCGCCGACGCACTTGGCAGGACGATTTCAACTTCAGTAGCCCTTCGACGCTACGCCTGGTTGCGTTCGACTGGTTTTTAAGGGGATGTCCAATCCACCTTATGGACATGCCCTTTGATGGCCGTCGCCTTTTCGGCGACAAGGCAGACAATGAGCTGGAGCGCTTTAAGGACTCACGGGCTACGGGCCTCTCCAACACCCGCCCTGCGCAGTCTGCCGTTCATCCCTTTCGTGGCTACGGAAGGGGTGCCCCACTACGTCCTGCCCAGAACCACAGGCCGGCGCAAGTTGTACAGTCTTAGCGCGGCGGGGACGTGGGAACCACCGGCGTGGTTCTGGGGGCCAGCGAGCGGGCCAGTCCACCACCGCCCCCTCTGCAGCAGCCTCCAAACCTTCCTAGTCCGCCATTTCAGGGCCACCAAACGCCAGTGGCGGCAGGATCCGCCATCACCTCCCCCACTGGCGCACCATCACGTCGGACAGGTGGGTTTTGCAAATAGTCCGGAGGGGCTACTCTCTCCCCTTCGAGACTACCCCTCCCTCCATGCCACCTCAGTACCATCGCATGTCGGAGGATCACCTGGCCCTTCTCCAACAGGAAGTTTCGGCACTCTTGGTCAAGGGTGCCATCGAGCGCGTTCCTGTCCCAGAAGTAGGTCATGGTAGTTATTCCCACTACTTTCTGGTGCCCAAGAAGGACAAAGGCCTGCGTCCTATCTTGGATCTCAGGAACGTCAACCGCTTCCTCCGGAAGGAGAAGTTCAAAATGTTGACGCTCGCTCAGGTCTTGTCTGCCCTCGACCCTGGAGACTGGATGGTAGCGTTGGACTTGCAGGACGCTTACTTTCACATCCCCGTCCTGCCGGCCCACCGGCGTTACCTGCGGTTCACGGTAGGCCACGAGCATTTTCAGTTTACCGTGCTCCCCTTTGGCCTTATCAGCGCCCCTCGGGTGTTCACGAAAGTGATGGCGGTGGTCGCAGCTCATCTGCGCAGATCAGGGGTTCCAGTCTTCCCCTATCTCGATGACTGGCTGTTAAAGGCGGGCTCGCCCCAGGCTGTCGTCTCCCACCTCCAGACTACGGCCGACCTCCTGCATTCGCTGGGGTTCTCCATCAATGTGCCAAAGCCTCTCAGAAGCTCCTCTTCATCGGAGCGGTTCTGGACACAACGTGGTTTCAGGTTTATCCTCCCGAACAGCGAGTCCGGGATATTCGGGCTATGATTCCGATCTTTCAGCCCCTATCCCGGGTTTCGGTTCGGATGACCCTGAGGCTGCTGGGCCTCATGGCCTCCTGCATCCTGCTGGTCGATCATGCCAGGTGGCATATGCGGGCTCTGCAGTGAGACATGAAGTTCCAGTGGGCGCAGCATCAGGGGAATCTGTCCGATTACGTCCAGATCTAGGAGGGCACTGCACGACAATTGCAGTGGTGGCTCACGAACCAGGATTGGGTCAACGGCAGATCCCTCTCCCTTCCCCAACCAGATCATACAGTGGTGACAGACTCATCCCTTCTGGGATGGGGCGGCCACATGGGAGAGGCGGAGATCAGAGGCCTCTGGTCTCCGGCGGAGTCCGGGCTCCACATCAACCTTCTGGAGCTTCGGGCGATCCGTTTTACACTCAAGGCATTCCTTCCCTCTGTACGGTGAAGAGTAGTGCAGGTGTTCACGGACAACACCACCGCCATGTGGTACTGCAACAAACTAGGCGGGGTGGGGTCGTGGACCCCATGTCAGGAGGCTCTCCGCCTCTGGACATGGCTGGAACATCAGGGCATATCCCTGGTGGTTCAACACCTGGCAGGTTCACTGAACGCCAGGGCGGACGAATTCAGCCGCAGGTGCATGATGGATCACGAATGGCATCTTCACTCGGAGGTGGTGCAAGGTCTCTTTCAGCAGTGGGGAGAACCTTGGTTAGATCTATTCGCCACCGAAGAGAACGCGCAATGTCAGCAGTTCTGCGCGTTGGAATTTCCAAGGCGGCACTCGCTAGGCGACGCTTTTCGTCGCGAGTGGAGTTGCGATCTTCTATACGCCTTTCCACCTATACCACTTCTGCCCAGAGTGCTGAAGAAGATCAAGCACGACTGGGCCAAAGTCATTCTTGTGGCTCCGGATTAGGGACGAAGAGTCTGGTATTCCGAGCTGCTCAACATGGCCATCGATCCTCCGATCAGACTGCCTCTTCGGGAGGATCTTCTGTCGCAGCAGCAGGAGACGGTCCTGCACCCGAACCTGTCCAGCCTCCACCTCCTTGCGTGGAGCTTGAGCGGCGGCAGTTGACGTCGTTTGACCTGCCTCCTGAAGTCTGTGATGTAATCTTGGCAGCCAGGTGTCCCTCCACTAAGACGGTATACGCCTGCAGATGGAATACATTTGTGGCATGGTGCACAGCAAAGGCTGTGGATCCCCTTTCTGCCCCTCTTTCTGAGGTTCTCTTGTTCCTCCTCTGTTTAGCCCAGCAGGGCTCTGCTCTGGGCACTATTAAGGGCTACCTCTCGGCCATTTCAGCCTTTCTTAGGCTTCCTGATCAGCCTTCTCTTTTCAAGTCCCCTGTTGTAAATAGATTTCTTAAGGGCGTTACTCATCTTTTTCCTCCTGTTCCCTTCGTAATGCCCCAGTGGGACTTGAACTTGGTTCTTACATTTCTTATGTGCGCTCCCTTTGAGCCGCTTCATAATTGCCCTCTCAGGCTTTTAACTCTGAAAACTGCCTTTCTGGTGGCCACCACCTCTGCTCGCAGGGTGAGTGAGCTCCAAGCTCTTTCTTCTAAGCCTCCCTTTCTGGCTATCCATCCGGACAAGGTCGTCCTGAGAACTAGACCTTCCTTCCTTCCCAATGTGGTTACTTCTTTCCACATTGGCCAAACCATCACTTTGCCCACCCTTTTCCCCCCTCCGCATCTTTCGAAAGAGGAAGAGAGGCTCCACCGTCTGGATCCAAAACGGGCGCTTTCTTTCTACTTGGATCGCACAAAACAATTCCGGGTGGATGACCAGCTCTTTGTTGGGTACGTGTGCACTAAAAAAGGTCGTGCCGTGCACAAACGGACCATCTCCAGGTGGGTCGTTCTGTGCATCAAAGCCTGCTATTCTTTGGCTAAGAAGGAGCCTCCAGTGGGGCTACGCGCCCATACCACCAGGGCCACGGCAGCTACTACTGCTTTGGGACGAGGAGTCCCCCTGAAGGACATCTGCCAGGCAGCCACGTGGGCATCGTTGCACACGTTTACGAGACACTACTGCCTGGACAATCAAGTCCGGAGAGACGGCTTCTTTGGCCGTTCTGTTCTCCAGGACTTTCTGGTGTGAACTTGGTTCGCAGACCCTCCTCCGGGGTTGGTATTGCTGGGGTATCTATTCTAAGGTAAGGAATCTATAACTAACTGTTTCTTTCAGATGAACAAGTTACTTACCTTCGGTAACGATATATCTGCAAGAAACATAGGTTAGTTATAGATTCCTTACCGCCTCCCCCATCCTCTCCGTTCTGAGAACTGACTTCTAGGGTTAAGGACATCCTTTCAGGGCCCTAGTTTTGTGCACCAGTGGTCAGTGTCTTGCATGGCTCTGCGCTTCTGGCGTGGAAAGTCGTGTACAGAACTGACGTCAGCGCGCCATGGCGGCGTCTAAGTAACTTCCGCAACGTCATCCTCGGCGACCACGATGCCGACGACGGACGCGGAGTCGACCGACGCCACCTTCAGACGCGCAGGGGTACTGCTGACGAAAAACTTTCCGGATCCAGTCTGACGCCTGGGGGAGATTCTAAGGTAAGGAATCTATAACTAACCTATGTTTCTTACAGATCTATCGTTACCGAAGGTAAGTAACTTGTTCGTCATCCCGAAATGTTCCATTGAAGTTTTCAGATTTTTTCATCATGTCCCTTCTAACAATGTTTGCTTCATTAGCAATATTTATGGCCTCAGAATCTGACTTGTCATAGGAAAATACTAAAGCAGATCCTACGTCATCTTTGAAAGCTAACAGGATACCTCTTCCTTCATTGTATGCCTTCAAACCTCTTGTATTTCTGGGAATTCTTTCTTTTAGTCTTGTCGAGTTTACTTTACCTGCAGTGGAATCGAACTGCTTTACTCTGCCTATGTAAAGGTTTACTAAGTCACAGAGTTTGAAAATTGTTTTAACATCTCCCAATCGCGAGTCTTTCAGATAAGATACAAGCTCGGCTAGAGCTATTCCTTCTACTGAGGTCTCACTAGGGGATTTGTTTTTATTCTTTTCGTACACTGCATTCTCTGTTATAAAGTCCAACTAAACATTTATGATGGTATTCAGCATCCTGTGCGTGCATATCATCCATAGACAATTTTACAATAAGTGCTGTATCTTGAACTAACTCGGCACACTGACGAACATTAGCATTCATATCTGTTTTCTTTTTATGCATTACAGATGTATCTGGTAAGATGCAAAAGACACATGCTTTTCTTCGAGGAATTTTATTTGTAACTGGAATTGCTGAACTTGTTTTAACTGGGCTAATGTATAGATTTGCATCCCTATTTTTTTTTTTTTCTGAGTCCGTTGCAGCTTTTGACTGTCGCACGGTTTATGGTACACTGCATTATTAGTTCTTAATGTCTGCTCAATACCAGAACCATCATGTAGGAAGCTCGCTCTTTATGTGATATATCAATAATCTGATATAACATGTAAAGAGTCCAGGGGCTTGCTCTAGCAATCCCAAGGTGCTCTACTACTGGTAGTGTGGTCAAGCAGCCTTAGTCTTAACCGAGAAGAGTGCAAGACATCTGCAAATACACACAATGATCAATAAATGACACACATGACTCAAGAAGAAGATCCACACTAATTTACAAAAATAGCAAGTATATTTATGTATGTTTTGGCATCAGAGAGAAATCGTTCAGGTAAGTACGTTTTTAAATATAAATTCTTTTCAGTTCAAAAATGCACACAGTGCAATTTTTGAGTTCTGCAGTGTTATCTTATGGAAGGAAGAACAAGCTCTGCAAACAGGTATAGTACAGCGACTTGCTGGACCAATCTCCAGGAGTTAAGGTGAGTGGTGGGCAAGGTCCAAAGCAGCACCAACAGTGGCACGAGGGCAGCTCGGTGCAGAACAGCATTGGGAGCCCAATGTCATTCTATGGAGATCGATCTCTGCGAAAAGAGGCTGCAGGCTCTGGCTAGGAGGCCAGTCAAACTGAACTAACGGGGGCTCAGGCCTTGCGATGCTCGAGGACATAGGGACACCTTTGGTCCTCTTCTCCATAGCCCAGGGGCGATTAGTGCAGAGGTGTCCTTAGGCATCGGGTTTTTCGTTACTGGAACAGTTGCGGAAGAGGGGGCCTGCATGCAGAGGCTGAAGACTACGTCGGAGGGTACACAAGGGGTGAAACCACAATGGACTTGGGCTCTAGAGGACCTTGTTGGCACCATTGGCCCACTAGGACTCTGGCTTTGAGCGACAGGTGCAGTGGTGGCTTCAGGTGTATGGTTTTGGCGGTTCCGGAGGCCTCAGAGTCCTTTCTTTTGGAGTTGCTGCAAGATGCAGTGAACCGGTCCGATGTCCCACAGGAGGTCTAAGTTCTTTACCGAAGGCAGGCAGTCCTACCAAGTTTCTGGAGACGGCTGCAGGACGAGTTGACTTTGGCACAGTTTTCGACGAGGGATGCAGACAGGCCGGCGGGGATGGTACCAGGTCAGCTGTTTCTTCACTCCTCTTCTGCTTTGTCGGCTCTTCTGTGTTCTCTCTCTTCTTAGGTCATCAGGATCTGCTTCTCTGGTGCCAAGAACTCCCTTAAATTCTGAATTTAGAGGTGTTAGGGGAATGTAGGGTAGTAGCCAATAGGCTACTGACCCTTGGGGGTCACTACTCCCCTATATGACCACTTCCTGTGGGAAGTCGGCATAACCTTGTCCCAGAATTCCTAAGTATGCCATCACAAAGATGAATACTAATGACAAAACGTGTCTACCTCAGTGTAGCCCACCTTAGGGGGTGCAACTAGTGTAGAGGTGGCACGCTTACCTGACGTGCTAATTTTCCCGCCTGTCCATTTGCCAAGGGGGTCCTGGACAAAGGGTGGGGGGGGAGGGGTGGTGTCTTCCTCTCCTGTGCGGGGAGCCAGACTCACATTCCAAAGGCGGCAGCTGTTTAAAGTTTGCCGGCCTCTGGAGGCTAATCAGCAGGTCACCCTGTGGGAGGGGTTGTTACACCCTCTGCCCAGACAGGCTTTTGTTCTGGGCCTCCTGAAAGCAGAGGCTCTCACTCTAGGAGGTCAGAACAGTGTCTCAGGTGGCAGGCTGGCAGAAGCCAGTCAGGGAGCACACCGGAGGCTGGTAGGTTTTCCAGGGGCACCTCTAAGGTAAATCCATCACTGGAATCAGTTTGGATTTATCAATACGAGATGTTTGATATCAACCATCCCTAGTTTCAGTGAAGCCATCATGTAGCTGGGGATCTTTTTCACCAGGGTCCAGTACATGTTTTAAAACGGCTTCCCTGTCCACTTGCACTGGTATCAATGGGACTGACCAGCACAGGGGTGTATCTGCTTATTCAGGTATGCGGTCACATGTAATATTCTTCACCGTTCATTAGGGCTGTTAGGCCTGCTGTAGGAGTGGCTTACAAATATCACATGCAGTGTTAAGGGACACAGGGATGTGTGACATGTCATGTTTTCACTTTTGTCTGCACCAAGACATGAAGCCTGCAATAGCAGCCCTGCATGTGCTTGGTGGGGGGTCCCCTAGGGTGGCACAATTTGTGCTGCAGCCCTTGGAGACCCTCTTTAGTACCTGAGGCCCTAGATAGAAGGGCTACCATTTACTAGGGACTTCGAGGGTGCGAAAGGTTTTGCCAATTGGGGGAAACAATTGTACAGTTTTGGTAAAGAGCTCTGGCACTGGGGACAAGGCTAGCAGAAATGCAGTGCACTTTCAGTCTAATCACATCAGTTACCAGGCCGGGGGAGGGGGGGAAGGTACATGTCAAAAAGGGCTACTTTCCTACACATCATTAAGCAGTTCTAGTTCGATATTCATAGGTACACATTCCAGTTCTTTAAATTCCTTTAGCTTATGGTCTAAAACACTATCCAGGCCTATAAGGTTTGCGTAGAGCGTTTGAGTTAGTACTCCTCCTTCTTTTTTAGATATAGAAATAGTCAAAGAGGAATCTCGAGTCCTTTTTTAAGAAGACTTGTTTTATTTATTTTTGATAAATATTTAAATAATCCACCACAGAGGTTACATCCTTATTTTTGTAGAATATTGTTTCAAGATCACATTGATAAAAAACTACGACAGCTGACAGGTGTTTCGCCCACAGGGTCGAGTAGACCAGGGCTTTTTCAAGGCTTTTTTGGACAGTAGTGCGACACAGGTATTTTTCATAATCTCAGAGTTTGTGTTTGGTCAATCTTCACACATACAAATGATAGGAGTATTTGTGGTTTAAGTCGAACGATCTTAGTCCAGGGTCAATCCCGAATCAGTGCTTCGCACTGGTCTAGGTATAAGGTTTGCGTGTAGCATTTGCTGGGCTAATAAGTCTTTATGAAGTGCTTTCCTGACAAAGGACACAGATGGACTAATTTGTTGGAACATCATCATCGTGCTGGACAGCTTGGCCACTGGTTGTGGATGTCGCAATAAGGTACTGTTTCGACATGCTACTCATTTTCAAGCATTACAGAAGACACGTTGAAGCTGAAAAAAAAGAAAGGTACGTATTAATATATAATGCATACTAATAAATGTTGATACATGTCAATAAGTATGAATATTTACATCGAATTTATAACAGATTTGAATTTTAAAGTTTTCTGCATTATTTTGGAGGCCACTTTGGTTTTATATTTATGACGTCACTGTCTAGATCCAACGTGGGCATGCACTGACGTGTACTCATGAACCTTTGTGCCAAATTTGATGCAAATTGGAAGATTTAAAAGGATTTTTTTGATATTTGTCAGCCATCTTGGATTTTGATTAGACTATGATGTCGTAGGCAAGATCCACTTGAGTTCTTGCTCTTATGACTACTGTTACAAAGACGATTGTCTGTACCAACTTTCAGTTTTCTATCGCAAGGTGAACTATTTTCATTAAAAAACAGGCTTAACAGCCTTACTAAAATAGCTATGTTCTCTTTGTCGTTGAAGAACTGGGCAGCATTGCTGTAATACTGAATTGCTAGGACCTCCTGCAGAAGCTGAATTGTGGCATCACTGTATGATTTGGGGAGAACTGAGGACACAGCAGTTTCTGCACCAGGGATCCTTAAAGCCTTGATACATGGTCCTGCAGTGCTCTTACCAGGACGCCAATGAAGCTCCGTTTTTGGGATGAATATTAAGTGTGCAGTTCTGTCTGTATAGAATCCAAAGAAAACACTAGCCTAATGAGTTACAATATTGTAGCAGTGACGATTATTTTCTGTCTTATGTGCTCACAAAAAACTTTGTACCCTAAAATACTGATAATTGACTTGTAAATTGATAATCTTAATATGTTTGAATGGCTAAGACTTATGGCAGTCCCTATTTAGTGTACATTATTAGTTTAACTTATTTGATTTGATTGGAGTCTGTCTATAGAAAGACAATAAGTATAAGACTTTAATATGTCTAGCAAATTTGATGAGACTGAAGAGTTCCAATTAAATTACATTCCTTTTCATCTGAAAATTAATTTAATACATAACACCTATCTCATTTTTTGTAGATGCCAAACAGAATATGAAAAAAGAGATCAGGCTGCAAAAGGAGATGATGCAACTCGAAAGAGATTTCATGCATTCATTCTGTTCTTGGGGGAGCTCTATTTGAACCTTGAGGTGAGAAACCCTCTGTGTGATTGATGTTTCTAAGGCAGATATTGACACTTGCATACAGAAGGCAAGTATTAATGAGGTAGATTTTTTAGGTTCTTGACAAAGAATTGTTAGCAGAAAAATGCTATGCATTATCATGGTAAATTGCTAAATAGATTTTCTTATATAATTTGGTTTATTGCATAGCAAAACGCCAAGTGATACAGACGAAGGGTATTTATTCATTTACATGCCCGTATCTTAATGTTTAAGAACTCAACAAAACTGAAACAGGGATAGTAATACCTCTGATACCGTACCATAGCAGGGTGTGGGAGATGAGGTAATCAGTAATAGCTAGCAAGGGTATCTTCAAATACCATTACTTCACTTCACCCTGAATACCTGTGGCATTTAAGCAAGTAATACCATGTCACAGTCCAATAATTACCTAAAAGGGGGAGGGGGTTCATTTAGGGTGTGGGCCGAGAGCCATGGTGAACTTTCATTTCTTCTTGGCACCTAGGATGTCTCAAGGTTATAGGAAGATCATGAAGGTTATACTTTCACTGACTACTCCGGTTATAAGCAAAGTGTGGTTCAACCTTCATTGCGAGTCGCTTTCTTTTTTTTTTATGAACTGGAGTTATTACCTACTTCTCTAGATATCGCTCTACCGGTCATGAACGATGAGCTTCTTGGAGTTCTAGAGTCATATGGCCCTGGTCATTGTACTGTCTCTGTTATTGAGGGGCTTCCTAGATTGACAATTTTATGAGCAGTCGGCCTGTTGATTCCCAGTCCTCTTGTCTACCCTGCCACTTCATTTCAGTGGCCCTGGTTATGAGTGTTCTTGTGGTTCATTAGGTCTCGCTTAGGCAGCGCTTACACTGTCTCTTTGAGACATGCTGTGTTAAGGAAATGCAAAAAGACACACAGATGATGGACAGAATGCAGAGCAAATCAACATTCTCCCCAAGTCAATAGATCTGGGTTAAATCCATCGTTCTTTTGCTCACCATGCCACCCCAGTTTAGACCCAGCCATATGCAAATCAATCTTGACCCTGTACCTTATGGGAACAGTCCAGACCGAACTGCCAAGCCAGGTCCTCCCTGGACCGGAAACAAGCATCCTGGGAACGGTTTCGGGGCATCACCCCATCAGCCAGGCTAGCTTGAATCCAGTGGCACAGTGAGGCCGGGACCCACGTCTGGGCATACCCGGCGCACTTTTGGCGAGAAAGCAAAAGAGACAGATGATGGATGGAATGCAGAGCAAATTAAACATTCTCCCCCAGTCAATAGATCTGGGTTAAATCCATCGTTCTTTTGCTCACCATGCCTTCCCAGTTTAGACTCAGTCATATGCAAATCAGTCTTGACCCTGTGCCTCATGGGAACAGTCCAGACCGAACTGCCAAGCCAGGTCCTCCCTGGGCTCACTGTGTCACTGGATTCAAGCTAGCCTGGCTGATGAGGGGTGATGCCCCGAAACCAGTCCCAGGATGCTTGGTTCCGATCCAGGGAGGACTTGGCTTAGCAGTTCGATCTGGACTGTCTATTGACTGGGGGTGAATGTTTGATTTGCTCTGCAATCCGTCTATCATCTGTGTGTCTATTGTATTAAGGATATGGGCATTAAGCTCCGTTCATGTTCCGCCCATCTTTGGTTTCTCTTCCTGTCCTTTGTAAATGATAGCTTTTGATTTGTCAATAGGCTAAGTAGTCCCTCCTTAGTACCTCCCTCTCTCCTGTTGTTACCTCCCATAAGGACAGCCCCTCTTACATGCGTCCTTACTCTCTAGCTTCCATTAGCAGTTAGGGAGAACTATTTACTTAATGTCTTGCAGAAGCAGGCACGACATGCTGTGCGAGCGCATAGCAATGGCGGCCGCTTCTTTTATATCCAGCCTGACACAGCACTGCCTCTTTAAAGCAGCGCATTAATGTGGTCTCCACCTGCCCCCTCCCCCCCCCCCTTTTCGTATTGTAAATAATCTGTTTTTTTCCAGTGCACCATGCACGCTTTCAGTTTCACAATGGGACCACACACACCACTCGCGGGACACTGCCCTTGTATATTGCTAACACCGGGGAAGCCTGCAGAACATCCGAGAGCGGCCTTGTTGGAGAGGAGAAATTTATACAGTAGTAGGAGTACCTAAGAAGGGAGCGTAATGAATATTTCGATAAGACACTTTTTTTTTAGCTCCCCCAAAAATATTTGGATAAATTTTAAATTTAATGTTTCGCTTGTAACAGTTACATAAAGCAGAAGTAAAAACAAAACAACACATAAAAATGTGGGTGCCGAGAGACTTGGACCTTTCTTGGGTACCGTAAATGCTCCCGTATAATGTGGCTGCTATCTTTGCTCTTGTCCTAGGGCGACTGTGTTCACACTACGTAAAACGACACCACACAAAAAAGTTTAACACGATTAAAATATATATTGCCTAAATATCTCTCTGTGTGATAATAACAATGATGGAGAGCCACTTCATTTTCAAAATGGCCGCCACGTCTACACAGACGGGTTGCGGATGCTCCATTTGCCCTGGTGTGGCGGTCTCGTGCAGTCGCTTCCCTTTGAAAGTCGTTGGTATAGAAAATGAAGAAGGACACGCTGTTTGGGAAGTGTGAGGGCTAAGTTGGCGGCGCCCATCAGCGTGGATGGGATGCAGAGCCGTGTGGTGCTAGGGGAGCTTGGGGTTCGCAATCTGGGTGTTTTCACACACAGCAGAATAACACCTTGTTATGTTATGTTATTTTCATTTGTAACGCGCGCAGATACTAAGAGAGTGTCCCGGCGCGAACCTTGGGAGATAGAGAGCAGAGCCAGATTTAGGGAAAGAGGAAGGTTTTCAAGTTCGTTTTAAAATGAATTGGGTCCTGAATGCAGCGGAGAGCAAGAGGCAGCGCATTCCAAGCTAGAGCGGCTTTCACAGCCAAAGAGCTACTGCCCGTCCTTTGCAAGCGAAAGCGCAGGACTTGGGCCAGGAGTTGGGAAGTAGAACGCAGGTGTCCTGCGGGAGTGTAAAAAGAAAAGCGTTTCTGAAGGTAGCTTGGCCCTATGGCATGAAGAGCGCGATGGGCGATAACTAAGGACTTGAATTTAACCTGCTCTGCTACGGGCAGCCAGTGTAGAGCACGAAGATGTTGTCTAACGCTGCATCTGGCAGCCATGTTCAGGAGAAGCCTGGCGGCCGCGTTCTGCACCACTTGCAGTTTATTTAGTAAATAGCTCGGGGCGCCAATGTATAAGGCGTTGGCATAATTCAGCCGAGAAAGAATGAGGGCTCGGGTAACTGTCTCTTTGGCCGCCCGAGGAAGAAGGGGGAGGAATTTCCTGAGAATTTTTAAAAACCCATAGCAGGTCCCTGACAGCTTTTTGATCTGGGTCGAGAAGTGAGGTTCTCTTCGAACCAAACCCCTAAGTTCTTGACGGGATTCCCTAATGAAGCAGGAAGCACCGAATCAGACGGCCAGAGTGTTTCCCTAAACCGAGGGGGAAACTTTCCAAAAAGGAGAATTTCCGATTTCTCCTCAGTGCATTTGAGTTCTGCGGCGGCCAACCAGTGAAAAACTGTGGTCAAGCAATGTTTTGCAGCAGAGGTAGAGCACTCGTTTTTTCCCCATGTAAACAGGAGCTGGGTGTCGTCGGCGTATACAATAATCTTTGCACCTAGGTCCTCAGCCAGCTGAACCAGAGGGGTGACCTAGATATTAAAAAGAAGACCTATGATTATGGGCTGCCATATGTCGTACACTCTAGTCGTCAAGGGGCTGTAATATGTACTTGTGTCGCTTTCGGTCAGCCCTGGCATGTTGATTTTAGACAGGGCCACTGAATTTATGCTGATGTAATTAAGCGTGGCTTAAAACAGTTACTTAAAAGATGTGCTTAGCATAGTGTCCCGCCAACTAGGATTTTGATGCTTCTGTCATTGCATCCAGATATACAATACAACAGCTAACATTACACCTACAACAAGTCAGGACTGTTGGCTTTGTCAATGATTGTTAGTTGCAAAAGGTAAATAAGCAACACTGTAACCCACCTTTCCAGGGTGCCTCACATACCAGTGACTCTACCTCAGTTCTGTAGGCCTTTCAGATACCGAGGTCTGCCAGGAAACAGTGAAGAATTCTCTACTTTCTTCACAGCAAAAACGAACTCCCTACAACTTGAGCTTTACGCGGCAGCAACCAACTCAGCCACCTCAAAAAGCATTCAAACCGAAAACGCTGAACAACCTGAGCTACCTCTACCAAAAAACAACTCTCACTGGTCCACTTTCAAACTCTACGATATTAATGACATCACCAAAACCTTAGTAACTACTAAACTCAACAACCACTTCAACAACCCAGTTCCCTCAAACTGCCTTCCCCACATCTACCAAGCCATCTCCCCTCTCTGGACCAAAATCGTCAACGCATCGCTAGCACAAGGACACATACCGGACTGTCTAAAAACGGGCCAAGTCACCCCTATATTGAAGAAACCGACAGCAAACTCCGCCGACCCCTACAATTTCCGACCCATTCCCATGCTAGCCAAGGTCCTGGAAAAATGTGTTCAGCAACAACTGAACCAACACATCATGGACTTCAACCTTCTGAACATCCATCAATCAGGCTTCAGGCCCGGCCATAGCACAGAAACAGCCATTCTGCACATAGTTGACGACGCCCTCCTAGCTCTTGACCGCAACGAAACCTGTCTACTAGTCCTGCTCGACCTCTCCTCAGCCTTCGACACGGTCAATCACGACAAAATTCTAAGAAGACTGGAAAACAGGATGGGTCTATCTGGCACAGTCCTTCAATGGTTCAAATCCTTCCTGGAAAACAGAACACAATCGTTCATGGTGAACAAAAATCTCTCTCCCTCCACGCTGAACCTTCTAGGAGTACCACAAGGCTCCACCCTATCACCCACCCTATTGAACCTATATGTCGAACCATTAACTGAACTACTTCAGCAAGCGAACATTGCCTACCATATGTACGCGGACGACACTCAACTTTACATCAAGATCTCCTCCATTGAAGACATAAAAACAATGAACCTAGCACTCGAAAAGACCGTCCACTGGCTAACGACCAACTTCCTCAAGCTAAACTCACAAAAGACAGAATTTCTTCTAATCTCCCCCCCCAATAACTCCCTGGAGACAAAGAAATGGACCGAGTTGATCACTGCTCTAAATTGCACGCCAACTTTGGTGGACTCCACCAAATCACTCGGAATAACACTAGATAAAAACCTTAACATGCAAACACACATCAACCTGATAGCTAAAAACGCACGCTTTCACCTCAGTTACCTTAAAAAAATGAAACCGTTCATCGAAAACCCGGACCTCAAAACAGCAGTTTAGTCCTTAGTCATCTCAAGGCTAGAATACGGATGTACCACCCTAGCGGGGCTTCCCAAAATCTCAACCGCCCCTCTAAAAGCCTGCCTCAACACCGCAGCGAGACTCTTAACAGGTTCTAGAAAATTTGACCACATATCACCTCACCTGAAAGCACTCAACTGGCTACCTTATGAAGCTCGAATCCACCTAAAAATAGCATGCATCACTCACAAAGCGCTTCACCACAATACGCCCCAGTACCTATCCCAAAAACTCACCCTATCCGGAGGACTCAAACATTCTAGGAGCATCGATAACCTACTCCTCAAACCCTCACGTTTCAGCAAGAAAAAACATCGGACCGAGCATTCTCAGGAGCAGCACCAAGAATATGGAACTCACTCCCTCCTTACATCAGAAAAATCTCTTCTACTCCTCTGTTCAAAAGAGAAGCAAAATCATTCCTGATGTGCAAATTCCTCCCGTAAACTCCCACAGGAACCACCCCAGCTCTACATCCTTATACCTGCCTCCTTTCCCCCTCCAAGGACTCCCTCGCACCTATTACCAGTTACTCAGATTATCTTTGTCACCTTTGACAAAATATGTTGATATTATGTACTGCCTTATTTTGTTATATGTTTTATTCACTTTGTTTACTCTTTGTAAAGCGCTCTGATACCCTACCCTGGGTCTGGTCCGCGCTATAGAAAACTCTAAAAATAAATAAATAAATAATCCAGTTGTGCCTGTTGGCCAGCCGCCTGTGGTCACACAATGAAGGGAGCAGGCTCCTTGAGTATTGGTTTGGGAGCTTCTTTTGGTGATGACCAGGGCACCGATGCCAGAAGCCTCAACACACATCCCACTGATATGTAAGTACGTGGGCTACCTTTCTATTGTGCAGATCTAGCTACAAGGCAATGCAGTGCTGCACAGGAGCAGAGTTTAATTTGTATTAAAAAATGCAAGTGGCCAACATTTTTCTTAGAAGGCACACCGCCCAGTTCCACCACTGGCATGGGATGTTAATTGATGGGCGGTTACATATATTGTGACTAGAGATGTACTTTGATTATGGTTGACTACAGGGCACTCAATACATTCAGCCACTTAAACAATCAGCCACATTGCCATTTCAGTCAGAATATATGAAGTTTCCTTTGAATGGTGAATGTTTAGTGCCATGCAGCCCTAGCACCCTTTGGTGTTTGCCACATCAGCTGCTTCTGAATATTTGAGGCACATTTTGACATTTGTATTCAGACCCTGGAGGGACAGCATTAGCCTGTGAGCCCATTTAACCCTAGGCCTCTCTCAGAAGTTGGGACCAGACTCCAAGCAAATTTTAGAATATCTTCCTGTCGTGGGCGAGGGGGCTGCATTCTGTTAGCATTGCAGGTAAATGGATGCATACCCCCCCCTCCCACCACTGCCACAGAAGAGGCCGCGGGGGAGCGTAGGTCACATGGGGGGGAGGGGATTGAGAGTTAGCCTAGATCACACTCTCTTGCTTCATCACTCGGCCACCTTATTTGGTTTTAATCATGGACTTCAGCACATCACCTGTTTAAATTGCAAAATGGGCAGGCAGTACTCCCAACACCAAAATACTCTCTTGGACAGATTGGGGTTATCCAGAGGACCACAAAGCACGGAACGGGATGAATTTTTTTTACATACCAATGGCCACAGAGAGAAGAATTTTTTTTCCACCCTGAGGGTGAGGGCAAAAATGGAGAACCCAATAGGGACGCCCCTCAGCAGCTGCTTGTTAGAACTGCCGGTGCTGAGCACCCGCAGGACCCGACCCACTTGAAAGCCCTGATTATAACTCTATTGAGCTGTGAAACTTGCCCTTCGTAGTGATAAATACAACCTTTTCACACACTTCATCATGATAGCACCTTTGGGACATCCCCATAATGCCTTTAAGAACTTGTGTTCCATTTTCATTTCTGTTACTTGCTTTCTGGATTCAGCATGCGTTTCGTGTTCTGTTAAAGAGGATTCCTTCCAGACACTGATCCTGTTACTGAGGGTAAGGGCAGTATTTTAATGCAATGTTTAGTTCATGGACTTGGCACCTCGTCAGTATGGTGTGCCAAGTTATTCGTAGGTGGTTAATTAAGTGTTGTCCCTGAGGATGTTAAGCAGTCCACTCCCTTTTACCCTCCTTGGAACTCACTGTGTGACGCAGATCACATGTCAGCAGTATTCAAGCTTGGTGAATCATTCAACAAGTTTAAAGCATAGGGTGCTATTATAAGGATGCTCTACTCCACTTTCCAGTACTTAGAAGTTTCCTTCACACTCCACCTAACGCGTAACAGCTATATGATGATAAAACCATGTCCGGATATTCAGGTGTCCTTACAAACGGTTGGAGTCACCAATTGTCATAATTTCAGACCTCAGGGCGGAAAAAAACACCATCCTCTGTCACCTTGAAGCACTACACTCCGAAAACTGCTGTGTCATAAAGGACTTCCGGTAATGTGCATATCCTTGAAGGCAGTGACTACTGAACTTGCCTGCCAGGCCCCTGTAGGTGTTCTTGGTTTTGAGTACTTTTGGAACTCTATGTATGAGGCATGTGAGCTGTAAATCACATGCTTTGCATACTCCTGCCATCTAGTGTTGGGATGTTTGCAAGTTGTTTTTCTTCGAAGAAGTCTTTCGAGTCACAGGTAAGGTGACTCCTCCTTTCGGTGATAGTGCGCATGGGCATCGACTCCATTGTTAGATTGTATTTTTCCGCTATCGGGTTCGGACGTGTATTGCCGCGCTCCGGTTCGAAACCGTTCCTCGGGCTCCCCTCGGTGCACAATTCACTTACCCTGGATGGTATTGTTATTCGATCGCGTTTCCCATTCTTTGCGTATCGTATCGGTTTAGAAAAAAACAATTTCGATTGGAAACTTTGTGGAAGGCCATCGGGCTTAGCCGCGTCAGGCCACCTTGCAGTCGATGGAACGGACTCCATTCAAATTCTGTCCTCGATGCCACGCCAAGTACCCGTGCACCGACTCGCACGAAGTGTGCAACTTGTGCCTCTCCCCGGAACACGACGAGCAAGACTGCGACGCGTGTAAGTCGTTCTGTTCCAAGAAAATGCTCTGTGACAGTCGGGCTCGACGTCACGAAAGGCAACAACAGCAGAGCAGCTCCATTCCGTACCTCTTCAGAAACGATTCCGAACAGGAAACCTTCGACGCCCAAGGAGCCGAAGAAGAAAAGGAGCTGATTTCCGTGTCAGAAGCAGACTCCGACATGGATGAGGAGATTCTGCAGGGTCAGCGTACCGTGAGTACTGATCCTCCCCTGCCCCAAACTCCACCTCTGCCCAAGAAAAAGGCCGGTCCCTCCTCTGCCTTCGGGCCAAGGTCGGCACCAAGAACAAGTTTCCAACGCCCCGGCACCAAAACATATAGTAAAGCCTTCCGGCTCGGGATCGAGTCGGCCACATTCGGGCATTGAACCGAAACAGAAACATATTTCGGAGCCATCTCCTTCCGTACCGAAGCCATCTTCGAATTCGAAGACTTCGGCGCCGAATACCACGGAGTGCAGCTTCACAAAGATACTCTTGAGGAAGATTTCCTTTTCGAAACTTTGAGCTCCTCCCAAAAGTCCAACTACACTTTACCTATGTTAAAGGGTATGCTCAGACACGTGGACGACATTTGTAAAGATCCGGTTCGCGCAAGAATCCTTACACCAAGGGTAGATAAAAAATATAAAGCTGCACCCTCAGATCCCATTTACATTAGGGGTCAGTTACCTTTAGACTCCCTAGTAGTTTCTAATGCCCGTAAACGGGCAAACTCACAAACATCAGGGGATGCTCCTCCTCCGGATAAAGAATCCAAATTATTAGATGCTTCATGGAAAAGAGTGGCTGCACAGGCAGCCAATCACTGGTGTATTGCAAAATACCCCGGCCCCTTTAGCAAGATATGATAGAGCACACTTAGCCTGCCTTTCCTCTCTTTATCTTCCTTTGTCTCTGTGTAGCGCCGGGACACCGCCGTTGGAGGTAGCCGAGCGCTTTATAAATGTCTTGGTATGGTATGGTACTATGATGAGTTAGAACAACTCATCCAATACTTACCTGATGAACACCAAGCCAGAGCACACAACCTGGTTCAGGAAGGGATGTTGATTTCTAATACAACCATTAGATGCGCCTTGGATGCCGCTGACACTGCTGCAAGGGCATTACTTGAACCTCTCTCGCGGTTCTGTGACCATTTTCTTAGGCCCCTTGTCAAGGTAACACCCACGTTCCTACAGGACACCAGGGATGTACTCAACTTGATAGAGATCCAAAATAGGGAGGGCCCCCATCCAGATGTGCTAATCACTCTAGATGTGGAGGCCCTGTATACCAATATCCCCCAACTGGCCACACTAGAAGTAGTGGAAGCAACACTACGCTCCACTGAATGGACAGCACCCACACCAATCTCGTTCATTATGGAATGTGCTCATGCTGCACTTACAGAAAACTTTTTTCAATTTGAGAAATCTTTATACCATCAGACCCAAGGTACTTCCATGGGGAGTACATTCGCTCCCAGTCTGGCCTGTCTCTATATGGCAGACTTTGAGGCTAAATATATACTGCCTGCCACTAACATATACAAAGACCATGTTCTCCAGTGGCGCCGCTATATTGATGACATTTTGGTCTTCTGGAGAGGAGACCAATCCATCATATCAGAATTTGTAACATGGGTTAACAGCCTAAACCCTTTCTTAAACTTTACAGCTAATTTTTCAGAACAGGAAATACCTTTTCTTGATCTCCTTATAAGTCGCACTTCATCTGGACTTATTACAAAGACCTACAAAAACCTACGGATAGTCACAGTCCGCTACTTTTTAGTAGCTTTCACCCTAAGGCACTGTGCGACAACCTACCATACGGACAATATCTGAGAATTAGACGTAACTGCAGTGAGGTGGAAGATTTTAAAACACAAGCCTCCGAACTCACATCCAGCTTGGCCAGACGAGAGTATCCCACCAACACCATAAAATCAGCATGCAAGAGGGCTCGCAATACCAACAGAGAAATATTACTAGAGACAACAGAAAAATCAGACCAAAAACAGATAACATGTGTCACAACTTACACTCCAGAGTCCAACATGATTAAGAAAATCATTAATAAACATTGGAGAATTCTGAACATAGGTGATTCTGTCTTGGAGGCTCCAAGATTTGCCTTCAAGAGAACTAACAACTTAAAAAATCTCCTGGTCAGAACTAGACCAAAAAAGACCCGCCCGCTAGGAATCGACTTTGGGATTTACCTGCAGTTACCGGCCACTACCCATGCGGGCAGTGTGCAGCCTGTGCATTTACACATGCCAGTAAAACCATCTCCGTGACTAACACTCTTATATGGTCACAAAGACACACACCAACTGTAACACCTGCTATTGTGTGTATTTAATTACTTGTCCTTGCAATCTCATGTATGTGGGCATGACGACACGCCCGATCAAAACCAGAATTTCAGAACATCGAAGTAACATCAGATGCAGGAAACAAAACACAAAAATGTGCACCCACTACATAGAGGCTAATCATACTGCGGACGACATCCATTGGACTATCCTTGAAACACATCCCATGCTTAGCAAGGAAGCCCTGTTCAGAAAAGAACAAAAATGGATTTTCAGGATTTCAAGCAATATAAGGGGCCTTAACGATGATATACCGTGGGTGGTCCTCAATAACTCCTAAATATCCCTACCTGTCGCCTAATCCCCTATCTGCCGCCCTTGTCAAGACCGGTATAATAAATCCTAGCTGAAGCTGGTATATATATACTACCCCTGCCTCTCATACTTTGGGCTCTGATGCTGACATACTGTTCACTTATCAAAAGGCTGATGTTCACTTTTCATAAGGCTGATGCCACCTGATTGCCTGACAGCCCACAGTTTATCAGCCCAATTGTTACCTGCCATCTTACTCGCCTATTGGTTAAATATGGTGATACACTCACATAACGGTGAATTGTTATTTTCTACAATCATACACTTAAATCTAAGTACGGGATTTCTCATTGCCCCAAACAACCATCCATCCCGTCAGGAGCACCACGACATCTTTTGACATCTACTCCTTTGTATAGGACTACCACACTGCAGTGTGCACTCATAGGCTTGCGCTCCCTGCTACAGCGTCCCTCTAGGTCTCAAAGTTCACGGCAGATTGAACAATTCTCACTTCTAGTACCAAGATGGCCGCCCGCTACTCCCGTTCTAGTGCTCTCTACCCTCCCGCGATGACGCGTTATTTCACGCCGCACAGGGCCAGGCAGAGCTACGGGAGCAGGGTTAGGAGCACCGCTAGTTGCGTGCCCACCCATGTAAGTAATAATCTATCGCCATTACCTTGCCTGTTTGTTTGTCGGCGCTGGTTTGTAGTCCTAAGCATTTATTTAACCGCTACGAACCGCCGACGTCAGCAGGATGGATTTGTACTTTCCTTCTAGGTCTTAGCAACGAGTGGCTTACCTGGCGTACCCCGTACTGCCTACGACCCCTTAGCTTGGGGGTAAGTAAAAATAAAAGTAAAAATAAGACAACGAGTTTAAGAGGGCTTAGAGACATACACTGTTGTGGGCATCCACACTTTCATGTCTAGAGCACTTTTTGAAGGGTGAAAAGCAACAATACCTTGTCACGCCACAATATAAAAAAGCATGACACCAATTCCACAGTCATCAATTACAGCCACTGCTCCCCTGATACCCAAGGTGTGCATGAACTCACGAGCACATAAGGAAAAAACACTATGGCCAATGGACTCAATTGTAATAACTATACTTTATGTAGCCTCGTTTCCCCTCCCTCCCCCCCCTTTTCCCTTTAGCTCTTTGAGCACTTGCATGACGCTTCGTATCTCGTAAGAGAACTACGCTATCCAGACCGTGTCTGGTTTTAATCACTTGTTTCTTTTTTTAGGTCTCTTCACTATACAGGACACCCATCCTGGAAGTTGGTACACCACGCAGGTGACTTATACTATCTGTTCACCTGCCCACTGGTAGTGTAGAGTTAGTAGAACATACTCTCACATTGGTCCTGACGAATTGCCGTTTGACCCGTTAGGGGCTGCAGGCAAGAAACATGTTGACCGTAAGAACATACTAGACCCTACAAGAGCATTATATCTAGATAGGGCGCATCACGTTTTTAGCTAGGTCAGTACACCCCATGAATAAAATAGTTCCGCTAGGGCAGTACTTTACCTATTTTAATCACAATTCACACTCAAGTCACTACCCTCACCACTTACCCTCACGCACCAAACGGCGGTCTCTTAAAAGATCTCCGAAAAAGAGCCCCTTCGCGGGAGCCCGTCGGGCATTGCAGCGCCGGCCCGACGAGGAGCACAGCCCAAATGATGAAGCATGACATCCTTCGTGGTGTGTGAGGGCAACATATAAGAGACCTGTCTACTCCCCCATAGGAACTACACATCTTTTTGACTTACTGCTGCAAGGGCAGTCAACACTAGTGTCTCATTAAGAAGGTATGCATGGCTTAGGATTTCAGGGTTCAAACCCAAAGTGCAGGCTTCTATTTTAAACACGCCTTTTGATAAAGAGCATCGTTTTGGTCCTACTGTAGACAATTCATTGGAAAAAATGAAAGGACACAGAGGTAGCAAAATCTATGGGAGCCCTGCAGTCCCCATCTAATCAGGGTTCCTTTTGTCGCTCCTTTTACCGAGGGGGCTCCAAAAACATATCTACAGACAACGCCTCTTCCTCCTATAAAGGGAACAATCAGTCGTCCTCTTCAAGTGGATACTTTTGAGGCGGATATAGAGGCAATAATGGAAAGGGAAGAGGTAAAGGTTCCACAACCCGTACCTCCCCCTCAACAACCAAACAATGACTTGCTTCCCTTTCCCCCCCAATCATTCCACTCCTGTCGGGGGATGTCTTTCTCAATTCCTTCCCATCTGGAACCCAATAACTTCAGACAAATGGGTACTAGGAATTATCCGATCTGGTTATTGCCTGGAGCTTACCAACAATCCCCCCAAACATTCCTCCACGGTCACACAAAATGTCACCAGAACATCTACACCTCCTCAAACAAGAGGTTCAGACTTTTCTGGAAAAAGGAGCTATAGAGCCTGTACCATTACAATATCAAGGGTCAAGCGTATACTCCCTATACTTTCTCATACCGAAAAAGGACGGCTCTCTCAGGCCCATATTAGACCTCAGAGAACTAAATCAGTACATTCATTCAGATCATTTTCATATGGTCACTCTTCAACGATTGCTCCCTCTCCTGCAGCAAGACGACTTTGTCTACTCTAGACTTAAAGGACGCATACTTTCATATTCCAATACATCCCGCTCATCACAAATATCTCAGGTTTGTAGTAGCGGGGCAACACTACCAGTTCAAAGTGCTTCCATTCGGAGTCACCACTGCTCCCAGAGTATTCACCAAATGCCTAGCGTAGTCGCTGCTCACCTGCGAAGACAGCATATTCAAGTCTTGCCATACATGGTCGACTGGCTAATCAAAGCCAGCTCTTACCCAAAGTGTCTCCAACACACTCAGATAACACTGCAATAGCTGCACAAACTAGGATTCCCAGTGAATGTGTTGAAGTCCCATCTCCAACCCACAAACATATTTGGGAGCCACTCTGTATACTCACAAAGCCCTTGCCTGTCGCAATGCAGCCAGGATATACAATATTCAGGCTCTAATTTCCCAGTTTCAACCCAACCAGTCATTACCAGCTCGATTATACATGCAGCTGCTGGGAATGATGGCGTCTTGCATCATGATAGTTCCTCATGCAAGACTTTATATGCGTCCCCTTCAAGAATGCTTAGCACGTCAGTGGAATCAGTCTCTGGGTCAATTGACAGATCTAGTGTTGGTTGACGGCCGCCCCCATCGCTCTCTGCAGTGGTGGAATCCACAAAATGTATCCAAAGGGCGGCCCTTCATCGACCCAGTTCCACAGACAGTGCTAACAGGAGACGCATCGCACACTGGTTGGGGAGCTCATCTCCAAACTCTCACAGTTGAAGGTTTGTGGACCCAGAGACAAAATCAACTTCACATAAATCATCTGGAGCTGTTAGCAGTGTTTATAGCGCTCAAAGCCTTCCAGACTCACCTTACAGGCAAAGCTGTCCTAGTCCGCACCAACAACATGACAGCCATGTATTACATTCAAAAACAGGGGGGGGACACACTACCCACCCCCCAACTGTCACGCCTTGCGCAAACCATTTGGAAATGGGCCATACGTCACAATATTTATCTCCTGGCAGAACACCTTCCAGGATTAAACAATCAAATCGCAGACCTTCTCAGCAGGCAGAGACAACAAATTCACGAGTGGGAACTTCACCCTCAAGTTCTCCTCCCATTCTTTCAGATGTGGGGCTTTCCACACATAGATCTGTTCGCCACACACGAAAACGCAAAATGCCCAAACTTCGCCTCCAGGTATCCACACCCATTCTCCAAAGGTAATACACTATGGATGAATTGGTCGGGAAATTTGCCTACGCTTTTCCGCCTCTCCCGCTCATTCCACTAGTGGTTCAGAAGCTCAGGCAAACATCCCTCACACTAATCCTAGTCGCTCCCACATGGGCCCGTCAACCTTGGTTCACCACCCTGGTGGAGCTCTCAGTAGTTCCTCATCAAAAACTACATCTCACACCCAGTCTCATAAAGAACTCAACCTAGCGATTTGGCTCCTGAAATCGTAGAGTTCGGTTATCTCAACCTTCCACCAGAATGTATGAACATCAATAAAGAGGCCAAAAGGCCTACTACAAGGGCTTGCTACCCAGCTAAATGGAAGCGGTTTGTTATATATTGCAATATCTGAAAGAGACACGTTAGTGACAGATTCCTTACCTTAGAATATCCCCAGGCGTCAGGCTGGATCCGGAAAGTTTTTTGCGTAGCAGTACCCTTGCGCGTCGGTAGGCGGCGTCGTGCGGCTCCGCGTCCGTCGTCGGCGTCGTGATCGCCGGGATGACGTCGCGGGCAGTACTTAGGCGCCGCCCCTGCGCGCTGACGTCAGTTCTTCTTTTTCCGCGCCAGTAAGCGCAGATCCGGGAAGAGCAGTGCCCTAGTCACTTTTTGACTATCTTTTTGTGAAATTTTTCACTGTTCTCTTCAACGAGTCTTCACGACTCCTAAGGTGTCGTAGGGATGCCCGGCTTTAAGCCCTGCGAGGTATGTGGTCGTATGATGTCCATCACGGACCCCCACCTCGAGTGTCTCTTCTGCCTCGGCCGAGGCCACGACACGAAGTCGTGCCCTGACTGCCGGAAACTTCATCCGAAGGCTTTGCGAGAGCGGTCTCGAAAGCTCCTTGAAGTCCGGCAGTCGGCTCCGCGCCGCAGCAAGCCCCGGTCCCGGGAGAGGTCGAGGGGCCGGACGCGGAGTCCCCGCCGTTCGTCGGAATCCAAGTCTTCGCGCTCCTCCGGTAAGTCGAAGCACAAGAAGTCTAAGCGGCGTCATCGCTCTAAGACTTCGCCTCGCCGGTCGCGCGACTCGGCTGAGGTCCCTGTCGGCACCGTCCCCGCCCCGCGGCCCCGGACGTGCCTGTCGAGTTGCCCCCGCATTACCCGTCCTTCCCGGGTTCGGGGGCGACTCCGGCCGAAGTACAGAAATTCCTGTCGGCCATGGCCCGCCTCTTCGGGCCTCAAGGTCCCTCCGGTGCGCCTTCGGGCCCCGCGGGCCCAGATGGGGTTGCTCCGGCGTCGCCGTCGACTCCGGTCCCGGCGTCGCCTGTCCCACCAGCCTTCGTCCCGGCCTCGGCTCCGGCCCCGGCCTCGACCCCGGTTCCGGTGGTGCCGCAACCTCCATCGACGCCGGTTGACCTAACCACGCCTCCGCCGACGCCGATGTCCCCGGTGCCGTTTCCGACGCCGTCCGGGGCTCCGGGCGGCGTCGTTCCCCGGTTCTCCCCGGGTCCGGACATGGAGCCGGACCGGCGCCGCCCGACGCCGGTTCCGGCGCCGATGAGGCCTTGGGTCCCTTATGTCCCTCCTCCTCCATCTTTTCAACCTGAGGAGGACCAGGAGAGCTGGGAGGGGTCTGACGACCCTCTCACACAACAGTGCGAGTTTGACCCGGACTGGGTTGAGGAACTTGGGGATGCCAGTGGGCTGGATACCTCCCCCGACTCTGGCATGCTGTCTCCTCCCGTGGCAACGGAGGAGGGGGCTAATTTTGCAACGGTGTTGCGTAGAGCTGCTGGAGCCTTAAATCTCCAGTTGCCTACAGTGGCCGTCAGGACTAACCTCCTGACTGAAGTGCTTCAGCCGGCGGCCTCCTCTTCGGAGCCTGTGCTGCCGTTCAACGATGCACTCACTGACGTTCTTTTGGGTGCCTGGTCCAAACCCACCACAGGGGCTCCTGTGGATAGGAACGTGGCCCGACGCCATCGCCCGGCTCCGGGCGACCCCCTGTTTCTCTCCCAACACCCCACCCCTGAGAGCTTGGTTGTCCAAGCCTCTGCCTCCCAAACAGCCTTCCCTACCGCCCTCCGGATAGGGAATCCAAGCGCCTGGATCACTTTGGGAAGAAGGCTTTCTCTTCCTCCAGTGCTGGCTTGCGGTCTGTTAATACCGCTTGCCTCTTGGGCCGATACACCCACTCCCTGTGGGATTCGGTGGCTGATGTTTTGCCGCAGTGTTCTGAGGAGGTCCAGACACTGCTTACCCGCGCTATTGCGGAAGGGCGTGATGCGGCTAAGTATACCATCCGCTGTGGCCTTGATACCGCCGACTCGCTGGGCAGATCGCTTGCAACGACGGTGGCGCTGCGTCGCCACGCCTGGCTGAGAACCACTGGTTTTTCAGGGGATGTCCAGAATACTCTCATGGACATGCCCTTTGATGGAGTCGGTCTCTTTGGTTCAAAGGCGGACCATGCGCTGGAGCGTTTCAAGGATTCACGGGCTACTGCTAAGTCCCTGGGCCTTGCTGTTGTGCGCCCTCCGCAAACGTCTGCTTTTCGCCCCTTTCGTGGCCACGGAAGGGGCGCCCAGTCACGTCCACAGCCCGGCCAACGGCCCGCGCAGCAAGCGCCTTCGCGTGGCCGAGGACGTGGATACCGCCGTGGCGGTTCGGGCAACCAGCGTGCGGGTCAGGCCACCACCTCCAACCCGTCCGCGGCCTCCAAGCCCTCCTAGTCCCTCCTTTCAGGTGCACAGCACGCCAGTCGGGGGCAGGGTCCGCCATCACCTTCACCACTGGCGTCCCATCACCTCGGACAAGTGGGTCTTGGACATTGTCCGAAGGGGCTACTCCCTCCCCTTCGAGACCACCCCCCAGCCATGCCACCTCAATTCCACCGCATGTCAGGGGATCACTTGGTGCTTCTACAGAAGGAAGTCACGGCCCTCTTGGCCAAGAGGGCCATCGAGCATGTTCCGACCCCAGAAGTAGGGCGTGGTTGCTACTCCCACTACTTTCTGGTGCCCAAAAAGGACAAGGAGGACATGCGTCCTATCTTGGACCTCCGGAACGTCAATCGCTTCCTCCGGAAGGAGAAGTTCAAGATGCTCACCCTAGCTCAGGTCTTGACTGCCCTCGACCCCGGAGACTGGTTGGTAGCGTTGGACTTGCAGGACGCCTATTTCCACATCCTCGTCCTGCCGGCCCACCGGCGTTACCTTCGGTTCACGGTAGGCCTCGAGCATTTTCAGTTCACCGTGCTCCCCTTTGGCCTTACCAGTGCCCCTCGGGTGTTCACGAAAGTGATGGCGGTGGTCGCAGCTCATCTGCGCCGGGCAGGGGTTTCAGTCTTCCCCTACCTCGACGACTGGCTGCTGAAGGCGGGCTCGTCCCAGGCAGTTGTCTCCCACCTCCAGACTACGGCCGAACTCCTGCACTCGCTGGGGTTCTCCATCAATGTGCCAAAGTCGCATCTGATTCCTTCTCCACAGCTCCTTTTCATCGGAGCAGTTCTGGACACGACGCAGTTTCGGGCCTATCCTCCCGAACGGCGAGTCCGGGATATTCAGGCTATGATTCCGATCTTTCAGCCCTTATCCTGGGTTTCGGTACGGATGACCCTGAGGCTGCTGGGCCTCATGGCCTCCTGCATCCTGCTGGTCACTCATGCCAGATGGCATATGCGGGCTCTGCAGTGGGACCTGAAGTTCCAGTGGGCGCAGCACCAGGGCGACCTGTCCGATCACGTCCAGATCTCGGAGGGGACTGCAAAACAGTTGCAGTGGTGGCTCTCGAACCGGCAATGGGTCATGGGCAGATCCCTCTCCCTTCCCCAGCCAGAGCACACAGTTGTGACGGACGCGTCCCTTCTGGGATGGGGCGGTCACATGGGAGAGGCGGAGATCAGAGGCCTCTGGTCTCCGGGCGGAGTCCCGGCTCCATATCAACCTTCTGGAGCTCCGGGCGATCCGACTTGCACTCAAGGCATTCCTTCCCTCTGTCAAAGGGAAGGTAGTGCAGGTGTTCACAGACAACACCACTGCCATGTGGTACTGCAACAAACAAGGCGGGGTGGGGTCGTGGACCCTTTGTCAGGAGGCTCTGCGCCTCTGGACATGGCTGGAACACCAGGGCATGTTCCTGGTGGTTCAACACCTGGCAGGTTCCCTGAACGCCAGGGCGGACGAACCTCAGCCGCAGGTGCATGATGGATCACGAATGGCGTCTTCACTCGGAAGTGGCGCAAGGACTCTTTCTACAGTGGGGAGAGCCTTGGTTAGATCTATTCGCCACCGAAGAGTACGCGCAATGTCATCAGTTCTGCGCGTTGGAATTTCCAAGGCGGCACTCGCTCGGCGACGCTTTTCGTCACGAGTGGAGTTGCGGTCTATTGTACGCCTTTCCGCCTATACCACTTCTACCCAGAGTGTTGAAGAAGATTCGGCACGACCGGGCCCAAGTCATTCTTGTGGCTCCGGACTGGGCTCGAAGAGTTTGGTATCCCGAGCTACTCAATATGAGCGTAGATCCCCCGATCCGTCTGCCTCTTCGGGAGGATCTTCTGTCGCAGCAGCAGGGGACGGTCCTCCACCCGAACCTGTCCAGTCTACACCTGCTTGCGTGGAGATTGAGCGGCGGCAGTTGATTCCTTTCGACTTGCCTCCCGAAGTTTGTGATGTGATTCTGGCAGCCAGGCGTCCCTCCACTAAGGTGGTATACGCCTGCAGGTGGAACAAATTTGTGGCATGGTGCACAGCAAAGGCTGTGGATCCCCTTTCTGCCCCTCTTTCTGAGGTCCTTCTGTTCCTTCTCTCTCTGGCCCAACAGGGTTCTGCCCTGGGTACCATCAAGGGTTATCTTTGTGCTATCTCGGCCTTCCTCAGGCTCCCTGATCAGCCCTCCCTTTTCAAGTCCCCTGTTGTTAACAGGTTCTTAAAAGGCATTACTCACCTCTTCCCTCCTGTTCCGTTTGTGATGCCTCAGTGGGACTTAAACTTGGTTCTTACCTTTTAATGTGCGCTCCCTTTGAGCCTCTACATAACTGTCCTCTTCGTCTTCTGACTCTGAAGACAGCCTTTCTGGTGGCCATCACCTCCGCTCGGCGGGTGAGTGAGCTCCAGGCTCTATCTTGCAAACCTCCCTTTCTGTCTGTTCATCCAGACAAGGTTGTTCTTCGGACGCGTCCGTCCTTCTTGCCAAAGGTGGTTACTGCTTTCCACATTGGGCAGACCATCACTTTGCCCACCTTCTTTCCGCCTCCGCATCCTTCCAGAGAGGAAGAGAGGCTCCACCGTCTGGACCCAAAACGTGCGCTCTCCTTCTATATTGACCGCACGAAACACTTCCGGGTGGATGACCAGCTCTTTATTGGCTACGTGGGCGCCAAAAAGGTCGGGCGGTGCACAAGAGGACCATCTCCCGCTGGGTTACCTTGTGCATCAAGACCTGCTATTCTTTGGCTAAAAAGGAGCCTCCTGTTGGGCTGCGTGCCCATTCCACCAGGGCAACGGCTGCTACCACGGCCTTGGGCCGCGGTGTTCCGCTGCCGGTTATCTGTCAGGCAGCTACGTGGGCCTCGCTGCACACGTTTACAAAGCATTACTGCCTTGACAGTCAGGTCCGGAGGGACGGCTTCTTTGGCCGTTCTGTCCTCCAGGACTTCCTTGTCTGATCTTTGTTCGCAGACCCACCACCGGGGTTGGTATTGCTGGGGTATCTATTCTAAGGTAAGGAATCTGTCACTAACGTGTCTCTTTCAGATGCACAAGTTACTAACTTGTGTAACGATATATCTGTAAGAGACAGTAGTTAGTGACAGATTCCTTACCGCCCCACCCATCCTCCCCGTTCTGCGAACTGATTTCTAGGGTTAAGGACATCCCTTTCAGGGCCCTAGTATTTTTCAGACACCTATGTCAGCTTCTTGCATGGCTCTGCGTTCCTGGCGCGGAAAGTCGTGTACAGAACTGACGTCAGCGCGCAGGGGCGGCGCCTAAGTACTGCCCGCGACGTCATCCCGGCGATCACGACGCCGACGACGGACGCGGAGCCGCACGACGCCGCCTACCGACGCGCAAGGGTACTGCTACGCAAAAAACTTTCCGGATCCAGCCTGACGCCTGGGGATATTCTAAGGTAAGGAATCTGTCACTAACTACTGTCTCTTACAGATATATCGTTACACAAGTTAGTAACTTGTGCAACAACCATATAAACCCATTAGATGCTTCCATTCAAAATATTGTTTGTTATTTACTGCACTTGCAGCAGTCACAGTTGGCTTACACATCCATACGCTTGCATCTCGCTGCAATAGCTGCATACCTTCAAAATAGGCAGCATCTGTCCCTTTTCAGAGTACCTGTTATCAAAGCTTTTATGGAAGGACTAAAAAGAGTAATCCCACCAAGACTTCCACCTGCTCCTGTGTGGAATATTAACATTGTCCTTACCAGGCTAATGGGTCCACCCTTCGAGCCATTGCATAAATGTGAAATTCAGTTTCTCTCCTGGAAAGTTGCTTTCCTCATTGCTATCACATAACTAAGGAGAGTGGGTGAGCTTCAGGCACTAACCATAGAAGAACCATTTTTCCAACTCCACAAAGACAAAGTGGTTCTTCGTACTAACCCTAAATTCCTACCTAAAGTAGTATCTGCCTTTCACATCAATCAGTCGGTTGAGTTGCCTGTGTTCTTTCCTCAACCAGATTCAGTGGCAAAACGGGGTCTACACACTTTAGATGTTAGAAGAGCCTTATTGTATTGCGTAGAAAGGACAAAACCTTTTCGGAAAACTAAACAACTTTGTGGCTTTTGCTCCACCACACAAAGGCAATCCTATATCTAAATCAGGCATTCCTCGGTGGATTGTCAAATGTACTCAAACATGTTATGGAAAAGCAAAGAGGACTTTACCAATACCCCCCTAGAGCGCATTCCACCCGCAAAATAGGGGCTACTATGGCTTTCTTACGAAACATCCCCATAGCTGACATCTGTAAGGCTGCAATATGGTCTACACCGCACACATTCACCAAGCACTATTGTGTACATGTGTTAGCGAGACAACAAGCTAATGTAGGCCAGGCAGTTCTTAGAACACTCTTTCAGACCACTGCAGCAGCTACAGGTTAGCCACCGCTTTGGGAGAATACTGCTGTATAGTCTATGCAAAGCATGTGATCTACAGCTCACATGCCTCGAACGGAAAATGTTACTTGCCCAGTAAGCATCTGTTCTTGGCATGTAGAGCTGTAGATTCACATGCGCCCACCCGCCTCCCTGGGTACCTTAACCTGTTGCAGTTTCTTACATATATACATACGCATGGACATCTTGATTCTACTCTTACTAACTCCATTCTCACCCTCTGCGGGAAAACAATCTAACAATGAAGTCGATGCCCATGCGCACTATCACCGAAAGGACGAGTCACCTTACCTCGTGACTCGAAAGACTTCTTCGAAGAAAAACAACTTGCAAACATCCGGACCCAACACTAGATGGCAGGAGTATGCAAAGCATGTGAATCTACAGCTCTACATGCCCAGAACAGATGCTTACTGGGTAAGTAACATTTGCCTTACTTTTATGTTTAACTCAAGCAGTACACTTGTGGTATATTTACAGTGACAACAACATATATAGTTTTCCTACTTTTCTTGCCAGTTTCGAGGGCTGTGGTTATTTTCTCTGCCTTCTGTCTGGCCTTTTATCCTTGCTTCACCCCTCCGAAACCAAACAGAATTGAATGTTACACTCAATAACCCACAATCCCGCTCCACATAATTCCAGTACACTCGATTCCACATAATTACTATCCACATAATTCCACTGCATGCCATGCCACATAATTCCACTATACAACTCCACTCAACACCACACAATTACACAACACGCAATTCTAATCCAACACCCATAATTCCAATCCACAACACATACATCCACTCCACTCCAGAACACATGGCTAAAACGCATCGACTTTGACAATGCCAATAGCTCTCTAAGAGAGAGAAGGCCCCGATTTCTTTGTAAACAATTTACCTTCAGAATCACTGCTGACTCTTAAAGCAGCTTTGTGTTCAAATTAAATTTGAAAGTAAAAGCGTCGGCTCCCATGCATTACCACTCCTGTTTTGTGCATACTTTATTATCCCAGATTAAAGTATGCTAAGTGTATGCGCAGTCATGCTTGCCGCGGGTAGTGTTATATCTCCAAAACAAGCCAGAAAATCCCAGATATTTATAGTTCATGCTGTATAGTACTGAAATAGACATTACATTTTGACCAGTAATTTATTTTACGGGCAGCACATACGTTACTGTTCTGCCGTGTTTTTAGACACACATGTGCTAAGACCGGATCCATTACAGTTTTGACTACGCTGCTCATGTTTGTTTGTTTTTTTTTGTGGTTTTTTTAACTGACATTGGCATTTAAATTTATTTTTGTGAAAGCTCTCATCTTGAAAACGGCAAATTGACTTAAATTAGACTTGGTTTGTCAATGAAATGAGACACTACTGTTCCTTAAACATACTACTTTGTTGAATTTAATCTTAACCTAATAATACGTTTTCACACCCCTTAATGCTAGCGAGGAATTAAGAAAAAGTGTCTCCATTACATGGGAAAACTCAGTAATTGATTGCCGCGTATCTGAAGATAAATTATGTCTGTGAATCTAATTTCCATATTTTTGCTTCTGGTAAGGTTCAAAGGCCATCCCTGCATTAGAAAAGTGCAGGATTGGCTCAGAACATGCAGTACATTCTGATAGTATGCTGCACTTACTTTGCTGCATTCTTTTTGTAGATGCATGGTATGTGCTTGCTGCATCAATCTGGACAGGTCATCCCTATTTTCAGCAAGAACTGCACCACAACCCTTTTGGAAGCTCCTCCAGCAGAAGCCTCATTAATAAAGGGGCCTAGCTTCAAATAGGGTTGTTTACTTTCGCGACAGCTGTGGGAGAGCAGCAAGGTACGATGGATTTGTAATAAGGCTGCCCATGGCCTTTGGTGCCAAATTCATCATTCTTAGTCCTCTAGGCAGTGCTGCTACCTGCTTATCTGGTCTCATTGGTAATCCCTCATTCTAAGTCCTCTAGACAGTGCTGCCGCTGCTTCTCTGGTCCCATCAGTAACTCCTCCATTCTAAGTCCTCTAGGCAGTGCTGCAGCTGTCTCTCTGGTCACAGTGGTAATTCCTCATTCTAAGTCCTCCAGACAGTGCTGCTTCTCTGGTCCCATCAGTAACTCCCTATTCTAAGTCCTCTAGGCAGTGTTGCACCAGTCTCTCTGGTCACAGAGGTAATTCCTCGTTCTGAGTCTCATAGGCAGTGCTGCTAGCTGCTTCTCTGGTACCGTCAGCAACTCCCCCATTCTAAGTCCTCTAGGCAGTGCTGCAGCAGTGTCTCTGTCCCAGTGGTAATTCCCCATTCTTAGTCCTCTGGAAAGTGTGCAGCTGCGTCTCTGTTCATACATCCACTACACTTTAAACCAAAACACATTGGTAAAACACATTATCATTTACAACGCCAATAGCTCTAACGCTCACAAATGCTTGTTTTTCTTTTGTAGCATTGTCTTGATAGAGGGATGTCTTTGTCACCACCATGTCAAACAGCGTTTTATAGTCTTGTAGTATTTTAAGGGTCGCTTGGCATCTCACTGGGTTCTTTTGCTACTGATAGCTTTTTTGTTCACTTAAAATCCCTGTTGCATGTCCCACCTAGTTCTATCAGTGATATGCCCATTGGGTACTTCAGGCCAGACTTGCTTTTGTGGGTATTACTTTGCTGCGGAGTTATTTATCTCCCCCTTCATAGGCTGTAGTGTCCTTCTCACTGCGTCCCTCCTAATAGATCGATCTCAAATGATCAGGATGAGAGGCTCTGCAAGATTCAAACAGTGGAGCTGGTGATCTCATGTCGGTGCCTGTACTGCTTGCAGGTTCCCCCTCACCTGCATCATTAGGTGTGCCTTACTCAACAGCCTGTGGTGAGTTTTTCATTGTGGTCCTTTAAACCTCTCTGGGGATTTATGCTGATACTTGTAAGCCATTGCCATGCATTGCATCCCCTTTGCCGGCTCATTCTGGCTCTCCTGTCGCTCTGTGGACCCAGAGAATCCACTTAAACTCCACTCCTCGCTAGCTTGTCTAAAGCACGTCTCCACCGTTGTAGATAGCAGTGAAGGTCCACAATGTAGCGTCTGCAGCACCCTTACTCTGTTGCTGTTAATTGCACGTTATTTGCTGTTTTGAATGCTGCAGAACAGGGCATGTTATAGTTATTATAGTCGTGCCTTAATAGAAGGTACTTTAGCATTCGAAGTATGAGAGGTTGAAAAGAGTGAAAACATGTTTAGTATTCTTCTAAAGTGCAAGTTGAAATAACTGCTGTTTTGAGAACTCTGGCAGTGAGGTAAAATGAACTTTTTGAATAGTGAAACAAAATCGGAAACAAAGAGCAAGTAATTATTTCAACCATGTTAGAGTTACATGTTAAATGTATAAGCTGTGTTTCATTCTTCAGACAAAAGCCATTCACCTAGTTAATTAAATGAGGTGAAGTTATGCTTTCAGGGCAACATTGTCACTCTTATAAACACAGGATTACAAAAGCCAATTAAGTTGTGGAAAGTGTGCGTCACCATGTTGTACCCATGTGAAGCAGTTATGATAAATTAGTCTCTGTTTAGCTTTCTGTTATAAGACAGATTAAAAGGGATCCATTTATTCAGTACCCTTGATTGTGTTGGCAGCTAATTTGTTCAGGTGTCTTAAGATTTCAGAAACAAATTTACCAAAATGTTATATTTTTTTTAGATCTTTCATCCCAATTTATTCAACAGAGCTCCTAAAGTTATATGTGCCATTACTCTGCCTGATGTCAGATACCAAACAACATCCTGTACTGTCTCAGTAAAATAAAAGCCAGGCGTTCTGTTGGGACCCGAGTCAAGTTTGGGAACTTCCGCTTTAAAATATTGTTGAAAACCTCACTGATTTTGACATATTGTTAATTCAATTTCATTTTGTTCAATCACTTGTTTGTGATCCTAAAAGTTGTGTTTCGCTGCTAGAAGGTGCTTCGTGCACATGTAGCTTTATAGGTAAATATTAAATGGACTGCCTTCCAGCAAAAGGGAAATGTGAGGTGTGGTTAGGGATGTAAATTGGTGACTCTTAAACAACAACAAACATTATGTAGGGCCATAACTCACATCTTTACGTTTGCAGTAACTGCAGAATTGACATTGTAGTTTGACCAAGTGGTAAGATAATGTGAGGAATAAATCAAGCAATATTATTGATGGTTCTGTATGTTCTTTGTTAGGTGCATGTAAATAAGCAACTTATAAAACTAATGTAATCCTTTACACTCTTGAATTTAAATGTCTATGGAAATGTCTACATAACATATTTCAGTCTAATGTAAATATCACTTGTTAATTTACAGGTTAAGGGAGCAAAAGGGCAGATTGCACGAGCCGAAGTCCTTCAGGGTGCTTTGTGGGATTTACTGACTGCCCTTTTTACAAATCCAGTGGATAGTAATTTAATCTGTGCAGTAAAGTTACTAAAGGTATGGATATTTCAGAATTCTTTTTTTTTTTTTTTTTTAATAACTTAATATGCAAAGGTAATATGCAAAGCAAGCTGTCAAGATCCTCCTCAAGTGCCCACCGCCCTATCTACTCCTTCCCAGTGCTGACTGCCCAATAAATGACTACATTTTACCCTGTGAAATATCAACTCTGTATGTTTTGAGAAAGTTTGTTGGTTAACAGAAATGAGACATTTAGTATAAACATTTGCTCTGGTGTTTAAAGTGTGTCCAAGCAACATATTTAACTATATTTGTGCTTCAAGTACATATTTAACTATGTGTGCTTCGTGCTGCCACACTTGCAACTACATAATGCCAAACAAAATGGCCGTAAACCTCCACTTAGGCTCTTGACTGGAAACAATTTCCCTTTTCAAAACTTGTTTTAATCATGCTTTCTTCACCTTCCCTCTTTTTGTTTTTACTGTATTGAGCAGAGCCTCTTCAAGTTTAGTGCCCCAGAAATAAATTCCTTTTCTCATACATTATATGGAGTTTTGCTGGTTGGAGAAGCCCCTCCTGGAATCCCAGGACTTTGAATTTCTTCTTTCACTGCATGTAATAAGTTTCTGATGAATACTTGTAACCACAGATTACTCCTCTTTAGAATATTTCCCAGGTTCCAGGCTGGATCCGGACGTTTTAACAGCAGGGCTCCCATGCGATGTGCGTTGACTTCGTTCCACCCCAGAAATGACAGAGCAGAGCCACTTATAGCACCACTCCTGTGCACCGTCCGTTCCTTTCTTTTTGCACCTTGGAGCACAGATTGGAGCTCTGCTTTCTCTTTCGTCGGTTTGACAATTTGTCAAACTCTTCTAGCGTGCAAGGGAAATGATGCCCCCACTTAAAACCACATGGTTCAAACCATGTGGCATTGTCGTAAACAGATGTTGGTGATGGACCCGCACAAGGTGTGCATCTGGTATTTGAGCTCAGGACACAGCACCCAGTTGTGTGATGAAGGTGCCTTCATGCACACAAAGGCAGTGAAGTGTCACGCTCAAAGTTGAGGGTGTTGACCTTTTCCCGCAGTCGAGGTCATGAAGTAAGTTGAAGTCCAAATCAAAGTAGAAACACAAAAAGGTGAAGTGGTTCTCAACCCCATCCAGCCATTGTCTGTCTAAAGAGAAGCCGTGAGGGTGTCATGGTGCCAGTCAATCTATTTCCCGATTGAGGAGCTAATGCCACCGTTGATCCTGATGTGACAGAGTTTCCCAGGGAATCGGCGAAGCTGCAGCAGGTCGAGACTTTTAAGGATGCCATGCTGCATATTTTTGGCACTCTTCTGGCTCCCTCTCACGTGCCTTGCGGACCCATGGATCTGAAGAGACATCCATTTGGGTTACTGGCGGTGCATCAGTCCTCTGTGCGATCTGAGCCTCTGGAACCCGCTTTGGGTTTCATTCCGGTGGGGTAAATGCACTCTGGCTCCTAGTCCTTAAGCATATCCCCCACCGATGGCTTTGGGACCAGCATCGGCAGAGGACCTGCTGTAGACTGTCCAACCCAGAGCCGAATCAGTGTTAATGCTGACTGTTTCACACACTGACCCTGCTCCAGTGCACCCGATTCCTGATCAGTATGATTCAGACAAAAAACTTTCTCTACCACGGAGCCGTCCTTAGTTGCTCCACTAGCTTTTTGGTTTCAGATCTGACCAGGGTTTGCCACCACTTGGAGAGGAAAGTGAATATGATTTACCTCCACATTGTGATGATGACAGTTAATATATGGATTTACAAGAGGTCAGTGGGCTTGATAACTTCCACTGCTGCAGGTTTGAATTATCCTCTTGGGCCACCAACAGAAGAGAGTGCTTCCTCTGCTGTAGTTATAAGACATGCTTCTGTGGGCCTGGATCTGCAACTTCCTACTCTTGAGATCAAAATAAATTGTGTCACTGAAGGCCCTCATCCTGGGCCGGCTTCTTCTGACTATCCTTCAACAAAGCCCAAACAGACACCCTTATTGGCACTTAGTCTAAACCTTGCTCTTGCTCACCAGTGAACAAGCTGATGACCAGACGCCACTGATCAGCGCCAACCCACCACAGTTTCAACCCACATCAGAGAACCTCTGAAGAGCACATACCCTTCCTACTACTAGAGGTGGGAGTTGTACTTTCCAAAGGTGTCATCAAGAGGGTGCTGGCCTGGGAAATAGGGACGGGTTGTTGCTCCAGCTTATTTCCCCGTGCTGAAGAAGTATGGAGGCTTTCATCCTATTTTAGATCTTCACCCTCTTGATGCCTTCCTGTGGAAGGTCAAATTCAAAATGCTCACACCGGTCCACGTTCTTCCTGGCCTGGGTAAAGGCGACTGGATGGTAACCTTGAACCTGCATGACGAGTACTTTTATTTGCCCATCCCGCAGTCCCACAGACGCTACCTGAGGTTCGGCGTTGGCTAGGAGCATTTTCAGTTTGCCATGCTTCTCTTCGACCTTATCAGGTCTCGTTGGGTGTTCACGAAAGTGATGGCGAAGGTCACCGCCTATCTTCGACATAGTCAGTCGTAGACCACATCCAGTCTGTTGGAGCTCTGGGCCATTCGCCTGGCGTTGAAGGCCTTCCTACCATCCATGATGGGAGGTTGGTACAGGTTCTCACAGACAACAGCAGCATCATGTAGTACTGCAACAAGCTCCAGCCTGCAGAATATTCTAACGGTGAAGGGTTTGCGGTTTGATAGAGTATCCACCAGAAAGAGCATTACAAAAAGTAAATAACTTATTCTTTTGCACTGTGCATCTCTTCTGGATTCATGTGTTGTGCATTATTCCACTGAACACTAGTGGTTCGGTCTGGAAACATACTTATTTATTTTCTGGGGTCCACCACAGGATAAGTCATTGTGACTCCATCTAATGTTGAACATAAGCCCGCAATCCCCAGTATTTAGCTGCCACCTTTAGATTTATTTTTCCTGCCTTTGGGTTCAGAAGCAGTGTCAAGAGTTCTGGGCTAACAGTCATTGTAAAAAGCAGTTGATGCCATGACAAAAATGTGAGAAAATATACCGATATTGAAGTTCGATAAGGAATTGAGGAAACGTCTGGAGTTGCCGAGATCTTAAACAAAAATGAGACCAGGTTTTTTTTGGGGCTTCTACGCTGGGGTGGGAAGGGTAGGTTTGGCAGGCAGAATGCATAGTCTTGTTGTATTGACTATCGCTGGGTGTCTTCTGAATTCATCAGTTGAGACTGATGAAGAATACTCCTTTTAGATTCTGCAGAAGTGCAACTATAAACTGGCACAGAAGTAATCGCAGAAATGTTGCAATCTGTTCCCTCCAAAAGACCATAGGTCTAGGAACTGTACCCCTAAAAAACTGGGCTTATGAGAAGAAGAGGATTTGGATATTGTTGAGGAAACAGAAGATGCTCAAGGAGAGCGAGGACTTTGCATCATTAGATTTAGAAAATGTGGACTTCTCTAAGAAACACCATTAAACTTTTTGCTGTTGGCGAAAAAGTTTACAAACCCAATTTGGCATGACCATAATTTGTCAGAGCTCAGAAAATTGTACTTTTGAAGACAAATAGCCTGGAAGCATTTAAAAGTAGAATCAGCACCAATGAGCCACATGGGTTGAAAACTAAAGACACCAGGTGTTGAACCTTCCCACTCTGTCTCGACTCAAAAAAGGGATTGAAGGAAAAAAAACAGAAAAGCAAAGTTACACCAACAGCCTTAAAAAGGAAGGGTGAGTTGGTTATCATCATCGAACAAACTCTCTTGATGTTGAGAGAAAAAAATCATTATTTCAAGGTTGAAATGGCAACACTGCTCCAGAGTTTTATAATACTCTAAAATCATGTAGAATACTTACTGAGACAACAGGAAAAAGCCCAGTGAAAAAGCGTCCATAGAACTGGAGACTCACTTAGTAAAACCAACACCACAGGAGGAACACAGGAATATTTCAATGAGGAAAATGAGCACTTCAGGGAGAAAGCCAACATGGGGAGAAAGATGTAGGAAGGCTCATCAGAGGAGGATATGGACTCCAATCCATCAACAAAATCGTCCCCTCCTGATTATATATCATAATATAGTGTGGTAGTCAAAAGAGCAACAGACACCTATAGGGTACAGCTCGAGGATGAACAAGCAAAGGCTTGGTTATTACCTCAGCTAATTGTACTGAAATACAAACCGAAAGCATTGTTCCCATAAATGCCAACATGCATACCCTTGTTTTGTTAATAGTTTTTGCAGTGTTGTCCTGTAGCTTATAAGTCCCTTTTCTTCTGCTCCCCTCCTTTCCACCCTTAAAGTGAAACCTAGCAAGGAGTTAGGGTTGCATGGTATAAAGGTTTTTTTAGAACTGTCATGGATGCACAGTAAAACATTTACTTAGCAAGATTTTCCTTTCTGCTGTACTGTGGGTGTTTGCCAACCCTGTTATCTGTTTTTCACTGTGTGTGGAGTTATAATCGTATGTGGTGGCTAGCAAACCCAGAGGACTATTTAGTCAGGTTGGCCGGATCAGCTGAATAATTACAGGACTTTCAAGTGAGGGGGTTTGAAGCAAAAGTGCTGAACTTTTTGAAGTAATCCAGCAAAAGTTTTCCCCTAGCTGTGAATTTGTGTCCAGTTTGTGTTAGGTTGTGAATCAATTGTTCCATTGCCATTACATGCCCGATTCTATGGAACCAAAGAGCAATTTTGGTGTTAGGGGGAATGCTTTCTTTCCAAAACAAAGTTATAAGTAATTGTGCTACCCCAGCATGTGCAATGTAAGTGATTGATCACAAGGTCATGTCTGTCAACCCCTCTGGTTGTGCCCTCAGCAGAGTTACCTCCAGATCTTTTGCGATAGAGAACCTGAGTTTCTCTTGATGTGCCCCAGTATTTCCTTCCAAAATATCTGTATAGGTGTGGAAGACCTCCAAATGTGTACAAAGGTCCTTCTCTCTTTGCTACTTCGCGAAAAGTTTGTCCTCATGTTTCCGTAGACCCTACATAGATGCACTGGTGTCATGTAATATTGGTATATCTTCTTGTACCCTGATTCTCAGTGGGGAATGTTGAAATAAATCTTAGGGATGTCTCTACATTGTCTTCCATTGGGAATCTGTAGTCTGTTCTCCCACGACAGTGTCCTATCTCAGTTACTAGGGTTGTTTTCACTACCTCTTTACTAGTTTGGAGAGTTGTAAAGATCTAGGAAATCATTCCCCTGGAGCCAGTTTAGCTAGAGAACAGTTTTTCTAATAGGGTCAGGCCCGGCCCTTACTGGTGGTTGCTGCGTTCAGTGGATAAGAGGCCCGCTGTCTTAATGGACAATACTGGAGTTGGTTTGTTTCAGGAATGCTGAAATTGGAAGTGCTTTGTTCAAAAGATTTTATAGTGCCTGGCTAAAGAGTCCCTAAGGGACCAGCATTCTCCCTTTGCTCCAGTTAATGAATCTCTGAAGCGCTCTCTCTCTCTCTTTCTCTCTCTCTCTGTCTTTCTTTCTCTTTCTTTCTCTCTCTTTCTCTCTCTCTTTTCTCTCTCTCTCTCTCTCTTCCCCCAACCCCCGCAAAGATTGGCATGTTTGATGACAGTAAGTTGTCTAGCCACGCAAGATGCCACAGTGTGCAGCCCGCCGTAGCTTGATTGTCTAAGAGACACTTTTTCATAAGGTCTCACTGTCCACTCTGAGATGAAGTGAAGGTTGACTGCTCTATATTACCCAGACCATCAGGCCTTCCTCTTCCTGGGTGCTATCAGAATCTTTCTAGAGACTGTAAGGAACCCCCCTTCCCCCATCCTAAAAAATCTATTCTGCTTTTTAGTGCTTTTATGTCTCAAGCGGGGATACTTATCAGTACGGAGTGGGAAAGAGAGAGCGGATTCTAGGGAGGGCAGTTATTTTAACCACATTAATTCAACCCAACCAGGACACATATAGGGGCTGTCACCATCTGAATTCTTCCATTATAGCCAACTGGAGGGGCAGCCAGTTGGCTCCTCTCCGGGACTCCAGCTGGCTAATGATGTTCAGACTTTGGTATTGACTCATTGCTCCATTGAAACGGCGAGTCTTATTGTAGGTTCTGTGCTCCTGCCTCAGGGATTAAAATATTGAGGATGTATAATTTTTGTTTGTTGACCTTAAATCAAGATACTGCTTCAGATTGATGTAACAAAAATCGCCAGCTATCAGTAGTTACCTCTCCGGATACATTATAGTCAGGAGAATGTCATCAGAAAATATATCTCTTGTGGTTCTCCTTTCTGAACGTGATTCTCCCGAGGCCTTCAAATGATGAAACTCTGATCACGAATGACTCAACCACAAAAGTGAAGAGCAGGGAGACAATTGGCCAATCCTGCATTGCGCCCCTGCAGCGGGGAAAGGTGCTAGATTGTTATCCATTGTCCCTCACAGCTGTTTTGGGGAACTTGTATTCCACCAGGGTACAGCTTTTTAAAAACTGTTTAGATAAACAGTCAGCTGGCCTGATCAAAAGCCTTTTTGTCATCTAGGGATGAAGGGACAGCTGGGATCTTCTTTCTCACAGTTTTTTCCACCAAGTCCGCTGAATCGTAATGTGTTCAATGTCTTGCCTTTACTTGATTAAGCCCATCTGAGATGGTTCTTTTAGCTGGGGCTGTAGTGTCTTGAGTCTGTTAGCTAGGTTCTTAGTGAAGATTTTAGCATCAGTGTCAACAGTGCAGTTGGCCTATATGAGACATAGTCTGCTGTTTCCCTACCTGATTGTTTGAGTGAGGTGTGTAGTGTACTTAAAGGAATTGATCAGGGCTAGCAATAACTTGCCTTGATGTGGAAGGAATGTTTTGTGGAATAGGACCGAGAATCCATCTGGTCCTGGGGTATCGCTCCAGGGTCAGAGGGCATATTCCCCCTGAACCCCGGTTTGGCCTTATTCCACAATGTTCTCCACGTCAGCTGCTGTGGGAGCCCACCTAGGGGAGTCCCCCGCTAGACTTCTCTAGTTCCCTCAGTTACAGTCCTAATAATGTTCTTGCTCTGATAAGTAGCGCTGTGATCTCTGTTTGCTATGTCTGTGGTAAACTAGGCAAAAGCGTTTGCTCCCACTGATAGATAATCTTCCTGTCAGTTGGAGGTGTGTGTAATTAATCCCAGTCCTCAAACAAGGATCCTGTATACATAAACACTAATGTGCCATTGTCTTGGCAGGTAGAAAGCGAGCTATGGCGCCTTTATCCAGGTAGCCACCACCAGAGAAGGAGAGAAATAGGTTGGGGCGGCAGGCCAAAAAATGGAAAGAGCAGCAGCCACCCAGTGGCATATTGCCATTTTAGACGCCCTGCTCACAAGCTATGATGACCAGCAATGGGATGAGATCAAGGGTCTCATGCAACATCCACCAGAACAGTTTAGAAAGAGAGCAAAGACTGTCATCCGAGAAGGGAAAAGGATCACCAACACACATCTAAAATCCTCTCTAGATGCGGCAGACAGTTACAAGCATATATGCATGGGTGCCTATAAGGACACCTGCTTGGCTCAGGATCTCAGGCTTCTAGCCTGAATTGCAGTCATAAACATGTCCATGTCATTGGAGAGTCTATTTTGCCCAGTTGTCAATGAATCCTTACAACAAATGAAGAAGGATAACAATACTGCTAGCGCAGTGGGAGCACTGCAAGCTAGGGATTCCTTCAATGGAGACACACCAAACACCTACATACCAATGTGATGGCCTGCCTTCTAGCAACAGCACCAACCCATGCTAGTCAGTGATCAGGAACTGAAGAAGCCCACAGTGGCAGCAAGATTCATAAGTGAAACATTCCTTTTGTGGTGGAGCTAGATGTACGAGCCAGTCCGTGAAAGGTCTGGCAACTCTAATAAATGATTCCTTGGACAGCCCCCCACACTAAACACTAGCAGGTACAGATTAGAAGGTTTGACTAGAAGGTATTCTTAAGGAATGGCAAAAGATCACGTCCGACAAATAACTTCTGAACATTATAGGACACGGATAGTTTTTAGGATTGGAGAAAAGTCCCCAACATGAAACCAGAAAAAAACAGTGTTCAAAAGAAAGCACCTCACACTGTTGCAAGGAAGATCTGAAAGAGACACGTTAGTGACAGATTCCTTACCTTAGAATATCCCCAGGCGTCAGGCTGGATCCGGTAAGTTTTTGCGTAGCAGTACCCTTGCGCGTCGGTAGGCGGCGTCGTGCGGCTCCGCGTCCGTCGTCGGCGTCGTGATCGCCGGGATGACGTCGCGGGCAGTACTTAGATGCCGCCCCTGCGCGCTGACGTCAGTTCTTCTTTTTCCGCGCCAGCAAGCGCAGATCCGGGAAGAGCAGTGCCCTAGTCATTTTTTGACTAACTTTTTTGGTGAATTTTTTCACTGTTTCTTCGAATCGACTCCAAGGTGTCGTAGGGATGCCCGGCTTTAAACGTTGCGGCGCCTGTGCTCGGATGATGTCCATCACAGACCCGCATCGGGAGTGTCTCTTCTGCCTCGGCCGAGGCCACGACACGGAGTCGTGTTCTGACTGCCGGGCCCTCAACCTGAAAGCTTTGCGAGAGCGGTCTCGAAAGCTCCTCGAGGCCCGGCATTCGGCTCCGCGCCACACCAAGCCCCGGTCGCGTGAGAGGTCGAGGGGTCGGTCGCGGAGTCCTCACCGGTCGTCGGGATCAAAGTCTTCGTCGTCCAGTAAGTCTAAGCACAAAAAGTCCAAAAAGCATTGTCGCTCTAGGACTTCGCCTCGCCGGTCTCGCGACTCGGCTGAGGCCCCTCCCGGCACCGTCCCCGCGGCCCCGGACATGCCTGTGGAGTCGCCCCCGCAATACCCGTCCTTCCCGGGTTCGGGGGCGGATCCGGCCCAAATACAGGAATTCCTGTCGGCCATGGCCCGCCTCTTCGGGCCTCAAGGTCCCTCCGGTGCGCCTTCGGGCCCCGCGGGCCCTGATGGGGTTGCCCCGGCGTCGCCGACGGCTCCGGCGTCGCCCGTGCCTCCAGCCTCGATCCCGGCTCCGGCCCCGATCCCGGCTCCGCAACCCCCATCGACGCCGGTCGAACTGACCACGCCTCCGCCGACGCCGATGCCTCCGGTGCCGTTCTCGACGCTGCCTGGGGCTCCGGGCGGCGTCGTCCCCCAGTTCCTTCCGGCTCCGGACATGGACCCGGACCGACGTCACTCGACGCCGGTTCCGGCGCCGATGAGACCTTGGGTCCCAAATGTCCTTCCTCCTCCTTATTTTGAACCAGAGGAGGACCAGGAGGACTGGGAGGGGTCTGATGACCCTCTGGCACAACAGTGTCAGTATGATGAGGACTGGACAGAGGGACTAGGGGATGCCAGTGGTCTAGATACTTCCCCTGACACTGGCATGCTGTCTCCTCCCGTGGCTACGGAGGAGGGAGCCAATTTTGCAACGGTGTTGCGTAGGGCGGCTGGAGCCTTACATCTCCAACTCCCTACTGTGGCGGTCAAGACTAATCTCTTGACAGAGGTGCTTCAGCCGGCAGCCTCCTCTACGGAGACTGTGCTGCCGTTTAACGATGCCCTCAATGACGTTCTTTGGGCGCCTGGTCCAAGCCCAACACAGGGGCTCCTGTGGATAGGAACGTGTCACGACGCCATCGCCCAGCTCCGGGCGACCCCTATTTCTCTCTGTCCACCCCACTCCTGAGAGCTTGGTTGTCCAAGCCTCCGCTTCCCAAACCGCCTTCCCTACCGCCCCTCCAGATAGGGAATCCAAACGCCTGGATCAATTTGGGAAGAAGGGTTTTTCTTCCTCCAGTGCTGGCTTGCGGTCCATCAACACCGCTTGTCTTTTGGGCCGATATACCCACTCCTTGTGGGATTCGGTGGCGACTGTTTTGCCCCAGTGTTCTGAGGAGGTCCAGACACTGCTTTCCCGCGCCATTGCGGAAGGAAGGGATGCGGCCAAATACACAATACGATGTGGCCTTGATACCGCCGACTCGCTGGGCAGGTCTATTGCAACGACGGTGGCGCTGCGTCGCCACGCCTGGCTGAGAACCACTGGTTTTTCAGGGGATGTCCAGAATACTCTCATGGACATGCCCTTTGATGGAGTCGGTCTTTTTTGGGTCCAAAGCAGACCATGCGTTGGAGCGCTTTAAGGACTCACGGGCTACTGCCAAGTCCCTGGGCCTTTCTGCTACACGCCCTCCGCTAACTTCTGCTTTTCGCCCCTATCGTGGCCATGGAAGGGGCGCCCAGTCACGTCAGCAGCCCAGCCACCGGCCCGCGCAGCAGGCGTCTTCGCGTGGCCGAGGACGTGGATACCGCCGTGGCGGTTCGGGCAACCAGCGTGCGGGTCAGGCCACCACCTCCAACCCGTCTGCGGCCTCCAAGCCCTCCTAGTCCCTCCTTTCAGGTGCACAGCACGCCAGTAGGGGGCAGGGTCTGCCATCACCTTCACCACTGGCGTCCCATCACCTCGGACAGGTGGGTCTTGGACATTGTCCGAAGGGGCTACTCCCTCCCCTTCGAGTCCACCCCCCCAGCCATGCCACCTCAATTCCACCGCATGTCAGGGGATCACTTGGTACTTCTGCAGAAGGAAGTCACGGCCCTCTTGGCCAAGAGGGCCATCGAGCATGTTCCGACCCCAGAAGTAGGACGTGGTTGCTACTCCCACTACTTCCTGGTGCCCAAAAAGGACAAGGAGGACATGCGTCCTATCTTGGACCTCCGGAACGTCAATCGCTTCCTCCGGAAGGAGAAGTTCAAGATGCTCACCCTAGCTCAGGTCTTGACTGCCCTCGACCCTGGAGACTGGTTGGTAGCGTTGGACTTGCAGGACGCTTATTTCCACATCCCCGTCCTGCCGGCCCTCCGGCGTTACCTACGGTAGGCCTCGAGCATTTTCAGTTCACCGTGCTCCCCTTTGGCCTTACCAGTGCCCCTCGGGTGTTCACGAAAGTGATGGCGGTGGTCGCAGCTCATCTGCGCCGGGCAGGGGTTTCAGTCTTCCCCTACCTCGACGACTGGCTGCTGAAGGCGGGCTCGTCCCAGGCAGTCGTCTCCCACCTCCAGACTACGGCCGAACTCCTGCACTCGCTGGGGTTCTCCATCAATGTGCCGAAGTCGCATCTGATTCCTTCTCCACAGCTCCTTTTCATCGGAGCAGTTCTGGACACGACGCAGTTTCGGGCCTATCCTCCCGAACGGCGAGTCCGGGATATTCAGGCTATGATTCCGATCTTTCAGCCTTTATCCTGGGTTTCGGTACGGATGACCCTGAGGCTGCTGGGCCTCATGGCCTCCTGCATCCTGCTGGTCAATCATGCCAGATGGCATATGCGGGCTCTGCAGTGGGACCTGAAGTTCCAGTGGGCGCAGCACCAGGGCAACCTGTCCGATCACGTCCAGATCTCGGAGGGGACTGCAAAACAGTTGCAGTGGTGGCTCTCGAACCGGCAATGGGTCATGGGCAGATCCCTCTCCCTTCCCCAGCCAGAGCACACAGTTGTGACGGACGCGTCCCTTCTGGGATGGGGCGGTCACATGGGAGAGGCAGAGATCAGAGGCCTCTGGTCTCCGGCGGAGTCCCGGCTCCATATCAACCTTCTGGAGCTCCGGGCGATCCGACTTGCACTCAAGGCATTCCTTCCCTCTGTCAAAGGGAAGGTAGTGCAGGTGTTCACAGACAACACCACCGCCATGTGGTACTGCAACAAACAAGGTGGGGTGGGGTCTTGGACCCTTTGTCAGGAGGCTCTGCGCCTCTGGACATGGCTGGAACATCAGGGCATGTTCCTGATGGTTCAACACCTGGCAGGTTCCCTGAACGCCAGGGCGGACGAACCTGCAGCCGCAGGTGCATGATGGATCACGAATGGCGTCTTCACTCGGAAGTGGCGAAAGGACTCTTTCTACAGTGGGGAGAGCCTTGGTTAGATCTATTCGCCACCGAAGAGAACGCGCAATGTCATCAGTTCTGCGCGTTGGAATTTCCAAGGCGGCACTCGCCGGCGACGCTTTTCGTCACGAGTGGAGTTGCGGTCTATTGTACGCCTTTCCGCCTATACCACTTCTACCCAGAGTGTTGAAGAAGATTCGACACGACCGGGCCCAAGTCATTCTTGTGGCTCCGGACTGGGCTCGAAGAGTTTGGTATCCCGAGCTACTCAGTATGAGCGTAGATCCCCCGATCCGTCTGCCTCTTCGGGAGGATCTTCTGTCGCAGCAGCAGGGGACGGTCCTCCACCCGAACCTGTCCAGTCTACACCTGCTTGCGTGGAGATTGAGCGGCGGCAGTTGATTCCTTTCGACTTGCCTCCCGAAGTTTGTGATGTGATTCTGGCAGCCAGGCGTCCCTCCACTAAGGTGGTATACGCCTGCAGGTGGAACAAATTTGTGGCATGGTGCACAGCAAAGGCTGTGAATCCCCTTTCTGCCCCTCTTTCTGAGGTCCTTCTGTTCCTTCTTTCTCTGGCCCAACAGGGTTCTGCCCTGGGTACCATCAAGGGTTATCTTTGTGCTATCTCGGCCTTCCTCAGGCTCCCTGATCAGCCCTCCCTTTTCAAGTCCCCTGTTGTTAACAGGTTCTTAAAAGGCATTACACACCTCTTCCCTCCTGTTCCGTTTGTGATGCCTCAGTGGGACTTGAACTTGGTTCTTACCTTTTAATGTGCGCTCCCTTTGAGCTCTCTACATAACTGTCCTCTTCGTCTTCTGACTCTGAAGACAGCCTTTCTGGTGGCCATCACCTCCGCTCGGCGGGTGAGTGAGCTCCAGGCTCTATCTTGCAAACCTCCCTTTCTGTCTGTTCATCCAGACAAGGTTGTTCTTCGGACGCGTCCGTCCTTCTTGCCAAAGGTGGTTACTGCCTTCCACATTGGGCAGACCATCACTTTGCCTACCTTCTTTCCGCCTCCGCATCCTTCCAGAGAGGAAGAGTGGCTCCACCGTCTGGACCCAAAACGTGCGCTCTCCTTCTATATCGACCGCACAAAACACTTCCGGGTGGATGACCAGCTCTTTGTTGGCTATGTGGGCGCCAAAAAAGGTCGGGCGGTGCACAAGAGAACCATCTCCCGCTGGGTTACCTTGTGCATCAAGACCTGCTATTCTTTGGCTAAGAAGGAGCCTCCTGTTGGGCTGCGTGCCCATTCCACCAGGGCAACGGCTGCTACCACGGCCTTGGGCCGCGGTGTTCCGCTGCCGGTTATCTGTCAGGCAGCTACGTGGGCCTCGCTGCACACGTTTACAAAGCATTACTGCCTTGACAGTCAGGTCCGGAGGGACGGCTTCTTTGGCCGTTCTGTCCTCCAGGACTTCCTTGTCTGATCTTTGTTCGCAGACCCACCACCGGGGTTGGTATTGCTGGGGTATCTATTCTAAGGTAAGGAATCTGTCACTAACGTGTCTCTTTCAGATGCACAAGTTACTAACTTGTGTAACGATATATCTGTAAGAGACAGTAGTTAGTGACAGATTCCTTACCGCCCCACCCATCCTCCCCGTTCTGCGAACTGATTTCTAGGGTTAAGGACATCCCTTTCAGGGCCCTAGTATTTTTCAGACACCTATGTCAGCTTCTTGCATGGCTCTGCGTTCCTGGCGCGGAAAGTCGTGTACCGAACTGACGTCAGCGCGCAGGGGCGGCGTCTAAGTACTGCCCGCGACGTCATCCCGGCGATCACGACGCCGACGACGGACGCGGAGCCGCACGACGCCGCCTACCGACGCGCAAGGGTACTGCTACGCAAAAACTTTCCGGATCCAGCCTGACGCCTGGGGATATTCTAAGGTAAGGAATCTGTCACTAACTACTGTCTCTTACAGATATATCGTTACACAAGTTAGTAACTTGTGCTATAGGATCTTTAAAAGAAGGAGGCATTATAGAAATGCCCAGGGAAGAACAAAATCCGTGGGATTACGTCATAATCGTGTAATTCCTGAACACCTATGTAACATTCTAAATTGCACCACTTTCGGAAGGGTTTCCACTGCTGCAAAGGGGGCACTATATGGCAACTGTAAATATGAAAAACACATACTTCCATATTCCTGTGAACGAGATCTACAGGATATATCTCTGATTTATGGTAGTAAATGCATTTCCAATTCAAAGTCTTTAAGATAAACTCAGCACTTGAAGTGTTCACAAAATCTCTTACTGTGGTGGCAGCACATTTTCATTTCATTGGAAGTATATAGATGTGTATCCCTTCTTAGACAACTGGTTGGTAAAAGCTGACTTGTTCAGACAATGCGAGAACAACATAGATCAGGTGATGAAAACAATGTACATATTGTGGTTCTCAGTGAACATGGAGAAATACTTGTCTTAACCAGTAAAGACAAGGATCTTCTTGTGCGCAGAGCTAAACTTGAAAAAGGCAAAAAGACCAGTCTCTGACAGTGAGCACTACACTGATGATGTAATGAAGATATTGGGAATCATGGCATCATGCATTCCTTTAATACTATTTGCTAGGTTACCTACGAGACCCATACAAAAGTGGCTGGTGAGCCAGTAGTCATATATGACAGGGGTTTGGGATGGTGTAGTGATTGTTAAAAGGAAATTGCAGTGACAGTGGTGAACATTAAAAAACATTTCAAGCAACCAATCCCCGCAGTGACAATTACCACAGGGAACAGCCTTTACCACACAGGACCTTTACCATGCAGTCTTTACCACAAAGGTAGGTACCACGCAGGTAAGTATTTGTAACCTTTACCACACTGAACTTTACCACGCAGGTAAGTATCTTTTTTAAATAATATGTTTTTATATTATTATAAAAGGAGAGGTAAAGGGAGATAGCAATGATTTTGGGATTTAGCGGTGTGAAAGGGAAGCGATGTATGGGTAGTTTTTAATTTTTATGGGTGGGTTGGGGTAAAGGTAGGTGAGAGTAATTTTGGTGTTATGGGGTGGGTAGAGGCAAATGGAAGTAAGAGTGATTTTAGTGGTGACTGGAGGGAAGGGTAATTTTAGCGTTTAGGGGTGGGTAGAGGTAAAGAGAGATAAGGTAATTTTAGAGTTTAGGGGTGGGTTGGGGTAAAGGGAGGTAAATGTAACTTTAAGGTTTAGGCGTGGGCTGAAGAAAAGGGAAGTAAGGATGATATTAAGGTTTAGGGGTGGGTAGAGGTAAAGGGAAGTTAGGAGTAAAAAAGGAGGGGGTGCAAAAAGTGTGATTATTTATATATATATATATATATATATATCAATTAACCGCTTCCCACTCGTATCAAGAGAAACCACGGCACTCCAGAGCTGCTATATCCAATTATGCTTTATTCAGAAGAAGCACCTACGCGTTTCGGTGCCATTGCACCTTGGTCACGATTATATCTTGTGCATTGGTGCAGTATTTACCTCATAGGTCACATGATTACCAAATACATAAACGGCAAGAAAGGACTTGCCCACAAGGCTTGTTTACACAGTACTAGTTTTTTGGCTGCCATTTTTAAACATGTTTCACTTCACATCATTTCAAGACACCAAATTATATTACTTAAAGTTTAGAAGCGAACTTGCCAGCATATCTGGTTTATTTATGAAATTCATAAATGAATATATAATTATTTAATTTCTTAATTTTCATGTCATGACATATCTGATACTGTGTTTCGCCCAAGTGGGCTTCACTGGCAATGTTACACTTACACCCTAAAAGTTTAACAACTTCTTAGATTTCATATTTCATTTCTTTAAACACTTATCATTCAATTACTTGTCAGTATTCATTCAAGTTTTCCAATTCATTGATTACTTTATCATTTTAGTACAAAATTTGGCCATAGTGGGCAATCAACGGCCTTCGAAACGAAAATATTAAACACTCTTCAATACATGTTTTTCACCACTAATTCAGCCCCAGTGGGCTTACATTTTTCACCATAGAGTATCACTTATTTCTTGAAGAACTTAATACATTGGTAATAGATACATAGAATTGCCAATAAACAAAATAATTAGAAAAAAGTAAAAGTTAAACAATAAATAGATTTCACCCAAGAGCGGTCTACTCTCAACTTGCTGTGTTGTCACCTCTAAACTTGTATTACTTTCTGCTGTCCTTTCCTGAAATAAAACACAATGATAGAAAATACTTAGTTAAAAACCATTAAGATCATAGGTTCTGGCTGCAAGTAATATTATAAGGCTGAAGGTAGATGCAATTTATAAGTGTACATATAATTCTTCATCCACATTAAGCCCTTTCGGCTCTTTGCTATCCATTTCCAAGATGCACCTGGACTCTAGCTTCCTTAGTTCTTTTTCTCTGTTCCCTCCCATTGCGCTTTTAGGGACATTGTCTATTGCACAGTATGTCAATAGTTTAAGATCGCCATTGTGTACCTTATGAAAATGTCTTGCAACTGGGTAGGTGTTTTCTTTGTTCTTTATCGCCCTTAGATGTTGAAGGATACGTTTGTGAAAGGGCAAAATCGTACTGCCAACGTAGTTCTTGGGGCAAGGGCATGCCAGTATGTAAACTGCATATTCTTTTTTTTTTTTTTTCTAACCAAACTTTATTGTGTCTGCAATTAAAGTCACTGCATTACTTACAGGATATTTACGATGAGAAACAATCAGCATTGTGACGTCGTATCTGTCGACATCTAGAGTATCTACACACATTTTATAAGAAAGGAAGACACAAAATATAAACACAATGAACTTACAAATACTAGCTCGTAACAGCTGAACATCTCGTGCTGTGCCCCACAAATCATTCCAAAGACAGTCCCCTCGAGCCATTGTAGGTGCAACCCAACCGGACGTACAGCAAGTATTACCCATATTACTTTTATTCCAAGACCACTGCGTCCACTGTCCACGGGGCAGGGGGCTCCAGACATAGACCTCTATACATCGCCCATCTTTTCCAGATCTGTGAGTGCTTCTGTGGGCAGCCCCTAGCTTTACAAATAGGTTGCTCCTGGCCCATACAAAAGTCAAGTCCCGCTTTCCAAATTCCCAACTTGGGAGGAGCCTGGGATTTCCACGCTTTAGCGATATCTCTCTTCGCTAAGGTGAAGCCAAGGAACAACAAGTGGCGCTTGTAACAATTACCACCTATCTCCTCCGTGATATGTAGTATAACGAGCTTTGGCGAGATGGGTATGTCCCACCCCAGCACCTCTGAAAGACAAGTCGTAACCCCCTTCCAAAATTTGATAAGGGCAGTACAGTGCCAAATTGTGTGTAAGAAAGTGCCCTCTGCGTTGCCATATCGCAGGCATACAGGGAAGGTATCAGCCCCGCCCTCCACAGTCTGTGTCTGGTGAAATAAGCTCGGTGCAGATACTTGAACTGAATTAATCTGAGCCGGGATGCTATCGCAGCACCCCTTGGGGACTCGAACGCCTCTGTCCAGTCGTCGGTATCTAGGGGACCCAGGTCCGCCTGCCAATTCTCCCGGAGTGAGTCTAATGTGGTGGGAAGATTAGTCACCAGGGACTGATATATCTTTGTAATTTTATGCCGCCCTAGATCACTCATAAATACCTTGGCCTCTATCGGGCTAAACTCTGGTAAGGACTCCAACTGTGTTATATATGGAGACAGTGCGTGGCGGAATTGCAAATATTTGTAGAACTGCGAGTGAGGCATATTGAATTCCTTCTGGAGATCTTGAAAGGATTTCAAGGTGGTGCCCCGCATAACAACTCCCAGTGTAGAAATTCCTATGGCGTCCCAACCTTTAAACCCCAACAATGTGGACAGTTGGGTCAGAAGGCCAATCTGCAACAGAGGCGTCTCACCCGTCAGTCGGCCCCACCATCCAAATCTATACAGCGATTGCTTCCATACCCCAAACACCACCCACGTGGCCGGCGGTAGAAGACGTAACTCTCCTGTTTTATGTAGGAGAGAGTGCGGTAGCGTGTTGACCATCAGCCACTGTTCTACGTGATATGCCGGGTCCCTTCTATCTCCGTACCACAACTCATTCAGAACCAAGAGATGAGAGGCTGCATAATACGATTGGATATCTGGGGTCGCTATCCCCCCATAGTAGGTTGATTGAAAACATGTTTTTAGAGCGACTCTAGCGGTTTGATCAGCCCAAAGGAAATGACTCAATCCTGTGTTAATCTGGCGGAACCACACAGGCGGAATCGGGAAGGGGGGATTTTGCAGCTGGTAGAGGAGGCGGGGAAGTGAAACCATCTTAAAAATGGCAGATCTCCCAAGTATAGAAAGAGGCATGCGTGCCCACGTCTTCATCTCGGCCAGCGCTGGTGTCCGCATGGCGGCAATGTTTTCCTCCTATGCCACAGGCTGGGATGTCGACAGATAAACCCCCAAATATTTGAACCCTGTTGTGGCTATCGTCACCTCCCTTGACCAAGCGCCCATTTCTGTTGTGCCACGAAGTGGCCATAATATCGATTTTACGTGCGTTCATGAACAGGCCAGAGGTCTCCCCAAATATCTGCATTATGCGTAGCAATCGTGGACCCGTTCGGTGTGGTTCAGTTATAAAGAATAGGACTTCGTCCGCATATAAGGCTATACGGTCAGATATCCCATGGGACAGCTCGAAACCTCTAATCTGCGCATCTATTCTGACCCAGGAAGCCAGCGGCTCCAACGCAAACAAATATGGAGACAGGGGACAGCCCTGACGGGTACCGCCCCCAATAGAGAAAGTGTTGGAGACCACACCCGTCACCCGAACCGAGGCAGTAAGGTCTGTATATAGCAGACGTATGTATGAGATATAACGGGGTCCTAAATTGAGGTGTTGCAGAAGAGCAAATGGGTATACCCAACCCAACGAATCAAACGCCCTATCTATATCGGCCAACAACAGCGCTGCCGGGCCATCTAAGTGGTCAACTGCTGCAATGGCATTGTGAGCGCGTCGTATGTTGTGGCGGGTTGCGCGATGTGGCAGAAAGCCTGCTTGATCTGGATGCACTAAATCTCCCATATACGGCAGAAGTCGATTTGCAAGGGCTTTTGCCAATAATTTGGCCTCTAAGTTTAGTAACGAAATTGGGCGATATGATGCGTGATGATCGGGAGGTCTGCCCGGTTTGGGAAACATCGTAATTTCAGCATGCCGCCAGTCTGGAGGGAGTCTCCCTTCCTCCAATGCCGCGTCCACCACCGCAAGATAATGGGCGCCCAACTGGGGCTGGAATATTTGAAAAAATTTGCATTGGAAACCGTCGGAGCCCAGTGCTTTACCGGAGCGCAGGTCTGCAAGATCCGCGCCTAGTTCTTCAATCGTAAGGGGGGTATCCAGCTCCGCACGTGCCGAGTCTGTCAGGGCCTTTGGCGGTAGATCGGCAAGGAAACGCTGTATTGTATGTTCTGGCAGGAAGTCTTTGGGGCGTATAAGTCCGCATAATAAGCTGCGAAGCTGGATGCAACCTGAGCCGGAACGGTAAGTATTTGGCCATCTGTGTCACAGATGCCTGGTGTAATAGGTGGGTGATGTGCGTATTGGCATAAGCGATGCAGGAGAGAGCTTGACTTGTCCCCCCCATTGATATATTCTGCTGCGGGAAGCCAACCAAGCTTGTTTGGCCTCGTCCAGCAGTGCACTGGCATGTATTTGTTGTGTGTGAAGCATTTTCCGTCGTACCCGTTTCCCCTCCTCCCCCCTGCTACGCCGTTCCAGATCAATTATCTGTGCCTCGGTCCGAATCAGCGCCTCCCGGCGGTCCCTTCGCTGAGCTGCGCAGTATGTTATATCAATGCCCCTAAGGGTCAGTTTCATGGTTTCCCACAGGGTCTCTGCCGAGTTCACAGTCCCGGTATTGTCTGTGAAATATTCCGTAATAGCCTGGTGCATATGTGTCCTGTATTTCTGATCATGTAGGTGCCATGTTGACTGGCGCCAACGAAAAGGGGGGCGACCCACACCCACCCGCAGCTCCATTACCACTGGAGAGTGATCAGATAAGCCCCTGGGCAATATGTCTGTTGTCGCGATTCTATAAAAATGATCGGAGGACATGAAGATATAGTCCAGACGGGAGAAGGAATCATGCACACTAGAATAGTACGTGTAGGTGCGAGTAGTCGGGTGACATTGCCTCCAAGTATCTATCCAACCCATCGCATCTATAAATGTCTGTAGTCTCGTTACCCGCCCCCCGTCTGTTCTCCATCTGTCCTGTGATTGACATATGACATAATTCCAATCTCCCCCTAGTATGGAGGGACCCTTGGGTATTTCCAACATAATCTCTGTCAAGCGTTCCACAAAGGACCCGGCCAATGGTGGGAGCGCATAGATGCTACCTATTACAACTTGTTCCCCATATATTGTGCCAGTGATGATAATATATCTCCCCTGGGGGTCGGACCAGGATTTGGTATGTATATAGGGGACCCTGCGATGGACCAGGACCGCCACCCCCCACGAACCGCTGGTGAAGCCTGAATGGAACACCTGCACAAACCCGTAACGGGAAAGACATGGCGCCCTGGTGCCAATGAGATGGGTTTCTTACACCAACAGGACATCTGCCTTATATCTTTTGGCCTTATGAAGAATAGCCCCCCTCTTAACTTTATCTAAAAACGCCTGCACATTCCAGCTGACAGTCTTGAGTCTGCTACCTGGTCCTGTCATTGTATCGGATCCGGGAATATATTACGGGCACTGGCTCGATATCGTCCATGGAAGTATCCTGCAAGTCACAATAAGGCATAGCACATTCAACAAAACAAAGCAAACCCACACCCTCCCCCTCCCTCCCCTCCCAATACCTCAAAACTGCTGAAGCATCTATCGCGGCTGGGGTTGAACACTTACCCCAATGGGGGCAGGGGACAGCCCTTCGCCAATGGATCCCCATTGAACTGTTCCCAACAATATATCAGTCTCTCAGAACCGAAAGCAGTTCCTAGGGGAAGGGGGCCCACCAGGCCCTCAAAGGTGCCATCATCAGCATGCGTCATATGTCCATCATGACCATCGGGCTCCGTGTTATGTGGGTGAATCGTCTCGGTGCTCGGTTGCTCTGGAACTGGACGCACCCATTGTCCCGGATTGACGCCGTGATCTCAACCTGCGGTTTGACTTCCCTTTGGCCTTGATAATCTTGTGAGTGGTTTCTCCGGAGGAAGACTCTGAATCGTGTCGCGGTGGAGTATATGGCTTAATTTTCACTCTTTCATCAGTCCAGGCAAACACCTCTTCCGGCGTGTCAACGAAGAGAGAGCGCGACTGGTAAGAGACCTGCAGACGGGCCGGGAACAACAAAGCGTATGGGATTTTCAGGTCGCGCAGGCGAGCTTTAGCGGCCACAAAGGACTGCCGGCGTTGCTGTACCAATTTTGTATAGTCCGGAAAGATTAGGATATGATGTGATTCGTAGTAGAGTTTATCCTTCAACCTGGCCTGTTTCAAGATGACATCCCTGTCGTGAAAGTTCAGGATCTTGGCGATTATCGGCCGTGGTCTAGCACCCGGCGGGGGTTTTTGCAGCAGAGCACGATGAGCGTGCTCGATGATAAAGCATTGCGATATGGAGTTTGGTAAAAGCCATTCCTTGAGCCAAGTCATGAGAAAGTGTTCAACATTATTGCCCTCGCACCCCTCCGGGAAGCCAGCGAATCGGAGGTTGCTTCTGCGGGCCCTTCCTTCTGCATCCTCCACCCTGGTCGCAATCCCCTTCGTGATGAATTCCAGAGAAGACATCTTCTTTTGTAGAGATTATACAGTATCCTCAACGGTCGAAATTCTGGTCTCGGCCTCAGTTATTCTATCGACCGCCTTACGCAGGTCCTGGTGGATCAACATGACGTCCGAACCCACAGCCCCTATCTTGGCCTCTAGCATGTCCCTAGATTGCGTTATCGCCGCCATCAATGCAGCATTGTCGGGGACGGCAGAGGCTTGGCCCACTTGTTCTGTTGCCTGGGTCCCTGTGCCTGTGAACCGGTCCATCGTGCTTTGCTTAGCGCCCTGTAACTTGTCCCGAGTCATTGTCAATGCGAGTATGAGGGCTCCCAATATCCAGATCCTTTATGCCAGTGTCCGCAGGAAGACCTCCCAGTCAGCAAGCTATATTACTCAAGATGGGCCGGCAGCAACAGTAATAGTCCAGGAAGAGCCCGTCCGGTGTAATTCGAAGTGCGGACTTACGGGCCGGCAGGAAGACCACCCAGACACAAACCGCACCAGAATCTGGTCTGGCCGCCACCGTGTAATGGCGTCTCCCCCTCTCCCCCCATGGGTGCCCACAGCAACCACCACGTCTGCCAGCGCTACTTCTTTGCCAGGGAGTATGCTGCTCAAATATGCCGGCTGCGTTGTCCAATGGGGCCCCCGCTGGGCCCAGTCAAGCTTCTGCTGCAAACAGCCCCCGCAGCCCTCCAGTCACAGGGACCTCCCAAGCCTTCGGGTTATTTGCCACAGATATATAGGCCCCTTTCCAGAGTGCTCAGGCCCCACGTGGGTCGCAACCCCCGGCAGTGCAGGCCCTCGCGTGTGGAGGATGTTCGGGGGGGGGGGGTCCCAGCCAGGTGCCAGGACGAATCCCAAGCTGTATGTAGGCCTTACTCTAATCCCCCGGACGGCACACAGATGATGATGATGACCGGAGGGCTCACAGGAATCAGAGCCCCGGCCCTCCCCTCGGCGCCGTCTGTTTATAGTCGCGGTTGCCGGCTCCACACCCCGAAGGCCGCAACGTTCTAGGACTAGCTCTGCAATATACCCCGTAGTCCTCGGCCAGCGCTCTTTAATCCACGCGTGTCAGTGTCGGGACCACTCGTCACCGGAGGTGCGATCCGGAAGTCCCCGCCGCGTCCAAGGCTCGGGTGACTCCGGCCGGGCCGCAGTGCAGCACCCCTTGCCAGGCACTCCGGGAGGTGGTCCGTAACCCGTACAGGCCCCAGCACCTCCCCACGCAGGCCTCAACGCACCTCCAGGGCAGGATTATGCCTTGCAGCTTGGGCAGCCGGTCCGTCACCCTTTCACCCAGCCCGGTACCTCAGCACGCAGCGAGCAGGCACTCATCCGCCGCGGTGAGGCCAGGGACAATTCTCCGCAGCTCCGGCCCAGGGCCTTGCGCTCGAACTCCAGGCAACGGCCCCACCCGCTCACCACAGCTGCAAGTCGGCGATCTCTTTACCAAGGTTAGTGCCCTACACAAATATGTCGCAGCCCGGTGGGTAGGGGGGGAGATTTCAACTCTTATGTGACAGGATAAATAAAGGATATGTTATCGGGGCCTACGGAGCTCAACTAAGGCGCCTCCACCATGTTGGACCGCTAGGCCACGCCCCTGCATATTCTGTTTTACATGTTAGACTCCTTTTGACTTTAAGTTTCTTTCCTAGTGGAATAATATCAAATTCTTTCCATTCTCACAAGCCTTGCATGTCATACATTTTCTAAAACCCGGATTGGGTTTCAACCATGTTTCATTTGTCACAGTTATTATATCACTCTTAACTAGAAAGTCTTTCATCGACCTTGCTCTCCTAAATGTAATCAGGGGTCTTTTGGTAATCTCTCTGCCTATAAGTGGGTCATTGCGTATAAGATGCCAATGTTTACTTAATGCCATTCTCAACATTTCGTGTTTTGTGTGAAAGTTTGTAATTAATCTTATCTCCTTGTCTCTACCTTTGCCGTGCTTCTCCTTTCTTTATTGAAGAGTAGATCCTCCCTTTCAATTTTAGAAACTCTATACTGCACTTTATCCAATATTTCTTTAGTGTAGCCCCTTTCTTTGAGTCTTGTCAACATTCCCTCCTTAATGTTCTGATATTGACCCTCTTCACTACAAATACGTTTGGCTCTTAGTAGTTCTCCAAAGGGTATATTATTTTTTTGACACTTGTGGGTGGAAGCTATTTGCATGCAGGATACTATATCCCGCTGTGGGTTTTCTAAAAACTTTTGTGGTCAGCCTGGAGTTCTTGACTGTTACTCTCACATCCAAAAAGTCAACCTGGTCTTTACTTATTGTACATGTTAAATGTAGCGTTTCGATTTATCTCCTCTACAAATTGTTTAGCCATACCCTCTTCACCTTTCCATAGGACAAAGATGTCGTCTATATATCTTACCCACAATGTGATATTTTCAGTCCATTTACTCAGTGTCTGTCCGTTGAGCACCTGCTTCTCCCACCAGCCCATATGCAAATTCGCATAGCTGGGGGCGAAGCAGGTGCCCATTGAAGTCCCGTGTATTTGCTGAAATAGTTCTCCATTGAATACAAAAATGTTCTTACTCAAACACCACTCCATCATCTGCAAAATCATATGATTGTGTTCGTAGAATTTAATGGCTCTGGCTCTCAAAAAATGCTGGGTAGCCAAAAGACCGTCTCAGTTTTTTATACTTGTGTAAAGTGATGCCACATCTAATGTTAACATCACCATATCATGTTCCCATGTCACATCAAAAATTCTCTTTAGAAAGTCAGTAGTGTCCCTAAGGTACGAGGGAAGATTCTGTACTTGTGGTTGCAGGAAATGGTCTACATATACAGAAGTGTTTTAAAAAAGACTGTCTATTGCCACTACTATGGGTCTCCCTGGCGGTGTATTTCTATTCTTGCGAATTTTGGGAAGTAAGTAAATTGAGGGTATCTTTGGTTCAATGTGTTTCAAGAATTTCCATTCATCCATCCCAATTCAACAGTTTCTTTTCCCTCCATTCATCAAGCTGACTGTAATAGCCAGTTTTTATCAACTCATAATTTCTTTGAGTGATCCTGGTGTAACACTCTGTCATTCAATTGTAAATAAGCTTCCTCCATATACATACGTTTGTCCCATAGAACGACCTTGTCAGACCCACGTATCACACAATTTACATTCCCACTCCATTTCTGTATCACCTGTTTGAAAGGGGTGGGTTTAGGTAAAGGGAGGTAAATGTAACTTTGAGGTTTAGGCGTGGGTAGGAGAAAAGGGAAGTAAGGATGATATTAAGGTTTAGGGGTGGGTAGAAGTAAAGAGAAGTTAGGAGTAAAAAAAGGAGGGGGGTGCAAAACAATATATATATGTATCTCAAAACAATATCCTTTCAGGCTTGGAGTGCTGAATAAATTATGCAAAATAGGAAGCAGAGAACTCTGGGTAGTTCCCAAATTAAGGTGGAGAGCAGCTCCTATATAGAGCACCCTGCAACACCAGCGAGACACTGAATCTGCTCACCTCACATGTCTGCTTTTCTAGCAAAGTTTTTAAGCATAGGATTAGCACTGTGCCATCCACGCTGAGCTACACAGGAACAAAGCATTTTTCCATTTATACAGCAAACTTTATTTTCATTTTGTATACAAACATATGTCTGCTGATCATTGCATTACATATAGCGACAGCCACAAAAAAGAAAAACAATCTTGACAGTGACAGCTAAGTGAGTACTCACTTCTTACATTGTAAACTGGGGAGGCGTTCTCATTATACATTGGTAATTATATATCGCAATCTAACGATCAGAGGGTATATCCCAACTTCTTCCGCAGCAACCCGGCCTACCCTTAACACAATAGGTGCCGGCACTGGCAAGGCCGCGTACAGCCTACTCGTGCCTCCGTTAATACAACCTATCCCCGACTTGTCATGTTCTTCACCCGTTTCTTCCTCAGTGGTATTACGGGCCAAATATGCCCGGTATGGGTCCCAAATGTTCTTAGGCTTACAACGTGTGGGCATGAGAGCGTTATAGTTTTCTGAGTGTGTGTTGCAACGAGACAAGTCGTCACAGCATTCTTTTATTGTGGGTGTGGGTCCCCTCATCCATCTCAAAGCAATCCTGCGCTTCACTATTAGGATACCTAGTGCTAGCAATTTGTGTGTGCTTTTAGGGAACTCCTTGGTGTAGCCCAGCCGAGCCTCCAGGGTTATCAAGTTCAGACTTACTCCCGCTATGTCCTGCAGTGCCATATGTACTGCCTCCCAAAACAGTTGAATCCCTGGGCATTCCCATGCCAGATGTGTAAAGTTCGCATCTGTCGCCCCACATCTGGTACACCTGTCACCTTCTCTGTGTCCGCACTTGTACAAACGAGCTGGGGTGTAGTACACTCTCTGCAAGAATTTAAAGTGTAATAGGCGATGCCTGCCATTTTGTGAAATTGTCTTCGTGCTCATGCAGCAATACGACCACTGTTCGTCAGTGACATCTATCTGCAATTTTATGCGCCATTCCTGCAGTGCTTTTATGATCGGGGGGTCTGTATCTGTGTTCGCAAGCGTATACAATATCGATATCATGTGTTGTGGGGATTGCGTACGTAACAAGTACGTTAAGGGGGTATATTCAGGTGGTTCTGACAAGCCCTCCCCTAGTGTTGCTCGAAGTGCATGCCTTGCTTGGAAAAAATGGAATCTTGTGAGCAGAGGGGCACCCTGGGGGTCGTCTGCAGCGTATCTCACTGCCTTACTATCCCATCTTGGAAGCAGTCACCCATAGTGTGTATGCCCAGCGCATGCATAGCTGAAATGAATTCTTTCTCCTTCCTCATTGGCAACCACATGCACATTTCCAGTGGTAATCTAGGGGAAAACAGTGGGGTAAGTCCCCACATGCCGGCAGACCTCCAGAGTAGGCTCCTCTTGCATCCCACCGGGTCTATAGCGTGATAGCGCCTGTTTGGTGTCTCAAAAAGATACTGTGGTAGTGAATAGGGCTCTACCGCCGCTTTCTCGATAATAACTGTGGGCTGTCTGGAGCACCATGTAACCAGTAAAATGCATGCATCTGTTGTGCGGCGCAGTAATATAGTTCAAAGTCAGGGGCACAAAGTCCCTCCGCTGAATAGGGTTTGGTCAGTGTCTCCCACTGCACCTGTGGCTGTTTCCCAGCCCAGACCAGCCGAATCGAGAGAGAGCGCATTGCGCGAAAAAAGGATTTCAGCATTAGAATAGGTACATGAACAAACAAAAAACGTGGGAGTACTATAATTTTCAGGAGTGAGATTCGCCCCAATAAGGACAGCAGCAGACGGATCCATTTTTCAATGGATTCCTATAGTTTATGCATCGCCCTCCCATAGTTCTCGTGAACCACAACCTCCGGGTCAGTGTGAATTTGTATCCCCAAATAACGAGTAGGTTCCGTTGTCCATGCCATAGGGTAAGCGACTTCAATCGGCACAGTGCAGGGGGTCAGAGGGAACGCCACAGATTTATTCCAATTAATACGTAAACCCGAGTGTTGACCAAAACGCTCCACTTCCTGCAGTATGGGCGTTAAGTTCAGCGAAGGCTCTTTAACATATAAAAGTGTGTCATCCGTGTAGGCTGCGATTATCAAATTATACTGAGGGAACCTTAGGCCACGATGCCCATGATATTCGCGCAGTGCGCATGCCAGGGGTTCCGCCGCGAGTGCATACAGAAGAGGGGACAGAGGGCACCCTTGCCTTGAACCTCTTGTAATATGTATTGGCTCTGAAAGCAGCCTGTTCACGCGTACGCGCGCTGTAGGCTTCTCATATAGGACGTCCACCAATTTGATGAAGATCTCACCTACGCCCACCCTTCTCAGCACAGCCCTTAAGAAGCGCCACTCGACTGAGTCGAAGGCCTTCTCCGTGTCCAGAAATATCGCCGCATCCCGCATCTCCGGGTCGATACTGGCCACCGTGCCGAACAGAGTGCGCAAGTTACTTGTTAGCGAACGAGTTGGCACAAAGCCAGACTGCTCGGGAGCTACCACTATGGGGAGCAAGGGGGTTGGCGAGGATTTTTGCAAAGCGGCCGGTATGATGAGCATTGGTTCGGGGGCCTGTCTTTTTTTTAACAGGGTGATCAGAGTGGCCTCTCTCATACTGGGTGGCATTACCCCATCCATAGCCATTTCTTCGAACAAGTTTACCAGATGCGGAAGTAATTAATCAAGATATGCTTTATAAAATGCTGCGGTTAGTCCATCCGACCCTGGGGCCTTGTGGTTGGCCATTGTTTTCAATGCTGCAGTTATTAAAGTAGGGCGTAATGGGGCCATCAAGTGTTCCCTGTGTGAGTCTGTCAGCCACTTCATGGCTATATATGATAAATATTCTTCATCTGAGTCATCGGAGTCGGATGGCCGCATGCTGTAAAGTTCTGTGTAGTAGGTACGAAATCTATCCGCAATTTGTACAGCTCCGTGTAGATGTGTTCCCTGCTCGTCATGCAACTCCAGTACTATGTTTGACCTTCCTGCCGGCCTAGTCAGAGAGGCCAGCGTTGCGCCTGCCCTCTCGCCCTCTCCATACACCCTCGCGTAGCGTATTTCCCCAGATGCACCACTTAGGCTTGTGCTTCATCGTTGTATTCATCTATTCTAGCTCTTATCTGGCCTAGCACTTCAGGTGACGAGTCTGCTGCCGCTTGTCGTTCCAGCCCCGCTAATTCAATTTCAAGTCTTTGTAGGCGCACCCTAATGGAGCGAAGCACTCCAGCATGTTTCGAGATGACCACACCTCTGATAAAGACTTGAAATGTTTCCCATATAGTGGCCATCTTGGGTACACTGCCCAGATTAATGGCAAAATATAGGTTGATCTTCTTTGATACTACCACTCTAAATGCCTCATCTAGCAGTGAATACTGGGGAAACCGCCATGTACGGACCCTGGGCTGAAGGTCGTCTATTTTCAATTGTAATTTAACTGGGGAATGGTCCGAATATGTACGTGGAAGGTGCTCACAAGTTATCACGAATGGTATTAAAGCGTGGGATGCAAGCCAGTAGCCTATACGCGTGTGTATTTCATGTACAGATGAATAGTGTGTGTACTCTCTGCCTTCTGGTGCTCGGCATCGCCATATATCTACCAGGTTGTCAGATTCCGCTGATCCTGCAATTGCCTTAGCAGCCGCTGCAGGGGGGCGCTGTGGGCCTCTAGAGCTATCAAGTGCAGGGGACTGCACGCATTTAAAGTCGCCAGCTCACAGAGTGGGCATTTTTGAATATGTAGTGAGCTTCGTGTGTAAGGCACAATAGAATTGAGGGTTGTCATAATTTGGGCCATACACTCCCACCACCCACACATCCAGGTTACCTTTGCGACAATGCACTATGACGTGCCGACCCTCGGAGTCCGATGCCACTGACTGTATTTTGATGTTAGACCACTGTCTGACCCAGACCAGGACCCCTCTTTCATGTGTAGTAAAGCTGGCTGCCACGCAGGTGCCTTTCATTCTCCTCTGTGTTAACAGTCCTGTGGTAGGCGCCAAATGGGTTTCCTGTAACACTGCAACATCTATGTGATGCCTAAGCAAGTATAAAACCACCTTGCGGACCCTGCGCTGGCCATTTAGTCCCCTGACATTCCAGGCCAAGAAGCTTATTATGTGATCCCCCTGAGTGTTTGTTTGATTATGCCTCCCACTCATGCTTATACAATGAAATGTCTTTTACATTAAGCTCATAGCTGCCTATATAGTTATGATCAACAATAACTGTGCTGCCGCCACACAAAAATGCACGATTTTCTCTCCCACCCCCACCCACGTCGCGCCCCCCAACATTTGACATGATGACATGACCCCCTCCCTCAAAACTTAATCCCCACTACTAATAATAAAGTGTGATACACTGTGGGGCGGTGGATGCCCAACTAACTGCGGTGGACTCAAACATCGCTGCAGTTATTATATTACAAGTTTCGACCCTCCATGGCTGCAACTATTGAATTATAGACCATTGTACTATACCGACTGCTGAGCATCCTGCCATTGGCAGTATAGTATGCAACCCAGAACATGTATCTCCCGCCCTCAGCCGCCCAACTCCCTGGTCTGCCCAAAGAGCGAAGCATCCGTAAGAGTCTTACTCTGAAATCGTTGTGTCACCAGGACCTACAAAGCAATGAAGGAGAGTAGTCTCAATGAACAGTTTCACCCCTGCTAAGATTGTCTCAATTACTTGAGCCCCAGGCTCGCACATGTGGGTATATCAGTCATTTTGGTCCAGTGAACTCACAGAGTTATTGTCCGCTGCAGGGCTTTCAGTTGCCTGAGTATTGATCTGCGCCTTAGTGTAGCCTTTTAGCGCCTGCTGGGCATTACCTGGTCCATAAACACCTTCAACTTCCCGTTGACTGTGACCTTAAGGCGGGCGGGGTAGAGCATGGCATATTCAATGTTCATCTCAATGTTGAGCTTGCGTTTGACGGGCGCAAAGCATTTGTGCGCCTCCTGGACCTGAGGGGTGAAATCCGGGTACAGTGACAGCACAGAGCCCTCATGATTAAGTGATCGGAGCTACCGCGCTCTCCACAGTGCAGCATCTGTGTCCCGGTAATTAAGTATGTGGGCTATGATGGGGCGAGGAGGGGCTCCAGGGGGAGGGTCTAGGTACTAGTGATCGATGTGCCCGTTCCAGAACAAATATTGCGGGAAAGGAGTCACGGCCCGGGAGTGTGGTAAGAAGATTCTTCACATAGAGCTCCATGTTTCCCGTTGTGGTGGACTCTGGAAGCCCCACTATACGCAAGTTGTTGCGCCTGGAGCACGCTTCAAGGTCCTCTGCTTTCGCCTGCAGCAACTCCACGAGTTTCGCCACCTGCTTTTGAGAACCAGAGGCCTCGACGTTATGGTCCTCGATTTCTGAGACTCGCCTCTCCACCATGTCAATTCTTTCAGCCTCTCCGACATGCGGTCCATGCGGTAGGAGAGGGAGTAGATCTTCCCATCAGTGGTGGTCAGGCTCTGCTGCATGGCTTCCAGAATATGTCGCAGGTCCCCTCCTGTCTCCGAACTAGATGCGCCCTGTTCCCCCAAGTCAGTGTCCGCGCCATCCTCTCTGAGTCTAGTGGATTTACGCTGGTCAAATTGTAATTTAGATTGGGTTTTATCAGGCTTCCCCATGATATAATTATATGCTCAACGCCCAGGCCTATGGCTTACATGTGCGATGAGAGGCCTCTGTCACAAGCTGTCCCGACTTTAACTTCCAGTCCAGCGTCTCGAGGGGTGGGCACACCGGGTCTTGGTGTTCAAAGACTTCGATACCTGCCTGTAGCCAGGCTCACCGATTGGCAGCCCCAAGAGTGTCTCTCTCGTCTCCACTGTGGCTGTATAGCTTCAATTGTGAGGCCCCTGCCCTCCTCCTGCTATCCGACTGCGATGTGCTGCAACTACGATGAGGGGGCAGAAATGATACCAACTCCGTAGTAGAGGAGAGGGCGTTCTGTTGCTGCAGCCTCCCGGGGAGAACAGGAATTTAATGCAGAGCTGCGGGCGCGAACGGGCAACAATGCAAAATGGCACCGCTCAGTGCGTCATAACCGTTGCGAGTGAAATTATGGCAACGGGGAGAGCACCGGGGTATTCCATCCGGTCTCCACCGCAAAAACGAAGTTTGGCAGAGTAGACCCTCCACGCCCCAACAGGATCAGACCGCCGGCCCCTTCACACTCACCGCGTCGTTGCGTCTGAGCGTGGCCCGGGCCTCTACTCGCCGGGAAACTCCACTAGCCGATCACCCCCGGATGCGCTGCTATGTCACGGGCCTCCGCGCTGTAGCCTGATCATGCCTGCAGGCGGCCGCAGGAAGCCGGCCCAGTCTCTCTGCCTTCACCTCGATGGGGCTCCTCTCGGGTGGCGTAGGCCGCTACGCTCTCTATGCCGGCACCTCCGATGTAGCCGGCCCGGATCCTCGTATCGCCTCACGCCTTCTAAGATCCGCAATTTGCTGGTGGTATCGCACTGCCAGTGACTAGCGCTGTCTACTAGTCGTAATGTTCGGCGTTTATGGCCATAGATGGAGCAAATATTAACAGGATTGCAGCGGTGTGTGTAGGAGCTCGGTTACATTGCGGCCATCTTGAGGCCAGGCAAGCGCCGCCCCAGCAAAATCTTTAAGCATAGGATTAACAAACTGCTTTTGTCATTTTACAGCTCTGCATGGATAGCACTTTGTTAATCCTATGCTTAAAGATATTGCTGTATAAATGGTAAAAGGCTTTGTTCCCTTCTAGCTCTGTGTGGATGGCACTGTGTTAAAAAAAGGAAAAACAAAGAAATTCACCAGTTAAAATTAGCAGCGCCAACTATAAGTTGTGCCCCAACCATGCACTACTTATGACCTCACATATTACATCACTCTGGACATGTTCTATGACATCATTTATGCCAACACTAATGACATCACTGATGACATCATCCAATGAGTGTGTTTGTTTTATAGTTTACATAGTGGCGGGTAGCTACCATATTACTTTTCTACCTCATTTTGATTAGCCTGTGTCCAGCTAATGCGTGTAAGTGTTTACAAAATGCATGTGCTTTGCATGCATCATAGGTGTGTAGAGGTATTGAACTTGTTATAAATCTTTGTATTCAACTCTGTTTTCAGATAACTGTTTTGTCCACACAAGGAGCATGCCCGCCTCCTCTTTATTTTAAATTGGCCCCGGGGAATGGGGTACCCGGGGCTTCCTCTAAATGTGTTTAAGCCTCCCACCCCGGAGGATATTGGCTTTTTTTTTTTGTAGACCGATTTTGTGGATTTTCAAATATCAACATGTTATGATCATCAAGGGCAGTACCATGAATATAAGTAACATATTATGGCCATTACAGATTGATCATCTGTGTCAACTTGCAATTCCCTCCCCATATTACTCACCCACCTTCCTGGTCACTTTCATGAGTCTATAACTCGATCAGCTGTATCCCATGCGGAAATCTCATTACAACACTTATAAAGCAGTTAACAATAGGAGCCTCAAGCCAAACTCGTAGCATACCATCAAGAGGAAGGAAATCGGGTTCATGAGTGTGCCAGTCATACCAGTAAAGGGCCACTTCTTAGAGACTTCCTGGGAATGTCACTGGCGACGAGGTTTCACGGTTTTTTATACTGTCTTCCAATGCCTTTGAGGTTCTAGCCATATCCAAGGACCCACATCCTTGCCTAGCTTCCCGAAGCAGTACTTCACTCTCATACCCTGCCCATCTCTCAAGCTTTGCTCTCTGTGCTATACCTCTATTCGGGGCCCAATCGCTGGTGATTTCCATTTTTGCCAGAATAAATGCCAAATCTTGAAACCTACTCGTGGCTTTGGTATTAGTAGTATGCGGAAACAAGCTTAATAAGCAGTGCCCCGGCGTGCAAGGTACCTCTTTTGAGGTAATATCCGCAACTGTGTTCCTGGTTTCTCCCCAATGCTCTGTAAGTAGCGGGCAAGTTCACATCATTTGTAGGAATTCCGCTCCCACATCTAGGGCACACTACTCCCTTAGTGTGAAAGTGCCTATTGAGTCTTTTGCGGTGAGGTAGGCCCTATGTAAGATACAGAAGTTAATTAATTTGAAACTAGCATTTCTCGAAACCTTGGAGATCCTTTCCAATATAGTCGCCTAGTCACCCTCCGGTATAGGGACTCCAAGGTCATCTTCCCATCGGGTCCATAAGTCGTTAAGGGGCAGCAGCTCGTCTTCCCGAATTGCTCTTTGTAAGCAGGTGACCGCCTTATAAGTGCCTGAGGAGGTGACTATGTATTGACAACTCAGTTGACAAGGTGGCTCAGTGAGGCCAGTCCGCCAGTGTCTGCAGATCGTGGCCATCACTGCTTCATTGAGTAAGAATTGACCCTGAGGCAGCTTGGATGATAATCGAAATTCCCCAAACGGGAGGAGTGCCTCCCCTTGGAACAAGTCTCCCACCCTTGAGGCGCCTGCCTCTGTCCTCTCCATGAGGCCCAGCCAGTCCCCCCATGTGGCAGTACCTTCAGCATATGCAAAGGTATGTCTGGTGAGTATGGGATTCGTACCAGAGTCCTCTGCAAGCACCTAGCCCAACTGCTCTCTAACACCTGAAATTCAGTGGTATCATTCCCATGTTGATGTCTCAGTAGTACTCTGATCAGTTGGGGGAGATCCGGTCGAGAATTTATCACTCGACCTGGTGTCTGTCTGCCGGCCTCCCATTGTATTAGCCACTGGAGCTGCACTGCAAGGTAGCAAGATTCAAAGTCTGGAACAGCTAGTCCTCCCTCCTCCACATTCCTCTGCAACAGATAAATGTAATAATTATGTCGAGCTCCTTAAATAGTGCTCGGGGAATCCACACCGCAGCACCACAGAGAAGTTCAGCAACTGGGAAAGTGCTATCATTTTGAGCAATGCACGCGTCCTGCTATGGAGAACGGAAGCGTCTTCCAAAAGTCAATGTTCATTCTGAGCGCCATAATTCCCTTCCCGATATTTCCGTCTAATAAGTCGGTCTGTGTGTGGTATTTGTATGCATTGTATGTATTGTAGGCATCTTGGTTCCCACTGCAGTAACTCTAGTCCCTATGGAGGGCCCCGATTCCCGATAGTCTGGAACTGTCGCAATTTCTGCCAATTGACCTTTATACCTGATAGAGACCAAACTTCTCTAATAACCGCCGAGCCCCTGCCAGGGTCCTCATTGTGTTCTGGAGGAATATTAAGAGGTCGTCCCCGTACAGGGCGATGTGATGTGTCTGCCCAGAGACCTCTATCCCCTGGTAGCTGTCCCCTGTACTAACGTAACCTGCCAGTGGCTCGATTGCTAGTGCAAAGAGCTAAAGGAACAGGGGCATCTCTGTCCAGTCAATCGGCCCACCTTGTAGCTCTCTGAGACATACCATACCGTGTGAACTCTGGCTGTGGGGTCTGTGAAAAGTAATAGAGTCCAAGTTCGGAAACTGCACCCCAACTGGAAGTTCTCCATTACACCATAGAGAAAGTCCCACTCTAAGCTGCCAAAAGCTGTCTCTGTCTACAGCGAAGATCGCTGCTGTAGCGTGATCTTAAGTTTCATCCTGTAAGAGCCTCAACAGTCTCCTAATATTGAGCGCGGTATTGCGACTGGGGATAAACTCCACTTGATCATGGTATGCCAATTTTGTCAATTGTGGGAGAAGTCTGGTAGTGAGAATCCGGCTAAAGATTTTATAATATATGCTGAGCATCGATAACGGCCAGTAGGCTTTCATATCAGTTGTAGGTTTCCCTGGCTTTAGCAGTGGTACTACCAGCGCCTCCCGAGTGGAGGTCGGCAAGAGGCCCGTATCTTTAGCCACTTTGTACAATTCCACCAATCTAGAGGCCAGCTCGTCCACATAGGTGGCCTAGAGCTCAACCGGGAACCCATCCGTTACAGGCACCTTGCCTCATGCCAAACTTTTTATAGCTGACCGGACCTCTTGTAATGTTATGTCTCCAACTCCCCCCCCCGCCCCCCCAACTCCTTTGCCTCCTCAAGGGAGAGTGGTCAGGAGAGGCAATGGTGCCAGAAATTCACTAATTTCATGACCTGCATGTTCGGAGGCACTCGTGTATAGTGCAGAATAGTAGGTGCCGAATTGGCGGGTAATATCCCCCCTGTCTATATAGCCTTGTTACCGTGGGCAGTTGTAAGTTCCACTATAGCTGATCCATGTTTCGTGGGGTTAGCGAGCCAGGCCAGTAGCGAACCAGTGCAGTCAAATTCTGCATGGGTTTGGATCATGTATGCTCTGTAATCGAAACATGTCAACTTCTCGACATGCTTCGCCACCGTCTCCTTACCATCTAGCAGGGATTGTTGTAAACCTGGGCGCCCCGGACGTTGTCTTTCTAATTCCCTCAGCTCTCCCTGTGACACTTTGATATCATTCAGCAGGGTGCCCCTCACTCCCACTGATAAACACTTCCCTCTGAGCACTGTTTTGAACGCGTCCCACTCCACTTGGGAGAAGAAGCCATTCCACTGTTATCCTCAAAATACTTTCTAATGGAATCCCGAATGGTGCTACAAAAGACCGGTTCCTCTAAGGATTCAGTTTTGTCTCCACGTGGCTTATCCATTCCCATCGCAAGTGAGGAAGGACCGACTTGTGGTCCGATATGTTTGTAGTGAGGTATTCGACTTAATGCATCAGGCCATGTATTTCTAGGATGCAAAGAAACGTGTCAAGGTGCACATGGCGTTCGTGAAGATCCAAGAAGAAAGAGTAGCCCCTCTCCAGTGCATGTGTCTGGCGCTAGTTGTCAGTCCGTCCCCACTGTTTTTGCCAGTCCAAGAATAGGTGGTCCACCCTGAAAGTCGGGGAGTCCCGCAGTTGGGGCGGGGTGGGAGTGGTCTAGTATTGGATCTGCTACACATTTGTAGTCCCCGCCCATAATCACTGATTGTACTAGGCAGGGGGCTAAAGACCTCAATAAATCTGCAAGGAATGTCCCCTGTTCTACATTCAGAGCATAGATATTGATAAGCGCTATATCACAACCCTCGAGGCAGCCCATTGGTTGATCGAATGGCCAGGTATTCAGCTTCTTGTGGAACTCAGGAAGTGAGGAGGAGACTTGTATGCTGTGGTAGTTCATTCCAGGTCCTCCTGCTTCGCTTTTGTGAATGCAGGGGGTTTGTGAGAGTGAGGCTGAGCATAGGTGTATCGCTGGCTGTTGAAAGTGTATTCGGCTGTTAAGGTATGCTGGTCCAGTGTTAAGCAAGGGTTATAAAGTGTGTGCGAGGAGTTTAAATTTGCTGCATTTGTGAATGGGGAGCCAGTGGAGCTCTCTGAGGTGAGGAGAGATGTGGGTGCGGCATTGGATGTTCAGGATGAGTCTTGCGGCGGCATTCTGGATGGTCTGGAGTCCGTGTTTGAGCTGCTTGGAGATTTCAGTGCGTTGCCGTAGTCGAGTTTGCTCATGATGAGTGGCTGCGTGACTGTTCGTCTGGTGTTCTGTATCAGCCACACAAAGATCTTTTGAGACGTGCATAGGATATGGAAGCAAGCAGTGCTCACTGCGTTGACTTATCCTGTTATCTTGAGCTTATCGTCCAGGGTGATCCCCAGGTTTCTGGCGTGGTCGGTGGGTATAGGTATGGTCCTAGCTCCGTTGGCCACCAGTGGCATCCCATGGGGAGGTCAGATCCGAAGAATAGTACTTGTTTTGTCAGAGCTGAACTTCAAGCAGTTGGTTCTAATCGATTCTGCTACCATGGTCATGCAGTTGATGAAGTTGGTTCTGGTTGGGTTAGTGTTGTCAGTCAAGGAGAGGATGAGCTGAGTGTCGTCGGCATAGGAGATGATGTTGATGCCTTGGGATCAGATAATGTTGGTGAGTGGTGTCATGTAGACGTTGAACATGGTAGAGCTGAGGGGCGATCCCAAGGGGACTCCACAGATCAGGTTCTTGGACTCCCATGTGAAGAGTGGAGGTCTGACTTTTTGGGCTCTTCCTGTGAGGAAGGAGATGCCGATCTTGTGGAGTCTTCTGATGAGTGGGTTGTGAGATACTGTATCAAATCCTACAGAGAGGTTGAGCAAGGTGAGGACTGCTGTACCTCCTCGGTCCAGGATGGTCTGGATGTCGTCGGTGGCTGCGGTGAGGACTGTAACGGTGCTGAGATTTTTTCTGAATCTTGATTGAGTGTTGTGCCACTGGCAATCGGTTCTGGTAGCATTCCAACCCACCATGCACCTGACATTAGATCGAGCCATATGCAAATCAGTATTGGTCCTGCTCCAATAGGAACAGTCCAGCGTGAACAGCCAAGGTAGGTCATTTCTGAACCGGAACACAAACAACCCAAGGCCAGTTTCGGCCTGATTGGGCCACTTCATTCGACTTAACTTCAGAGCTCTCTCTCGTATTCCACCAGAGGACTTCAGGTGCAAGTTGAGAATGTCATACCACACCGTGTTGAAAATTGTAGATAAGTAAAGGAGGATCAATGTACTTTTTTGACAATGAAGCGTGCTAGACAGCAGTTCTGAGCTTATGTCCATTAAGATCCTTTCAGTACGTCTGCATGGTCTGAAGCCATACTAGTAATAATTGAAGAGGTGACTATGTTCAAGGTGGGCATAGAGTCGTGAAATTACCACAGTTGCAAGAATCTTTGCAGTACATGATCAACTTGAGGTAGTTCTGTATTTCACCAGGATTTTTGGACCACGATGTGTTTAGCTGTGCTGGCCTTCATTTTGAGTAAGAGCCTTGAAGTTCTCCAACATTTGATCTTTTCATGCTTGAATCATTCCCTGTCGTTGAAGAGGGAGTTCCACAGTAACTTTACAATAACAGTAGAAGGCACTGCCTGCTTGAAAGTCTCTAGAGCACTGTCACTTTAGTAGTACATTCACCTCATGCGAAAAGATCCGATCTCCAACCAATGAGGTAAGTCTCCTCATACTCATCCCTTCCACTGGCCATCTCACCTCAAATTACTCCTGCACATCATGTGGCAAGTGAGTCCAGGAGCTTTGCTCTCTTCCCTCAAGCAGACAAGTCTTTACTTTACTTCAGAAAATTTATTTTCGAGCCATGTGTGGCTGTAGATACAAGTGCTTAGCAGAATCCCAACATCTAGTGTTGGGCTCGGATGTGTGCAAGTTGTTTTTTTCCGAAAGAAAGTCTTTCGAGTCACGAGGTATAGACACTTCTTGTAGGAAGCTGGATCTGTATATGGTATGCCACTAGGTGGTTATACTGTCCACAGATTCCCCAAAAGTGCACAGGGCTCAATGTAAACCCAAAGTGCTCTATTAGTGGTACTGTGGGTGAGCAGCCTTAGGCCTAACAAAGAGGAGTTTAAGACATTTATTGCACAACATTGACCAATAATAGACACACGACTCAAAAAGGAGATCCACACCAATTTTATAAAAATAAGCTTTGTTTGAGTTTTATTTTAAGAACAAGAACTTCGCAAGAAGGTCATTAATTTTTTCAGGAAAGATACTTTAGCCTTTTAAAAGTCGACAGTACAATTTTTGAACAGTTCAATGTTATCCTGTGGAGGAAAACAATAATGTGGTTATACTGCCAAGTATACGACTTGCAGTTCCAGTCTTCAGGTCAACAAGGGGTAAGGGTCAGGTGAGCACCAAAACTGCACCACCAGCGGCACAGGGGCGGCCGGGTGTAGAGGTCAAAATCGAAGTTCGGCCCAATGCATTTCTATGGAGACTGGGGGTGCTCGAAGCCACACTGCTTGAAGGTAGGTAAATCTTTGGGGGTTAGAGCAAGCACAGGGACGGCCACAAAGCAGCACCAAACATACGCCACCAGCGGCACAGGGACAGTGGGGTGCAGAGTGCAAATACAGCGTTGGGCGCCCAGTGCTTTTCAGTGGAGGACTTGCTTCAGACAAATAGGCTGCAGGCATTGCACCGGAGATTGCAGGAGGGAGACTAGTGACAGCAGAGGTAAGCAGAGATGTAGGGGTTCGTATGGGCACCATTGATTCAGCTCACCAAGGCCCAGGGGCTTCGGGTGCAGGGGGGACTTTAGATGTCGGATTCTTCTTACCGGAGACGGTCGCGGTCAGGGGGAGCCTCTGGATTGAGGCGTCGTCCTGAAGTCCAGGAGTGGTCAGCCAACGCTGGACTTGAGGTCAGGATCGCTGGGGACCTGTTATGGGTTGGTGGGCCACCTGGACAAGGGCCGAAGGCGTCGAGTGCAGAGTGAGCAGCACTCGCGGATCCGGAGGACACTGGAGTCCTTTGTGTAGGTTTCTTGGGGACAGAGCTGCTGTCCTTGGGAGTCTTTGGTATTTGTCAAAGGGCAGGCAGTCTTCCTTGGGTTCTGGAAGTCACTGGCTGCAGGACAGGTGTCGTCTTCTTCGCAGGGTCTTTGAAGCTGGAGACAGGCCAGTAGGGTGGGGCTAAGTCAGTAGTAGTCTTCAGGCTTTGCTGCACGATATCTTTTTGTCCTTCTTAGGTCAGCAAGGAACTAGTTTCCAGGTCTGGGGAAGTCACCTAAATGCTAAATTTAAGGAGGTTTTGGGGGGTAGCAGGTAGAGCCAATCAGCACCTTACCTGGGGTGACTACACCCTCAGTTATGCCAGCCTCCTGTGGGAGGGGGGCATAGATCTAGCTCTGATTGGAGGGGTCTCCCCATCTTCAAGATGGCGGGAACTGAAAGATGTGCTTCGCCTCTCCCACCTTAGGGGTGGGGTTGACAGAGGTGGGCACACCTCCTGTTCTCCTACGTTTTCCTGCCAGTTTTCCCGCCCAAAGTGGGGGTGTAAACCAGTGACTGTCATCTGCTGCTAGCAGCAGAGGCTGGGGTGTTGCATTACAAAGGCAGCAGGCCTTTGAAGCTTCCCTCTCGAGCACTGTGCCCATCCTGGGGGAGGAGATGTGACACCTCTGCCCAGGATGTGCATTGTTTCTGGTCCCAGAGAGCAGAGGCTCTCGACCCAGGGGTCCAGAAACATGCCTGGTGGTGGCAGGCTGCCTACAGCCAGTCTTGACCACACCAGGGCTGGTAGGTTTTCAGGGGGCACCTCGGAGGTGCCCTCTGAGTACATGGTTCAATAAATCCCATACTGGCATATGTTTGGTTTTATTGAGAGGGGTAGTTTGGTACCAAATCCTCCTGTGTTCAGTGAAGTCACCATGGTGCTGTGGATCTCGAGTTATCGAGTTTCCAGCCCATGTACTCTCTATGGCTTCCCTGGCACTTACAATAATAAGGAATAGACCCTAATATTGTGGGGGCATATCTGCTCATGCAGATATGCTCACACCTGGAATATAGTGCACCCTGCCTTGGGGCTGGTAAGGGCTGCTAGAGAGGTGACATATATATCTCAGGGAGTGCTAGTTGGCATGGCACACAGGCTGTATGTCATGTCGACTTTGTCATTTTGTCTGCACCAGGCCATGCATGCTACAGTGGCAGTCTGCAGTCCCGATGCCCTAGGTACCCATGTACCATTTACTAGGGACTTACAGGGGGCCTGAAGGGCCAATTGGAGAATTGTTTTTAGAGAAGAAGCACTGGCATAGGGGACCTGGTTGGCAGGAACCCTGTGCACTACAATCGAAACCACATCAAGTACCAGGCACAAAATGGTGGCTAACCATGTCAAAAGAGGCCCTTTCTCACACTCCTTCTCTTGCTGGTAATGCGCATGATCCTCAACTCCATTGTTGGATTGTTTTCTTCTGCGGTCAGGTTCGGACATGTGCCCCTCAGTATTGTTTAGACGGTGGATCTTTCTTTACATTAGTTCAGTGCATCAACGTCGAATTCGTCCAGACCACTTGGGCCTTTGCTGCGGAATTTCTCTTTGGTGTTACTTACAATAGCTGTCCACTCAGTGATGGAACATGAACCTTTTCGTTTTTGTCCTCGGTGCCACGCCAAATTTTCACACACCGATGTAACTTGTTCCTTTCCCCCCCCGAGCACGAGGAAGTGACCTGTGAGGCCTGCAGGTCTTTCCGATCAAAGATCAAAAAGCTTGACGCTTAGAGAGGTCTCGACGCAGTACTGAAGACACACCAGACCTCTTCGGTTCGGAAGATCCAGAACAGGAGGTACAGGCCCGCGCCAAAATCACATAATGAAACACCCAGACACTGGCTGTATCATTGCAAAACCTCCTCATTCAGTGGCACAATCGGCAAAGAGACACTTGTCTTTTGAGTAAGCTTTAGAGGTTCCCATTCCTCCAAAAAAGAAGAAAAAGGAAGACAAGGCTATGAGCCCACTGCACATCAGCCTACCATCAGTGCCTGCTGCGCACCACATTCCATCACCACTGCTTTTGCCTGTTCGCCCCACAGCAGACTCACTTGAGGGTTCCCTACATTCATACACAGGGGACGAGGGGACGAAGGTCATTGTTTCATCCCACCACAGGATGATCCGTTGGACTTGTTTGATGCAGATCCACCAGCAAATACAGACGCAGATCTCTATCCAGCCAAACCCTCCCCCCTGATGACACTACCACCTACCTTGAACTCGTAGGTAAGCCACTACATTACACAAGGTCCCACTACACATAGACTTTAGAGGATGATTCTTTCCGTGAAACCTTCTCCTCTAATCAGAATTGGGTACAATATCTGCCAATGCTTAAAGGCATGCTCAGACACACACCTGATATTTTCAACTACCCTGTCAGGTCACGAGTCATCACACCCAAGGCTGACAAGAAATACAAACCGTCACCCAATGACCCTACATACATTAAAGGGCAACTCCCACTTGATTCGTTAGTGGTGAGCACAGCCCATAAAAGGGCTAACAATCAAACATCTGGTGAGGTGCCCCACCAGATAAAGAGAGTGGCTGCACAATCTACCAGCCATTGGAGAATTGCAAACTCCATTGGCCTCATCCCACTAAGACAGGGCACATTGGGACGAAATGAAGGGCATTCTCCAACATCTTCCTGAGGAACACAAGAAGAGGGTGTATCATATTGCCTCTCAGGGAAAGTTAATTTCAGACACCACGTTTCGCTGTGCCTTCGATGCAGCTGACACCGCACATAGAGACATAAACTCAAGTGTCCTCCTTTGGAGACATGTGTGGCTCTGAGTCTCAGGTCTTAAACCATTGGGGCATTGCAAACTCCATTGGAGCGTGGCTCCTTTCACCGATCGTCTTATCATGAAGGATTCAAACCTACCTCCCCTAATACCGCCACCTCCTATTATAAAACCCGTGCTCAAACATCCTCCCCAAGGTGATATTACAGGGGCAATAATTCTGGAGGTAGAGGTAAGGGCGGATTCACCAAACCTGCCGCTACCACCACCAAACCTTAACTTATCAAAAAAAAACTACCCCCACACACGAGAATCCCACAACACATTTTGGGGTCGACTACAACGGTTCTTTGCCACCTGAAGGGACATCACCTCCGACCAGTGGGTGTTGGATATTATCCAGCATGGTTATTGTCTGGAGCTCACTTTACACCTCCAAACATTTCACCTCGCAAGCACAAACTCCTAACAGACCATCAGCAGTTGCTCACAGAGTAAGTTCAAGCACTTATTAAAAAGGGGGGGCCAAAGAACCCATGCCATTACACCAGCAAGTCACAGGGGTCTATTCACTCTACTTGCTTATTACCAAAAAGATCGGGTTCTTAAGGCCAATCTTAGACCTCTAAACCGATACATTCTCTCAGAGCACTTCCACATGGTTACTCTTCAAGATGTAATTCCGCTACTACAACAAGGCGACTTCATAGCTGCACTCGACCTAAAGGATGCCTACTTCCACATTCCAATTCACCCTGCACATCACGAATACCTCAGATTTGTATTGAATGGCGAACACTTCCAATTCTGAGTGCTCCCATTCGGGATCACTACAGTCTCCAGGGTTCATCAAATGTCTTGCAGTAGTAGCTGCTCACCTACGCAGGTAAAACACACGTTTTACGATATTTAGACGACTGGCTCATCAAGAGCACAACTCGTCAGAAGTGTTTTCAACACACACAAGCCACAATAAACCTACTTCTCCAACTGAGTTTTACCATAAATGCAATCAAATCCCACCTCCAACCCCTACAAATATAGTCTTACCTAGGAACCATCCTCAATTCACAACAGGGGATAGCTTACCCCAATGCTGCCCGGATTCAATACTTCATGGCGCGCTCTCCCCAGTTTTCATCCTCATAACGGTGAGGACAGTTATACTTCTCCTAGGCACCATGGCTTCATGTATAGCCATAGTAACTCATGCCAGACTGAAGATGCATCGGTTACAAAAGTGCTTAACACATCAATGGACTCAAGCAGAGGGTCAACTGGAAGATCTAGTGTTGAAGATCTGCAGTGGTGGAATACCTACAAACTCCTAAAAAGACGGCCTTTCCTAGACCCAGTTCTAGGAACCGTAACAAAGGACGCCTCCCTCACGGGTTGGTGGTACGCATTCACAGGTTCTAACTGTTGATGGACACTGGATAATCGTTCAAACACATCTCCATATCAGTCACCTAGAGTTGCTAGCTGTTCATCTAGCGCTCAAAGCTTTCCTTCCCTACCTAATTGGCAAGGTAGTCTTGATCAAAACAGACATGACTGCCATGTATTATCCTTAAAAACAGTGGGGCACCAGGTCCTCTCAGCTCTCATCTAGCCCAGAATATATGGAGGTGGGTTCTCCAATACAGCATTCACCTGTTAGCGGCGTACCTCCCGGAAGTGGACAACGACTTTGCAGATCTCAGCTGGAGGCGCAACAAGTCCACGAGTGGGAGCTCAACCCGCAGGTCCTCTTCTCATTCTTCCAGCATGGGGGTCATCCAGCATGGGGTGCCATTTTTGGCACAGCAGAAAACGTCATATGCCCAAACTTTGCCTCCCGGTTTCCACTCCTACAGTAAAGGGGCAACACACTATGGATGAGTTGGTCCGGGATATTTGCTTATGCTATTCCAACTTTCCCACTGCTTCTGTTTGTCGTTGACAAACTTCGGCAGGCATCCTGGTGGCTCCCACATGGACGCGACAACCATGGTTCACCACACTCGTAGAACTGTTGGTAGTTCCCGACCTTATCACGCAGAACCATGGAGAAGTGAGACACCCCGACCCCAGGTCCCTCTACCTTGCGATCTGGCTCCTGAAGTCCTAGAATTTGCTTACTTAAATCTACCACAACCTTGTATGGACATTCTCAAAGAAACAAGAAGACCCACTTACTATGGCCTGTTATGCTGCTAAGTGGAAAAGATTTTTTCACTATTGTTATTCCAAACACATTGATCCTCTAGGGGCCAAAGTTCAGGACATCGGCTGTTATTTGTTTCATTTACATTCCTCTGGTCTAGCTTTTGCATCTGTATAGCTACACCTAGCGGCAGTAGCCGCATATCTCCAAAACAGACAGCACACTTCTCTATTCAGGATAACAGTTATTAAAGCCTTCTTAGAGGGTCTCAAAAGAGTCATTCCTCCTAGGTTACCACCAGCTCCCACTTGGAATCTTAATATTGTGTTAACAAGGCTAATGGGTCGTCCATTCGAGCTTCTACACTCTTGCCCCCTCCATTTTTTATCCTAGAATGTAGCATTTTTAATTGCTATCACTTCACTCAGACGTGTCAGTGAGCTTCAGGCACTAACTTTAGAAGAACCCTTCTTTCAACTACATAAAGATTGAGTGGTACTGCGTACCGATCCTAAATTTCTTCCAAAGGTGGTATCTCAATTCCACCTAAATCAATCTATCATATTACCAGTATTTTTCCCCAACCTGAATTTGCGGAAAGGGCTCTACACACTTTAGATGTAAAAGGGCTCTCGTACTATACTGATAGAAATAAATCATTTAGAAAAACACAGCAATTTTGTTGCCTTTTCAAAACTACATGAAGGAAGGGCCATTTCTAAATTTGCCATTCACTTTGGATTGTCAAATGCATCCAAACCGATTTTGCTAAAACTAAAAGAACTCTACCTAACTCTCCAAGAGCTCACTCGACTTGCAAAAAAGGAGCTTCAATGGTCTTCTTATGAAACATACCTATGACTGACATATGTAAAGCAGTAGCATAGGCTACTCCGCATTCATTTACAAAACATTACTGGTTAGATGTCATGGCTCTTAAACAAGCTAATGTGGGCCAAGTGGTTCAACGTACACTATTTCAAACAACTGCAACCTCCACAGGTTTGTCACCTCTTATGGAGAACTGCTTTACGGTCTATGCTGAGCATTTCAATCTACAGCCACACATGCCTCGAACGGAAAATGTAACTTACCCAGTAAGCATCTGTTCGTGGTATGTAGTGCTGTAGATTCACATGCGCCCACCCTCCTCGCCGGAAACCTCTATTGGTTGCATTTACTTATATATTACATTCCTTTTGTATGGTCATTTCACTAAACTACACTATCCTTCACACTCCATCCGCTACTGCTTTACCGAAAACAATCTAACAATGGAGTCGAGGACCATGCGCATTACAAGCAAGAGGAGTAGTCACTATACCGCATTACTTGAAAGACTTTCTTAGAAGAAAAACAACATGTTTACATCTAAGTCCAACACTGGATGGCGGGGTTATGCTAAACATGTGAATCTACAGCACTACATGCCATGAACGGATGCTTACCGGGTAAGTAACGTTTTCCTTTAAACCTTTCCTTAGTTTATGCGTGCCAAAGTTATTCACAAGTATGTCTGGATTAGGGAAAAATGACTGGATTGGACATGGAAAAGGTGTCAAAAAGGAGCTTTTTAAGGTAAGTGATTCTTGTGGGGAAATGGGTTTTTACTGATTAATTGCTCAAAATGTGCTTATTGCTTTAGCCAGATTCTAACTCAAAGTGCTTCAAGATTTGCACATCATTTTCCACCAAAATCCCCAGTGACCGTTAAGGAAGGATTTTGAGGTGGCTACAGAAGACAAGGCTGCTCCAAACCCTTCTTCAGGGGTTTAGTCTGGGTCAGGTTCACAACCAACTAAAGAGAAAAAAATTGCTGCTCTGAAGCTTAAAAAAAGCATGCTTCCTGCAAATGAATCCGCCTCCACCTCATATCAGCCCAAAGAAAAAGTGAACAAAAAGGGTCCTAAAAATATTGATGAGGCTTCCTTCTCCTGACCATAAACAAAAGAAGAGAAAGACTTCACCATCCATGCCTCACCATCGTCGTGTACTACTGACGATGCCTCACTGGATGGGAAGGAAAGTTTCTTCAGCAAAGCAACTATCTCCAACTGCATCCCTCACAAATCTGATCACTTTGCCAAGTACTTTACTTATCGAGTTTTGTATACCCCAAACTTGACCTGAAGGTATCAGAGTGCTTCACAGTTTGCATGGCAGCTATTACATGAAGTACAGTTGGAGTGCATATAAATACATAGTGAATGTATGTAAACGAAGTCGACGAAAGACATTACGGTAAGTTAACGATATAGATTTGAGGTAGATACGTTATATATACGTTTCAGCTTCCGCCTTCCTCAGGTAGTACAAGATGGTTTGCTCAGTGGCTGCACAGATGACACAGCTGAATTTTCAAAAAGCATCATGAGTGAAGATTCCATTTGGAATGTGGAATCAATGCAGTCCTGAGAGCTCTTGAGATATGCAGTAATCCGGTTGTATTATCAGTAATGTTCAGTCCATCTTGATGCAGTGATTTTAAACGGTACATCCAGAAGTTTTCTCTGGATTCCAGTAGTTCTTTCTTTGAGACATGTTCCATGGGGAAAATCTTCAAATCTGATAGTAAATGATCCACAAGGTTAAAATGATTGGCTACAGGCTGGTCAATTTTCTTATTAATTATTGCCGATTTGTGGTTCCTGAATCGTGTACGGAGGTCATTCACTGTTTGGCCTACATATTGTTTTTTACAGCTTTGTCGTTGGCACTGAATCACATAAATAATGCATGTTGAGCGACATGTAAGATGCTGTCTTATTCCATAGGTCCTTCTCGTAACAGAACTAGTTACTGATGATGTTTGTAAAAGGTATTCACACGTGATGCACCTTTTAGAGTCACAGCAATGAACCCCTGCATTTGTTACAACTTGCTTGAGTTCAGCTCTCACAATAAGAGATCGTAAATTTGGAGCTCTGCGGTAAGCAATGACTGGCGGTTTTGGAAAAACCTTTTGCAATTTTTACAAGTAGATATTATATTTCTGTAGTTGGGAGCTGATGGATGATAGTCAACCACAAATGGAGTTCTGTCACTTTTGTTTCTGCCGTTGGTATTCCAAATAAGTGCTTCTCTGGGTAACTGCAAAGACTTGTCAATTTCCATTCTTGGATATTTTATTTCTTTGTGACTCATTGTATCCTTTGGGATCCAGATTTTTGCCCTGGCTGGCTGTTGTTTTCTTGTGATCCTTCATCTTCAAGTATATATATATATATATATATATATATATATATATATATATATATATATATATATATATATATATATATATATAATCCGCTTCACCTTTTCAACAGAAACTCACGGCACCATAGACGTTATGTTTCTTCTTTTATTAAGTACTGTTAATCACGATAGTGCAAACACACAGACGGATGGTATAACGGTCTACGCGTTTCGGCTCCCAGCCTAATACTGGACCATAGAGTCCCTGCTTCTAGAACGTCTTTTTTAAAGTGCCCTTGTGCATTAACCCCTCATTACTGTTTATTGCATTACTAGACTGCAAGTCTTCACTCTTAAGTATTGGCAACCTTTCAACGCCTGTTTTATATATCTGTAAAGTACATTTTGCATGCTCATATCAGCAAATTCCTCCCTTATGGCAATAAGGTGTTGGCAAAAGTTCAACTGCATTATAGTAACGTATGCAGAGGATTAGCAAATATAAAGTTAAAAAAACAATTTATATTTGGAATAATTGATTTTATGCAGTGTTACTTAAAATTCAGAGATAAAATTCAATGAAAAATAGGTGGTAAGAACAGAAGATGAAAGAGAGGGAAATTTATTTCATGATTTTTATAGAATAAATTATTATAATTCTCTATGTAATTTAATCACTATTTAAAATTCATTACATTTCATATATATATCCTAATTGGATTTTCATTTCGTAATTATGAATTTATGTGAAGTACAGTATTCAATTCTTCATTATTCAACCACCTTTGTTCTAATTAATTTATCTAGAATTAGTTCATTTTCCGTGCAACTTTTTGTTCTACTTGTGCTTAATGTTATTATATATATATATATATATATATATATATATATATATATATATATATATATATTTCAACCAAATCCTTCAACCATTGAAGAAAACAAGTCGCACTCTCGTAGATTTTGCAATTTTTATCGTTTTTATTTCCTCATTACTTTCCAAGGGAAAAGGCGACAGACCAACGCGTTTCGGTATTGTAAATACCTTGATCACGATCGTGATCAAGGTATTTGCAATACGAAACGCGTTGGTCTGTCGCCTTTCCCTTGGAAAGTAATGAGGAAATAAAACGATAAAAATTGCAAAATCTACGAGAGTGCGACTTGTTTTCTTCAATGGTTGAAGGATTTGGTTGATATTTAAAGCGGTGTGGTTCTACCGCAGGAGTTTGCACCCATGAGCGCCGAAGTATGCCGACAAAGGTGAACCAACCTTGTGGATATATATATATATATATATATGTATATATATATATATATATAGTGCGAGTGCTCTATTATCACTTCGATATTAATCTATTCGATTTTATAATGTCTGATCTAGGATTCCGGTTTTTACTATTTTTTATCTCAATAAATGTATCATGATATTCTACTCTCAAATGTTCTAGAATGTAGTTCATTATATAATTAGGGTCCTTATATTATGTGCAGTCTTACGTTCTCTTATCTGTCGCTTCATTCTTTTTACCTCTATAATATTTTAATAATAATTTCATATTAATCTTAAGGAATTTGAAAAATACGAGTATTTTAAATATGTGAATAATATCTATGTAGAGTGAGTAAAGGAAGAGGTGATATAAGGTGAGAAAGGATATGAAGTAATGTATAGTTGAGAGAAAAAATTTGTAACATTTGGATCCAATTAAAGTTCATTTTCTAAGCTGTTCTAAGGTATCAGTCCGCATCAAGATTATGTCCATATGGAATTTCAGTTCCAATGTATATGTATTCACTAACTACAACTCGTGCCCCACAACGTACTGCTTATGACCTCACATATTGCATCACTCATGACATGGTCTGAGACATCACTCATGACTTCCCAAATGACATCACTCATGACATCATCCAGTGACTGAGTGTTTTTAAAAAGTTTGAGTGTTAAATATATATACCAATGTGTATTGGTAAATCAGTGGATGTATGAGTACCTGCATGGTTGTCTGAGTGGGTGGGTGTATGCTTTAGTCAGTGCGTGTGTGAGGGGCTGTATGAGTGAGTGTGTGTGTGTATGGCTGTGTGGTTGAGTGAGTGGATGTCAGTGGTATATGGGTGATGTCATCAACAATGTCACTGACCATGTCATGAGTAATGAGTGATGTAATTTGTGAGGTCATTAGCAGTGCAGTGAAAGGTGCTCAGCTAGCTATAAATGCTGAATTTCACTGGTTTTGTACGAGTGAAACCTGAGCCTAACTATAACTTCCCTGTAACCTTTGTTTTTTTCAGTGAATTTCTAAGGTTTTTAAAATTCCATTTCCTAACAATTTTTTATTTAAATTCCTTTATTTGCATTTTTAATATTATTGATACAATGTCCACATGTTATACATTACAGGATATATGGTGAGTTTCAACTATTAGACATTACTTTACATAAAACGAAATCAAGGCATGACAGTTTGAGTATATTGGTTATGCTAGGTGGGTGTCACGGTTACTGATAGATCAACAAAGATTGCCGTATAAATGTATGCTTAACGGAAATCATTAAAGGTATCACATATTCTTAAACCTTGCTATATCGTGACAGACATTTATGGCGACATGTCTACTGTGGTTTTCGCTGGGCCTGTGTGGCCTTTATTACACGGAGTGGTACAATGCATATTTAACGTAAAAGTGAACTTGTTACAACAATCCAACACACATGAATCACTCCAGTCCATTGTTGGCGACTGTGTCATGAGAGCGCTCTGCCCCAACCCCCGTGTCCCACCTTCGCAGAACAGACTATATTGAAATTCGTTTTATCCGCACCCCTGAGTGTACTAGCACGACTCTCTCGAATAGTATCATTACAGAATTATTGCATATGGGACCTGGATTGTAAACCGTTTAGGTATCTGTATCTGGTCTAACCTCATCTTCGTTTTGCGAGTTATTTTCCTCTGATTCCCGGTCCACCTGTTGCAGCTCTACCAATATCGTGTCCCAGCATTGCGCAATGGGGTACTTACGCAAGCCAGCTATCTCCTCCCTGTGCAAAGCAGTGCTTTCTGCCTGCGCCCATACCACAAGTGAGCATTTCCAGTTGTTGAGGGTGGGAGGTTGCCTGCTTTTCCATCGTTTGGTGATTAACCTTTTAGCAACTATGAGTCCTAAATCTATTAATCTTGAAGTGGATTTATGTTTCTTGGATCTGGGGAATATTTCCAGTATACACTCTTCCCATGTATGTAGTTGGGGTCGATCAGTATAAGCCGCTAGCGCCACTGTTACTTCCTGCTAGTACAATTGCAGCATAGGGCAGGACCAGGTCATGTGTAGGAAATCAGCGCCCACCTGGTCACAACAAGGGCACGCAGAGTTAGTTAGCTGGAAGTATTTGTTCAATTTATCTGGTGACAGGTATGCCCTGTGTGTAATGTACGTCTGTATAACCCGAAATTTGGCATTTCTTGGTATCTGCGTAGAGCTTGCCAAGATTATGTCCCATTCTCCATCCGTCCATGGGCCTCCCCTGTCCTCCTCCCGCCGAATGCGCAGGGATGTCAAGGGTTGGAGAGTGTGAATTAGTAAGGCTTCTGTTAGCCAATATTCCATTTCCTAACTATAACGTCCCTGTAACCTTTGGTTTTTTTTCTCCAGTGAATTTCTATGTTTTTTTAATTAGTAGTCGAGTTTGCAGAGTGGTGGAGAAAGGGGGCGGGGCACTCCAACCAGCTGTCAGCAATCCCGCTGTCTGGGACTTAGTCGAGGTAACTGAAGGGGTTCCAGGCCCCCTAGGACCCTCGGCATTCAAGGGGACTTCATCCCCAACCAGCAGGAGGTTTGCAGAGTGGTGGAGAAATGGGGCGGGCCTCCGACGACCTGCTGGTCTTTTTAAAAAAAAAAAAAAAATCCTGGAGGGGGGATCCCGGGGCTAGGCCTATTTTGAATAGGGGATGCGGGCCCGGCCTCTTTAAAAAAAAAAACAACAACAAAAAAACATGTTTTTTAAAATAAATAATGAGTGGGGCCACGCGGCCCTCCTCTCCCGGGCCGATTTCTGCCAGTGAACCCCATCCCCCGGAGCCCGGCCTCTAGGGTGGGTGCCCTGGTCACACCCAGGGCACCCACTTTCTAGTGTTGGGGACCCCAGGGAGCCTCAAGGCCCACACGGTCTCTGCCGGCTCCCCACCTCCTGCGGGCTCCTGCATTGCTTTGATACAGAGGGAGCTGCTAACATGCAGCTCCCTCTCTGTCAAAGCAATTGTGCTCCGCTTTGAGCAAGCGTGAGCAAAATGGTCTTGCTCGCTCAAAGCGGAGCACAGTTTGCTATGGCGGTAAAGCTCCCTCCAAGCCATAGCAAACAGCTTTGTCCCGGGGATGGTCATCCCTGGGGAGTGGCAGTCCACAGGACCTTCTATGGCCCCCCCTCCTTTCCACGATAAAGTCCGGGGGTGGGGTGGTCCCGGGCCTGCCCCTCGCCCCCCCCCCACACTTTAATAGTTTACATTTGCCCTGGGGAGGTGGCGGTCCCCGGGCGTGCCACACAACCCCCCGCATTTTTTTCACTTTAGCCCCAAGGAGTTGGCAGTCCCAAGGGTAAGGGGGTGGGCGCATGCCCCCCACATTAATTTCATGTTTAGCCCCAGGGAGGTGGCGGTCGGTTCCCGGGGGTTGCCTGCATTTGTTATATCTCGCCCCAGAGAGGTGGCGGTCCCCAGGGCTGCGGGGGGACCTAGCGGGCCCCCCCTCACATTAATACAACATTTACCCTTGGGAGGTGGCGATCCCCAGGGCCTGGGCAACCCCAGCATACATTGTAAAGAATGCCCCGGGGAAGTGTCGGTCTCCGGGGCTGCGGGGGAGGACATATGGGCCTCCTCCGCACTAGTTTTACACATATGCCAGGGGAGGTGGCTGTTCCCGGGCCTGCGGGGCCACCGAATCATTTTGTTTGCCCCGGGGAGGTGGCGGTTCCCAGGGTATGGGGTGTGTCACGTGGGCACCCCCGCATAGTTAAAAAACACTGCCCCCGGGATTTGGCCAACCCGGGGGCTTTATAAAAAAGACATGCGGGAGCCCACATGTCTTTTTTCTTCCTTTTGCTGCTGGTCCTCCCGCGAATTTGCGGCAAAATTAAATTAAAAAAAATACTTTTAACCCCCTGCTGGGTCCCCCACCACCACCATATCTGGGGAGGTCACGCGGTATTCCTACCCTGCCCCCTTTTCTTTATTTTTTACTTTTTTTGTGTGACTTGGCTTGAAGCCGAGTCCCAAGATGGCTGCCAACACTGCTTGGTTGAAGTGTTAGCAGCCAATCAAATTTCAGTAGGAGCCGCAAGTCCACTGCAAGGACTCGCGTCCCCAGGTATCTATATTTTTAAAACTTAAATATCTCTGAAACTACTGAACCAATTTACACCAAATAAACAAAAAGCACGTTTTCTAGACCAACATCTAGCTTTCTGCCAAATTTGGTGCAATTCCGTTCAGCGGTTCAAGCTGTAGTCGTGTTCAAAAAAAGAAAAATCTCCATAGACATAACATGGGGAAAATGCTTTTCTCAAACCCCCCCCCCCCCCCTTTTTCTCGACCCCCGCTTGACGGATCACCCCGAAACTTTCAACACAGCAGCTAAACCAACAAGCATTAAAATGAAATAGGTCTCGCCTTTTATTAAGTTAAAGCCATTTGCTTAGCTATACAATACCATTAGCAAAGCAAATGGCTTTAACTTAATCAAAGGCGAGACCTATTGCATTTTGAATGCTTGTTCATTTCGGTGTATATATTTCAATGGTTAGATAGTTTCCTTTGCTGAGTAAGAGAATTACAATGGGCTGGTAGACAAGAGAAGAATGCAATAGCGAGAGAAGTGAAGGAGGAGATATGGAGAGGTAGAGACAGAAGAGGCGGACAGATATGTGAAGTATGGACAGAAAGTAAAGAGTGAAAGATTTTTTAGCCGGAAAGCTACTAAAGCGTAGAAAGAAGAGATAGGTAGAGAAAGAGAGGTAGAGAGATGGGTAATGTTTTAGAGTGAATTAAAGAAAGTGTGACAGGTAGAAAAAGCTAGAGATATAAAAGGAAATATAGCTAGGAGGTGAGTGGGGGAGTACAAAGTGCGGTAAGCTAGAGAGAGATGTAAGGTACAGAGATACGTCAGAGCTATAGATCGATAGGTAGATGTGAGTTTGTGAGAGAATTATAAAGAAATGCAATATCGAGAGAGTTGACATAAAAGGGTAAAATGAGTAGTAAGGTAAAGAAAGACAGGTTAGGTAAAGTGAGTAGTGCGGCATGATGAAAGGTAGAGTGAGAAGGGTTAAGGGTACAATGAGATGAGTTGTAAAGAGAAAAGAGGTAAAGTAGAGATGCAAAGGTGAAATAGAAATAAGTGTGGTTATTACATGGATAGAAAGTGTTGAACAACAGACGTGCGTTAGAAATGTGTGTAAGAGTGGGGAAGATAGGTGTGAGCTGAAAGAGAAGGAGGTAGAGACAGAGGAGAGAGAGAGAGAGGAGGTAGTGGTCAATAGAATGAAATAGCTGTAGAGCTAGGCAAAGAGGTAACGAGTATGGAGTAAGGTAGTAAGCGAAGGGAGGTAAAGGGAATAGAGGTAGAAAGAGAGGGAAGCCAGTGAGGAGTTGAACGACTGGTGAGGTAAATTGAGAGGTTAGGTAATGAGGGACTTGGGCTAGAGATAAATGAGGTAGAGAGTGAAATGTTTGGTGGAGAAATGAGGATGATATAGGGATGAGAGAGTTGAGGTTAAAAACGAGTTGAAGTAGATGGAGGAGAAAATCAATTAGATGAAATGGAATCAGAGCAGTAAGGTAGGGTGGTGGGGAGAGAGGGGAGGTAGAAAAAGAGGGTACAGAGGCTGTTATGAAGACATTAGCACTGAGAGGTAGAGAGAGGGGTTAGGTTGTGAGAGGTGGGGTAGAAAGTTGCGCTTCTGTGCATTACTGCATCCTTGAAGCAATAGCAGCGCACCGAGGCTGCACGAAGCGCCACACTTAATCTTTATCAAAACCTGAATGTAGTCTTCACTCTTAGATGAATACATCTGAATGAATGCATGCACTTGTAGGAAACCTGACAGCTGGATCAGGCCAGGATGAAGAACAGGTGGCTACACAATGCATATGCATAAGGAAGATGGCCGCCGAGTAGGAGCTCTCCCCAGGAGCTCCCGGGTTGGGGATTACTGAATCCGTATTTATCCCTGGTTGTTACCCGACCATCCGACTGCCATCCTACTCCCATTTACTGGCATGTAACTACCGAACTACGGAAGTAATTTTAAAAAGTATCTCACCGTTTGGGGCGACTGCCAAGGACCCTCGCCGCACTTACTGCAACCGCAGGACACCACTTGCGGAGTAGAGCAGGGCGATAGACAGCCGGTAAATCGTCCATCATGTGGAAATAAATGAAGCTCATCTAAGACCGGGACGTCCTCTGCAGGAGTGAAGAGCACGAAAACGGAAAGGGTCGTCCTCTGCAGGAGTGAAGAGCACGAAAACGGAACTGCTCGCGGATACAGGCGACCCACGCTACGTTCTATGAGCGGGCTCTCCGCCTCGACCCCCTCCCATCATCTCTCCTTCCCGTTCAAGAGGGAAAAGGATCGGAGGTTGAGCCCACGGATCCAGCGCCGAGCCCGTAACTCAGCGCACAGGAGACGTGCAGCGCTCCCTCCCCGTCAGCCTCACACAGCACCTGACTGAATTAAGGAAGCAGGCAGCAGTCACTACAATCTCCGGGCGGACTCTCCGCCACGAAACCTTTCCATCTCACCTTCCCGTGAACCAGGAGAGAGGTTCAAGAAGGGACAAGGATCGCAGCTGGAGCCCACGGATCCAGCGTTGAGCCCGTGATTCAGCGCACGGGAGACGTGCAGCGCTCCCTCACAGTCAGTTTCAGGCGAAGACCCGTCAGCAGGACCCAGCAGCAGGAAAACAAACGCGAGATATTGTTGATCAGGCGAACTCCTGAGCCTTGTTTCAGCAGCGGATGAAGATCGCGACAAGCGGGGATGAAGATCTCTACTGGCACCTCCACCCCTCTAAATAATTGCGAGCAAAGTGTAATAGTATACTGGATTGAAGACAGAGGCTAAACCAAAGAGAATATCCGCTGAAGTCGCAGCAGAACCCATGATCCCAGGTTAGTCTCACCAGCCGGTTTAAATAAATCAGAATCTATGCACAAGTTACGTGAAGCATATGTCGGCGGTATTTGTTCAAAGGGCCCAAGCTGGTTTCCCCAGCCCTCACTTTCCTGTGCATATAAAGTTACATTTGAACCGAGGGACACATTGGTCTTCTCATAGCTAGATGGGCAATAGCCTTGATACCCACTTTAGAAACGGATATTATTTAATCGGTGTTTGAACTGTCCTACAAAATACACAAAATGGCCGCATTAATAATAAACAAGGATAATTAACACTAATCCTGGGGTAATGGAAAGAAACAGAGGACTTCTCCAGAGCATTAACTACCTGAAATAAAGAAAGGACCAATCTCGTTTATTAAGATAAACAGAGAAAAAGGACCTCACCCTAGAGGACTTGTAATAGAAATAGAAAGAGGACTATACTACAATTGCAGGTCTTGATAGTAAATTAGGGCGGCCATCTTAGATTGATACAACCACAATGGGTGTTAACAGTCAACAGCCCCATCTCCCAACCCAACATTAGATAGCGGTAAGTCCCGCACATCAGACCTCCAAAGTGCATTACAGTGCAGACACATCAACCCGATCCTCCCTTCTTACAAACTTTGAGCCCCAAATATGGAGCGCACAGGCAACCACACCTATTCCATCAACTACCCCCAATCTTACAAAAAAAGCAGCTAAAGGATTTAAACACAACTTCCTAAAATCTCACCCAGAAACCCCAATCTCTGATCCCTACCACTCACTGAACAAAGGTCACATTACTTATGATATCATCTTCTACACTAAAAGAAGAGCTCAATGGAGGAAAGCCTTTCTCGCTCTTTTTAATGTCGCCAACATAAGGAAAACAGCACACGGACTAACATTATCTATCCTCCCTTCTCCATTCTACAAAGCAGCTGCTACAATTTCTATATATCATACTGGGATCATCTTATTGCAATCATCGGACCGTAATCTAAACCTACTAGATAACATCTTTCCACTCATAAAGGAAAAAGCAACCAACTGCACCCTACCTACCAACTCCCAACCGGATGCCCATTTAAGTCAAGAGACCCAGCTGTTCCCCTCTGCACAGACACCCACCCCAGACCTAACCAACACCCAGGCTAACGACTCATACCATCAGAAGCCCTTCCCGCATTCTAACACCTCCATTACACGCTCTTTCTCCCCCCACCCCGCGCTATCACCCACACCCGAGCTAATATTCCCAGTGCTCCACACACACCTCTTAGCCAATCCATCACTCATCCCCATAGCTCCACTCATCTACCCTATTCTGACTCCTTCACTAACAACATTAGCCATACGATCACAACCATACTTATAACCCCCTCTTCCCAACAGCACGAAGTCACAACCATCCTCGATACCCCCACCCATACCACCACAGTCGCTCAGTTATCATTCATCCAGACCCCACCACACCCTACCTCCTCTTCCCAACAGCACGAAGTCACAACCATACCCGATACCCCCACCCATACCACCACAGTCGCTCAGTTAACATTCACCCAGACCCCACCACACCCTACCTCCTCACTTCCCCTCTCCATCGACTTAATCACAGAAGATCTCAACAGAAAGAGCCCGAATTCGACGACTCCTCAAATTTCACACAGGGCACAACTACTCCTCCTCCTCCCACAGCCCATCCCACAACTATGGCAACTCACTCCACAGACCCCAGACTAGGCGAGATATTACTATCTCTGCAACAAGTTAAAGCTGACCTCCAAACCCTACACGACCTGATTCTACAACAACCCAAGCACATACGCCCTAAACATGATGTTTCCAAAACATACCCACACATCAAAAATTCTAATCGCACCCAGTACCTAAAAGAAAGCTCCCAAAAGCAGATGCCCCCAAAATGGAATACAGTGCCTTACCCCAATGCCTTATCCCGCCCATCCAGGCTGAAACATTCCTTAACATCTAAAGAATTAGGTACCTTACTTCGCTCTTACGAACAGTCCTACTTCCCACATAACTCTGGACACACAGATAACTTGCATATAGACTCCCTAATCCAGTCTATCCATATCAGCGCGAACAGAGATACAAGACTCAATTATAGAGGCATAGTTGAAGGCAACCTCACAAGAATCCCTCTCACATCCGAACCCATCATATTACCCAACAAGACGACGCTAAAATGTATACTCCTAAACTGCAGGTCCGCAGCTAGACACGCAACGGATATAGCCGACCCTCTTCTCACAAACGAACCAGACATCTTAATTCTGACGGAAACATGGCTAAAGGAATCATCTACACCCACCATGGACATACTAGTACCCCGAACTATGACATCACCAGACTTGACAGAATTGATAGACCGGGTGGTGGGATCGCGTGCATACATCAGAGCAATTTAACAGTCATCAACTCCAATGCCCTAGCACCATCCTCATGTGAATACCTCTGTTTAAACATCTTTAGTAATAACAAACAAATATGCTCATTCCACACATTCTACCACCCTCCAGGTGACAACATCACCTTCATAGAACACCTCATGGATATTCTTGCTACAAATGACGACCAACACAATATGCAAATATTCCTGGGTGACTTCAACCTCCATTGGGATGACCTGAACGACCCAGAGGTCAATAGCCTCAAAGCCTTCCTAGCAGACCTTAATCTGAACCAATTCTGTAACGGTCCCACACATGACAAAGGCGCAACCCTCGACCTAGTCATCTCCAAAGTTGACTCCATTCAGCTCGACTCGATCCTGCCATGTGATTGGTCTGACCATCACATCATTACATTTCAACTCATGGTACCATTTAAAAGGTCTCCAACACAACCGGTGAGATCAAAGATATGGAAGAGAAATCTGAAAAACGTCAACTCTGACTTACTAGCATCCTCTATTCCAAATACAATATGTCCCCCGGAAGACCTTACCGATGTACAAGGCCTAACCAACCACTACTTTCCCTCCATGACGCGCCTACTAGACAATATAGCTCCTCTACAGTGGAAAAGAACCACCACAAGAGACTCAAAACCCTGGTATGATGGTAGGCTAAATGATGACAGACGCTCACTTAGATTGGTTGAAAGACGATGGAGATCAGCTCCATCAGCTGACAACCTCAAACTACTAAGAATCACCAGAAACGCCTACTTCAGAAAGATCAGAAGATCTAAAACTGAGTTCTTCAGAAATCAACTAGATCAAGCCAAAAACCGTCCCCAAAAACTTTTTAATCTAATCAAAGCTCAAACCAAGAGTGCATCCACTCACCCCAAGGCCACATCTGATACCCTACCTAATTGTGAGGAATTTGCATCCTTCTTCACTGCAAAATCGGATTCCATAAAAACGGACTTACTCAATGATCTTTTATCCCTGACGGTCATACAAAATAACTCGGCGCCGCCCCTGACAGGTGCTTCAGTCAAAAGCTCCACAATATTCAACCTGAAAAACAATGCAACCTGGTCCCACTTCAATACTTATAGTGAAGATTCTATACTAAAGACACTAAACTCCCTGAATCCCTCCAACCACTTCACAGACCCACTTCCCGCTAATTATCTAAAAGACTTCATCCCATTGTTACTACCTCTCTGGACCAAGATTATAAATACCTCCCTCCGTCAAGGTACCATCCCAGATATCCTGAAAATAGGCAAGTATCCCTATTTTAAAGAAACCAACAGCTGACCCATCGGACCTAAATAATTATTGCCCGATATCCAATATCCCCACTCTAGCCAAGCTCCTGGAAAAATGTGTTCACTCTCAGCTTAGCAACCACATCGACCAATTCAACCTGCTTAACCAATATCAATCGGGCTTCCGTGCAGGCCACAGTACTGAATCAGCCATGACACACATAGTTGACGACGCTATAAAAATCCTTGACCAAAACGAAGACTGTATACTAATCTTACTCGACTTGTCATCAGCATTTGACACCATCAAACACGACAACTTGCTAGAACTCCTGAAACTCCAGATGGGAATATCTGGGTCTGTACTTACCTGGTTTACCTCTTTCCTCCAAAATAGATCTCAAAGATTCAAGGTCAATCAAACCTTATCTAACCCCGTCCCAGTCACGTTAGGAGTTCCACAGAGTTCTTCTCTCTCACCCACACTATTCAACCTTTTCATGGAGCCTCTCACCGAACTTCTCAGTCTCTCAGAGGTCCATTTCCATATGTATGCAGACGACACCCAACTCTACATCAAGATCCATTCTCTTGAGGACATCAAAGCTCTCAACACAACGCTACAAAATACTCAAACATGGCTGGCCGAAAACCATTTGAAACTAAACGCCCTCAAAACGGAGTTCCTCCTAATCGCCCCCAACAAATCAGCCACCATCCTGGAATGGATGAAGCACCTAACAGCACTCCAAGGGCAACCGCTCATTGTCGAATCAGCGAAATCGCTAGGGGTGACACTGGACAGAAGCCTAAAATGCAGAAGCATATTAGCGCCTCCACAAAAGGAGCAAATTTCCACTTGAACACACTGCGAAAACTGAAACCCTTCTTGCCAGCAAATGACTTTAAACAAGCAGTTCAGGCCCTAGTAATCCCAAGAGTGGAATATGGAGCAGTAACCTTATGCGGCCTCCCAGATCGTCGACAGCCTCGTTAAGAGCCGCTATCAATTCAGCGGCGAGACTCATCACAGGATCAAAGAGAACCTCTCACATATCCCCAGACCTTAGAACACTCAATTGGCTACCGCTTGAAGCTAGAATTCACCTAAAAATTGCATGTATGACGCACAAGGCCATACACCACAATTCCCCGAACTATCTAGCTCAGAAACTGGTACTCTCTGCTGGTAATAGAGCTTCCAGAAGCTCGAAAAATCTTTACTGAAACCCCAACGATTTGCCAAGAAAAAAACTTACAACCGGTCCTTCTCTGGAATGGCTCCCAGGATCTGGAATGCTTTGCCCACAGCAACAAGAACGAACCCATCGACTGCTGCCTTCAAAAAAGAAGTGAAAGCGATTCTCATGGCCAAATTCACATGAACTATTTACTTTTTACTATTTGTTAATTACTAGGATGTATTTTTGAGCACCGTATTTTAATTGCTAGTTTCGTACTACAGAGCACCTCATATGACTCTTTTCCTATTCATCTATAATTGTATTCTTCTATGCTGATTTTTCTTTTTTCCATGTCCTACTCTTGTTTCCAATTTATGACATGTAAATCGCTCTGATACCCGCAAGGGTCTTGTTCGCGATATATAAAACCTTCAAAATAAAATAAAAAATAAAAAATATGTCCCCGCACTCTGAGGCGCCTCTGGGCTTCCACCGAACACAACATGGACTGAGGCTCGACTGATAAGAGCGTTTGGTCGTGACGTGCTTTCACCTTTCCTTAGACTGTCTGGGTTTATTTTCGCCAGTCGTCCCCGTGTTAAAAACACTCCTGGCACTTAGCTGCTTCTTGTTCTGCTTGAACTCGGGAGCCCTTGCTGAACATCGGTTTCTGATGCGATTTATTATTTATGATGCCCTCCAAATGAACTCGCTCGCCACCTTTCAAGGCAAGTACGTCATGACAAGATATTGCTGTTCTGGAAGGCGGGGGCGGGCAGCAATAATTGAAGAATAATTGACGCCCAGGGCTAGGCGTGCTACGGTTTCTATTATACAGAGCAATGCAAGAGTTGTGAAAATACACCCAGGATGTGACATCGCCTGACTCACTCCTGTATTGAGTTTTTATAAAGAAAGAGCCGAGCAGTCGTGTACATCCTGCTCGGATCCCGAATACAAGAATAATCAGTGAAAACACACCAGCACCCGCCCCCTGCACGTCTTCAGGCAGATGTGGGAGGGAACACGCAGCCCCCTCACCACGGGCAGGCGAGACTGCAGCACTTAATGGCGTCTTAGGTTACACAACGCGGAAAAATGGTACATGTCACAGTGTCGGCCCCTTACGCTTGCTTCACAACAATAAAACTGATGGTTGAGGACAGCTATCTCTTAGATTTATATTAACACGGTAGACAAATCTATGTAATAGTGCGCACCTTTTAAACTAAAAAGTGGAATACAATAAATCGTAGTAAAACGATATATAGTCAGCGAACACTTTTTCCAAAGGTTCAGATCTATCCCCGACCCCATACCACCCCCCGCCCCTCACACACACACCCATGTCGATTACCACTGCGTCGCCATAGCTTGCCCCGGTATTTCTTTGATTGAGGCGTTATGACGCATTTATTGAGTGAATGTGTAAGTAGGTACACTTTTAACTAAAAACCAGAGGGCAGGCAATATTCTGTGTGTATGTGTGATGTTAGAGAGTTATTGGATGCCGACTTCACATCTCACGCTAATGGTTATTGTCGAATTGCTTTTCCTGTGTGACTTCCGGTTATTATAAGAGCACCAGCAATTTTTGTCAAAGCTGTAAATCTTTACCGAATGATAACAAGTTGCTGTTACCCGGAATAAACTCCTCCAGCGCCTGGCTGAGCGGGGAGATGCGCGGGCAGGAGAACCGCCTGTGACCCAGGCTTTGCTTTAACGATGCACAGGGGTTGCTATGGTCACAGAGGTGGTGTTGCATTACACGGAGGCCGCAGGGGGACGTATGAATAAAGATAACAAACAAGCAAAGTAAGCGAGCCTCTTTGCACCGTGTGCAACGGGAACAGCGAGTGCACCTTCGGACCGGCTCGACGGAAACATAAAAAAAACAAGCTGGAATGACAATAAGTACACCGCATGCGCCTCGCTCCAGCCGGAATGACAAAAAAAGTCCTCACCCTGTAATTAAAGGAGATAGTAACACGCCGCCAGTAAACGATCCAATCCCGGTGGGCGGGGCCAAAAGGAGACAAGGCGGCAACCAGGAGGGACTAAATAGCCTCATTTACAATTAGAAGTCTCCGTTTAGCATAAGCTATGACGGTAAATGACGCACGCCAATAGAAATTAGGGGCGGAGCTGAGACACGACTTCTGGAATCGTATCGATTCCAAGAAGCCCTCGTATGACGAGAGCAGCGCATGCGCTGCTCACGTCAGGCCGAGACCTAAAAAGGGGAAGTTTTTTGAAAATGTTGTGAAGATTCGTCCAGAGGCGCTAAAGTTAATGGCAAAACAAAAAACACTTTTCCTATGGAAACTTAGGTCCTAACTAGAACTACCTACTGGCAACTGCCAGTATGTAAAATATATATATATATTTTTAATAGGGCAGGCGACAGGATTGACCGTTGAGGGACTCCTTGTGAGACTGCCAGAGATATGTTCAGGTTGTCTGTTATGTTCAGTTTTGCTGTCTCTGTACTGCAGCCTATCCTGAACCCAGATTGGAAGGTGTTGTGCAAGTTATATTTTTCAATGTGGTTATTGAGTTGTGAAAGCACACTTTTTTTTATGGTTTTGGCAAGGAGGGGGAGTTTAGTTATAGGTCTGTAGTTATTAAGGTCATTCTGGTCAGCATGTGCTTTTTTGATGAGAGAGTTGACTTGGCCAAGTATGAGGGGGGGAGGGGCTGGCTTGGAGCTGCTCGATAAGGAGGAGTTGATGATTTTGGTCCATATAGGAGAGATGTGACTGAGATTTTTAACAAGCGCAGCAGGGAGTGGGTTGGAGATGTGTGATGTTGGCATGCAAGCGAGTAATTTGAGGAGGACTTCAGGGATATGGTTGAATTCAGTCCAGGTTGCATAATTTTTCAATTTCAAGGAAATTAGGTTGTTGTAGTGTGTTGCAGAGAGGGGGAAACAGCCATCGTTTGGAGGTAGGGCTTCGGATGGACTCTTTTGGCAAGGGACATCCTTGGTGCAGGGTGGGAAGCTCAAGAGAGTTCGATGTTAGATATTTTTCAGAGAAAAATGTTACGAATTCTTCACAGCGCTTGGTAGAGTCATCAATAGAGTATTGGGGGAAAGAGGAGGTTTGCTGTTTGATGTTGAAGCGATCTTTGGGTCTGTTTCTAGACCGGTCAAGTTGGTCTCGGAAAAAGGAGGATTTTTCTCTGAAGATGTGTTTTTTGTATTTTAGGCATTCTGCCTGGAGGATCGAGAGATTGATTAACACGGGTTGCTGTCTTCAGTTTCTTTTAGCTAATCGTAGTTGTTGTCTTTCATTGTTAAGGTCTTTGTTGAACCAGGATCTGGAGGGGTTACTCCTTGATTTCTTGACTTTCAGGGGGGCGACTGCTTCAACTAGTGCTGCCATTTTTGTGTTGTAGTTGGCGGTAATGTCATCGGTGGAGAAGAGGTCGGGTGGAGGCAGGATTTGGGAACTTTGGTTGGATGGTATTGAGATCGAAAAGAATTAGATGGTGATCAGTCCAGTCGGATGGTAGAATAGAGTGGAGGGATAGGGTGTTATGCTTAGAGATGACTGCATAAAAGGTAGAACCCTTATTGTGAGTTTGTTTTTTGCAGTGTTGGATAAGATCGTTTGCTTCCAGGAGGATGGAAAGGGCTTGTACTGTAGGATCTTTAGCATTATTCAGGTGCAGGTTTAAGTCTCCTAGTATAAGTGTCTGTACTGCCTTTTAGGGAGTTTTGTGATATTAGGTCCGTTAAGTCTTCAAGGAATTGTGAGTTGTCACCTGGAGAGTGATAGACAGCATGACATTTGGTGGGGTGGGGCCTTTAAAGGAGAGCTGAACTTCTAAATATTCAAAGGCGGGATATTTGATAGTGCGGAAGGGAGTGAGGCAAAGATTGTTTTTATGTATGATGGCTAATCCGCAGCCCCTGCGATCCTTGTGGTCGCTGAAAATAATTGAGAAGCCCTGTGGGGTGAGGAGGTTAATGTAAGGGGATGAGTGATCATTTAGCCAGGTTTCAGTTAGAAAGCGGATGTCAGTATTGTGTTGTAAGATAACTTCAGCGATTTTAGTGGCATGCTTGACTGCTGATTGACAGTTCAGTAGCATGCAGCAAGGCGTAGGTAAAGATCTCGAACCAGGCTGACTCGGACGGAAGGTAGTTAGTTGGGCGGGTGGCTTGGGACTGCTTGTGGTGTTCTGAGTGAGTCCAATTTGTGCCAAGAATTACCGAGATCTTGCGGTAGCAGGATTGGCTGGGAGCATTGTCATAGGTGGTGCTCAGCATTTCAGCTTCCTGCTGCGACATTCCAGAGGTGGTGATGAATGAAGGGGATGGTTTGGCTAGGTGTGAGGGATAAGGCGGTCAAAATGATGTTTCTGGCAGGGTCGGTGTTCACCATAGGTGCATGGGTTTGGGGTTTGGGGTTGGGGCAGGGTGTGGCAAATCTTTGCGCCTTTGCTAAGTGATGACATTTCTTCCAGAATAGTATTGATTTTGAGTTCTAGACGGGCTATTATAGAGCTGATTAGGGAGACCGTTGTTTCTGTAGTGGGGTGAGGAGTGTGATGGAACTAGTCAGTCTGGGGTGACCGCTAAGGGTGAATCAAGCCTGTTGATCGACTGAGAGGATACAGGTGTGGAAGATACCTCACACTGTGGAGTGGGAGTGTGCCATGGAGAGGGGGAAAGTAATTCTGGTAGTGAAACCGTAGCACCAGGGCGTCTGGTAGTGGAGGAGGCTGTAGCGAGGGGGGAGGCAGAGACCGTGTAATGGGTATTGGGAGTAGAAGGTTCCGCTGGTGGAGGTGTGGATGCCTGGATCATTTCACTGGGAGAGGGTGAAGGGGTTGGTTCTCTGGGAGAGAGGTGTAAGTGGGACCGGATGGCAAGGAGGCACATAGTGCAGCGAAGTGGCGATCAAAAATGGATAGGTTTTGTTCAGAGGCTTGGAATAGGATGTTCCCATTTCTGTAAATGGTTATGGACAATTCTTCGCTAAAATTCTGAGATGGGGATATAGTGAGCTTAGTTACTTAGGGGATGTTGGTAGTATTAGTTACAAGAAGGTGGTTTCTCCGTTTAGCGGGTTTCTTAGTGTTGAAGATGAAGTCCGTTTTAAGGCCTCTGTGTGTTGGATAGTAGAAGATGTCTGTTAGTGGTCTGGATGTTTGAGAATTTTGTGCTTGAGATTTATTGCCGCCTGTTTGGAGCGGTTTTGGGGAAATTGTATGAAGTGTGAGTTGGGGCTGTACTTTTGTTAGAAATGGAGGTCTCTAGTTGGCAGGATGTTACCCTGTCCAAGTAGGGACCCTTCTTCCTAGTCAGGATAAGGGGGATACACTTATAAAATAACCCCTGCTCTCCCCCTTGGTGGCTTGGCACGGTCAGTCAGGCTTCTTTCAGAGGCAATGTGTAAAGCATTTGCACATAACCAGCAGTAACACAGTGGAAACACTACAAAAGGACACCACACCAGTTAAAAAAAAAAATCCAATATTTTATTTGTGCAAAACAAGACCAAAAACAATAAGAATCCACCATACAGTTGGGTGCAGAAATGTCAGTGCCGTCCTTTCTCTGCCCAAGACAGAAGCAGCCACTGCAGGCCAACCCAGCAAACCACACAGCAAAGTGGTAGTTCCTCCTCACAGCTTCTCCAGCTCTTCTTCTTGGCAGGTTCCTTGATCCAAAAGAGTTCTCCAGTCCTGGGGTCAGGGCCCCAATATTTATACCACATTTTCTCTCTGTGGCAAGGGTCTTTGAGCCCAGTCCAATCAGTTCTACCTCTCTGGCCCAGCTTCACTACAGGAGGTGGAGACAGCATTGTGCAGAGGAGACACTGCCTAATCTGGTGTTGGTGAAAACTCCTCCCACCACTCTAAATGCAGACCAGGCCTATTCAGCCCTGCTAGGGAGTCACCCAGGAAAGACAGGACACACCTCAACCCCCTTGTGACGGTCTACAGTGAACTTTGCATCCCCAGCCCCTATCACACCAAACCAGATAGTCAATACACAAACCAGCAGAGGCACACAAAATGGCTAAACAAGAAAATGCATACTTTCTAAAAGAGGCATTTTCAAACACACAACTTAAAAACCATCCCCTTTAAAAGATGTGTTATTAAATTCTGAGTTCAGAGAGCCTAAACTCCATTTCTCCATCTTATCCCAATGGAAAGTTATACTTGTAAGATGTTGCAAAGCAACTCCCATGTTAGTCTATGGGACAGCTAGCCTTGCAATAGTGAAAAACGAAATAGGCAGTATTTCACTATCAGGACATGTCACACACACCAGGACATACACTGCATCCTGCCCAGAGGGGGTACCTTGGGCCTACCTGAGGGGTGCAACCACAGCACCGAGACCGCCCTCCTCGCCGCTACTGACGACATCCGCCTTCTACTCGGCCAGGGACACACCGCGGCCCTCATCCTCCTAGACCTCTCCGCAGCCTTCGACACCGTCTCACATCGCACTCTCGCAGCCAGACTTTACGACGCGGGATACAAGGAACCGCCCTCGACTGGATCCAATCCTTCCTCACCGGGAGAACCCAGCGGATCAGGCTCCCTCCCTCTCCAAACCCACAAGATCAACTGCGGAGTACCCCAGGGATCTTCACTCAGCCCCACGCTCCTCAACATCTACATGGCCCCCCTCACCGCCATCGTCAGACAGCACAGGCTCAGCATTGTATCCTACGCCAACGACACCCAGCTCATCCTCTCTCTCACGAAAAACCCCGAAGACACCAGACTCTGCTTCCAGGAAGGAATGAAGAACGTGGCAGCATGGATGAAAGACAGCTACTTGAAGCTCAACTCAGAGAAGACCGAGGTCCTCATCCTCGGATCCTGCGCCTCCGCCTGGGACAACACCTGGTGGCCCCCCGCCCTCGGGAACCCACCCACCCCTACGGACCACGCACGAAACCTTGGCATCATCCTTGACTCCTCCCTCTCCATGAACCGACAGATCAACGCCGTGGCCTCCACTAGCTTCAACTTCCTTCGCATCCTCCGCAAGACCTTCAAATGGATCCCCCCCGACTGCAGAATGACTGTCACCCACGCGCTCATAACCAGCAGACTGGACTACGGCAACGCCCTCTACGCCGGAATCAACAAGACCCTTCTACACAAACTCCAAACCATCCAGAACGCCGCAGCCAGACTCGTCCTCGGGACCCCGCGTCACGAGCACATGACCCAACACCTTCGAAGCCTCCACTGGCTCCCCGTCGAGAAGAGGGTCACCTTCAAGCTCCTCACCCACGCCTACAAATCCCTCCACAACAGCGGACCCAAATACCTCAACGAGAGAGTAGCTTTCCACGTACCCTTGAGGAACCTCCGCTCCGCCGACCTCGCCCTGGCGGAGATCCCCCGCATCCGCAGAAGCAGAACGGGCGGGAGAGCCTTCTCCTACATCGCAGCCAAGACCTGGAACGAGCTCCCCGTGAACATCAGACGCTCCCCTTCCCTGCACGCATTCAGAAAGGACCTCAAGACCTGGCTTTTTGACTGATCCGTAGCCGCCCCCCTCGTCCCCCCACCCTCTCCCTAGCGCCTTGAGACCCTCACGGGCGAGTAGCGCGCTATACAAACCCCCTGATTGATTGTTTGAAGGTTAGGGCCCACTTGCCAGGTCGACATGGCAGTATAAACTGCACGCAGACACTGCAGTTGCAGGTCAGAGACGTTTTTGAAAGGCTGCTTTTGTGGGTAGCACAATCAGTGCTGCAGGCCCACTAACAGCGTTTGATTTCCAGGCCCTTTGCGCACACAGTGCACTACACTAGCAACTTAGTAGTGAATCAAATAAGCCAAACATGGAAACACCAATCCACAGTAGGAGCACTTGCACTTTAACACTGAACAGCAGTGAGAAAGTCTGCAGAGGCATCAAACCAGCAAAACAAAATCCGACTTACCATTAAAATAGGAGGCCAGAAAGCAAAAAGACAGGGGAACCACGCCAAAAAAGGCCAGGTCCAACAACTGTTAAGAATGTCCATAAAGCGCTGAACCGTGAGCTTAACACCTGGGATACACGTAGAGGTAGATTGTATGGGACAGTATGATGCATAATAAAAAATTCGTTTTCTGTGACAATAGTACTTCATCAAGGGTGCCCTGCCCACATGCATAACGACTTACCTCTTCCCTTGCTAAGGAATGTTGTGGTGATTTTCTGTTGTAAATGAACTAAGACGGCTTCCATTGTGCTAAGCATTATGGAAGTCATCTTGCATTGACCGTGAATAAATATATAGTGACTGAACGTTATTTTTGTATTTGTTTTTTAATGCATTTTAAAAGGTCTCCAACATTGGAGCGTCCTAGATTCCCCTTCACCATGCTGGCAATCCTTGCAAGTCGTTGTAAACACCTATAGACTATAATTAGCCCATTCTTCTCATTATGTGACCTGAACGGTGAGGTGAGGGGACTCCGATCTCGAGCTCCCCACAGAGGCCTGTTGCTCAGTTTTTCTACATAAGGTTAGCTGACAGTAAGAGTATCCTCAAACTCTGCTCATCAATTAAAATCTAAGCCTTTCACTTCTTTTTGGTGATAAGCTGTGCTTCTGTCACCACCGTCTGCAGAAAGGTCAACAGTATTTCCTGCTCCTTTGTTTACTTAGCTGGCTGAGCCTTTGGAGCTCTGGTCAGATGGCTACCACCTCTTTAAGGCCAAAGACGTTTTATAAACCATGCCTGCTCTGTTGAACTGAGAAGATTTACTATGACAACCCCCTCAAAAAACGACTGCTATGTCGTTATTGGTCTGACCATGTGGCAAGAAAATGCAACATCTTCAGACCGTCAGTCACAAGACTCTGAATGACTGGGAGCCAAAAACATTGCACATTCTTAATGAACTATTGCCAGGTGGCTTCTGCTTAAAGTACATCTCCTGCCAAGGTCAAGAAAGCAAACGTTGGAGCTGGTAAAGCCTCATGCACAAAGATTCTTGAAACCCCTACACAGGAACCCTCTGAATGTACCACAGGCACGAACGTCAAATGTGGATAGTAAGCTTCCTAAAAGGTCAGAGTTCCAAGGCCTCATTCTCAGTACCAGTTTCTTCTTAGCCTTCCACATCGAAGATTATTCCTCTACTGTCGTCAAAATCATTGTTGAGTACAGGAGGCAAGATATACTTGAAATCGCACAAGGCCAGTGATGACTCATTGATGGATGCGCCATCTGCATATGCTAGCAAGCATGCCTGGTCCATGGCGGGACACAGACGTTGACTTTGTCAGTGACCACTGCTTAATAATCTGTTACTACTGCTTTCAATCAAATGACGACATCATTGACTACCTTGATGATGACCACACCCAACATTGCTCCTCTGTCAACGTCTGTTCCAGTGGTTCCCCAGAGTCCTCTGGCTTTCATTCTCTCTTTATGCAAAATAGCTCTAGCTTCATGATAACACCAGAGCTACTGTTTGAAACTTGAAAGGAGCCTTCATCTGACCTTGAGAGGGGGGACATAAGTGAACTGGACAGTGGCCATGAGATCTCAATTATAGGCACTGACATATGTATATATCAGGCTTTGTATCTGCAGGATAGTCCTCTCATTCCAAGCGATTCTGAGAACGAACTGATGAATGAACACCCATATGATGGTCGGCCTGCCTTCCCACTACTTTCCTGTACTTCAGGTACCCCCGGTCTTCCCACAGTCTTTGAAACACATAACAGAGAATTTATTTGAGTGGCTGCCTCCTTCCAGCTATTATACACAGCCTACAGCTCTGAAATGCATACCAGCTCGTCCAGTTCTTCCACACCCTAATGCTTCTTGTCACTAGCCACTGCCAATATTCTCTTGTCCACCACAAAATACGCCACAAAAACTGCCTGCCGATCTACTACCAACTAAGCCTCCTGTAAAACGGGACAAGGCAGAACAATCAACAACTTTAAACTGCTTCTGATGTTTTTGATCATAGTCAAAGTGATGATTGTGGTGATAAGGAAGTTCAAGACAGTGTACTTGCTGGTGAAACGGTGTCCAAATTAGATGTGTGCATTAATGGCTGATGAGCCAAGCTGTGAACCTCAGCTTTGCAATTCATCTCCAGATGATGATTCCAGTTTCTAAATTTTCATTGAGAGGGCATCTCATAAATGTAATCTGCCAATTTCAGCTGTGGAAAAATATTTTCTTTTCGACTTCAAGAATAAGTTGAGTAAGTCTATCAGGGCCATCCCCTTAACTCAGTCATTTGTGGGAGGAGATCTTATCTTGCATGAGTAGCCCAGCCACAGGCACGACTTCTATTGCCACACTCAATTAAAAATATAAACCAACATACTGCTCCAGTTTGCCTTTTTAACCAGGTTAAAACAGAATTGGTCATCTCAGTTGCTGCTCAAAGGAGATCCAGGAATCCATCACTTTGCTTGGTTCCACCAGAGAAAGGGCAGGTACCTTGACACCATAGTAAAAGAGTTAACGCCTTTGCGTCTATGGTATTCAGAATAATTAATACCAGCGCCATTACGCCACTTTACTTTATGCAATATCTTTCATTATTCGTAGATAATCTACTGGTAGACTTCAAAGAAAAAGACTAAAGCCTTGTTCCGAAAAGGGGTAATTTCCTTCGCCTTTGATAGACCCGTTTTAAGATGCCTCAAATAATGTTTTTGGCAGATGGCAATAGGGGCAGTGTTAGGCCAGTTTAGATAGGTAAGGAGCATGTCTTTCTGTCCTGAAATGAGATTAAAAGTATTACATATGCCTTTTGAAGGCTAGCATCTTTTTCGCAAGCATGTAGATTCACCCCCGGTGACTTGGCTCAAACAGAGCTTCGAACCAAGAAGACAATTTCACGACCTTCATGAATATTCATCTTCTGACGGTTTTGACCCTGTAGCCAGTCAGGATAGTTCAAGCAAACATCACCACCTTACTATTATGGCTCCCAATGACAATCAGGCGGCCATGCCCAGTGAAGGTTCTTTTTCTGGCAAATCAAGACCATAGATAAGCCTAAATTCTCATGTCACCCATCCTTCTTGACATCCATGCCTGTGGAAGAGACAATACAAGCATATTTACCTCCATAACATGTTACAGCATTCCACTGCTGGGTATTGGATATTATCTGGCATGGACACACCATAGAGCTAATTTCAAAGCCTCTACAACAACACCAAAAGCACCACCTTCATCTGAAAACATTACAGGCTGAAATCACAACACACCTTCAGAAAAAGCAGGTGTAGCAAGTGCAATTGGGGAGTTTATTAAAGGTTCTTTCTACTATGAAATAAATGGGAGAGGGTGCTGGGAGCTTATTCCAGACCCAAGGCTCTCAGAAAATTTATAAAGAAACAATCCTTCAGAATTTGTCTCTTCTTGACGTACTACAATCGATCACAGACGGGAAGTTCTTAGTGTCCCGCGACCTGAAAGATGCCTAGTTTCTTACCCAATTCACCCCAAGCACAAGAACATCATCCACTTTATGGCAATGGCCAGCACTTTCAGTTAAAGGAATTGTCCATTGGTCTTCATATGACCCCACCTCCCCTCAGTGTTCACCAAATGTTTGGCCCCGGTGACTGCACATTTGAAGTGGCAAGGAGTAAGGGTGTTTCTCTAAATAGGCAACTGGCTCATCAAAGGCCCATAATCCAAATGAACAAACCAAGCTGTGAATTTCACCATACTACTGCAAAGTGAGAAAGGTCAGATTCTAAACAGAAGAAAGTTAATACTAACACCAAAGCAGCAAGTTATATTTCTAATGTCTCTCGTCTGCAGTATCATCCATCATAGCATACCACTCTCTTGGAAAGGCTGGCATACCTGGGTCTCACAGGGGCAGCTTTATCTTGTATGACCTCTTTTCTGAAAGATAGCACTTTCCAAGTCTTCTGGGCTAACTCTATCTCAAAGCCATATGCTCTTGCTTCTGAAGTCCCTCACGGGTCAGCCTTAAGCCCAATGTTATTTAATATCTATGTTCGTCCGCTTGCGGAGTTGATGGAAAGCTGTGGCCTTACTGTGTTTTCCTATGCAGATGACACTCAAATCATCTTCTTTCTCATCTGCTCAGGGCCACAATTCTGAGGCCCTGAATTCCTGCCTGGGTAAGATCTCCAACTGGATGGACACCAACCTATTAAAACTTAGTGGTGATAAGACTGAGGTAATGGTGTTGGGTAAGAGCCCCCTCCTTTGCGGCCCACAGCATTGGCCTGAGACCTTGGGTACTCTTCCAGAACCGGCTTCAAAAGTAAAGAACTTAGGTTTTTGACTGGATGTCAATCTATCGATGAAACCCTAGGATGCTAAGGTATCTTCGACTTGCTTTGTGGTCCTGAAATGGCTGAAATAAATGATCGGGATTCTCCCTTTTTCAGCGCAAAGGACAGTTATTCAGGCCTTGATTTTGATCAAGACTGGATTACGGAAACATCCTCTACTTAGGGGCAGACAGGGCCTCTGTTGGATGCCTACAAGTAGTTCAGAACTCTGACTCCAGGCTTCTATATCGATTCCCTAAACATGCCTCTCTATTGTGTCTTCTTCGCGAGCTTTATTGGCTCGTAATGGACAAACGGATACAGTTCAAAGCAGAATGCTATATGCATAAACGCAGGTCAAGCACTGGTCCGTGGTACCTCCTACAAGAACTGGTGGTACCTTACCAGCCCACTTGCTCCCTGCGATTTAGCAGCCGGTACCTCTACACTGTTCCCAGAGTCAAACTAGCTCGCATGGGCGGTCGCTCCTTCTCGTACTTGGGCCCCAAGCTGTGGAACACTTTGCCCGAGTCCCTGAGAAGCTGCCCCTCATTGACCATGTTTCACAGAATTATGAAAACATGGATGTTCTAATCTGGCCTTATTCTGCTAGCCCCCACCTTATTGCCCAAGTGCTGGGAAATCCTGTTTGGGTAGCTATGCACTATACAAGACTTTACAATAATATCAAAGGAAAGGGACAGCAAGCTGATGTTGGCAAAAGAACTTGGCGAACTCTTACAGCTTACAGTTCTTGGATACAAGACCATTTTAGGGATTATGTCATCTTGCAACATGTCCTCTTGCCGTGCTGTCTTTAAATGTGTTCAGTGCAAGAGCAATTGGACTTACAAGGGCATTGGGATGACATTTCTTTGACTTCCAAAGCAAACGAAGCACTTATATGGTGGATGATCTGCCAAAATCTCTGCAGGTCAGTAGCATCTTTGCAGATCCTCTATACCACCTGAAGGCTGATGTCTTCCTCAGACACTTCGGAGTCCATCTCCAAAGGCTAGGTTTACCAAAGTCACAGGTTCTATCACAGGAGGCTCACAATCTTTGGCATTAGGTTCTTCTCCAGAAAATCGAGCTGACAGTGGAGGACCTACAAAATGCAAGGGTAAATACCTTCAGCAGGTGTGCTTGGAACTACCATGAGTGGGAGTTGGACATAAATCAACTGTAACTAATCTTCAACAGAAGAGGTGTACCCTCTTTACCTGTTTGCTACTTCAGACAATGCCAAATTCCCACTTTATCAAAGCAGGTGGTGCTGTCCAGGACTCAAGGGAAAGCCTTTATGATTCCTTGGTCTGGGATGTGTGTCGCTTTTCATCCAGCCCCCTCATCCTGGGAGGTCTACTAAAACTAAAGAAAAGAGCTGTGCATGCTAATCCTGATAGCCCCAGCTTGGGCCAAGCAGTTTTGTTACGATGACCCGTGGGAACTCTCCATGGACCCTTACTTGCCAACCAGCGATCAGTCCACTTGACTGCATGGCTGCTATAGGCTTGGAATTCAGATCCCTTAACATACAGCCTTACTGTCAAAATAACCTAATGGTGATGAGAGCGTCTTAACAAAGACATACTCTTGAATGGAAAAGGTTGTGTATCTTGGCGGCAGATCACAATCTGGAACCTTCAACCGTGCATCCTCACAAAATCTTGCCTTACCTCCACCATCTGAGACAGTCTGGATTAAAATAGTCTTCCATCCGAGTTCACCTGGCCACAGTCTTCAGCTACCTTAGAACGCCTCCATCCCTTTTTGCACCAAAGTTGGGAAGGAGTTTATGGATTGTTTTACCCTGCGCTTAGCCACCGATAAACAAGCAATCACCAGACTCCTAGTTAAATACTATCCCTGCAGACACTGAGAAGTCCATTCGAACCAATTCACTGATCTACTCTGTAACTGTTGTCATTGAAAACGCCCCCTTTGCTGGCCAGGACAAAGACTTTTAGAAAACCAGGTGAGCTCTACATCCTATGGCATTGCTAACAAAGGTTGAGCCTTATCAAAGCATGGTATAGTCCGTTGAATTTAACAAGCCTAGAATTCTGCCATAGGAAGTTCAGCAGACATCTGAGAAGCAGCATACAAGCTCACTCCATCACAGACATAGCAGCCACAGCTGCACTCTTTGCTGGGCTGCCAATTGCTGCATTTGTTTTTAACTTGCACCTTAACAAACATTACTTCTTCAGCTGCCAGAAGACATTCGAGGCGGCAGTTGGTTGGACTGCATTGTGCATCCTTTTTAACTAAGGTAAGCTCCATTACTGCTTCTTTATCAAGTGTAATTTACAGTTACCGCTAGGTAATAATTCTTCTATCCTGTGAATCTGACAGATCAAATGTTAGAAAAGGAAGTTACTTACTTGTAACTGCAGTTCTTAAACGTTATCTTTTTTAGATTCATATACGACCTGCCCACTTCCCCAGTAGTCAAGCTTTTTTACTGCTTTATATGTACTGGCTGTAAAAATCTGATCAGCTCCTCCTCTGTGTAGAGTTGGCGCTGACAGCCTCATTAACCATATTTTGAGGCATATAACGAGGTGAATCGGCTTCATATAGTCTAAAGCTGTTTATATGGTTAATTCACTGTACATACACTACTGTGTTAAAATTGACTACCAAGAGCTCCGAGCTTGCCTACAGAATACTCAAGCATGTGCATCTATAAAAGATACCAAAGTTGGCGAATTGTAGTCATGTACAAGTATCTTTGTTTTTTCCTCCCAACTACCCTGAAACGAGTTGGTGTAAGGGTTGGTTTGGTATAAAATGTTTCTGAACAATTAACCCAGTAAACTAATGTCTACTTTTCTTTGCTTATGTGCTGAACTCTTGTATTTGTAGTTGACTGGGTCAGTTTTGGAAGACACTTGGAAAGAAAAAGGGAAAACTAATATGGACGAAATAATTCAAAGAATGGAAAATGTTGTGTTAGATGCAAACTGTAGCAGGTGAGACGTAAAATGTATAATTGATTTCCTTTTCATAATGAGCGATTTATGAGTCTTATTTAAAAATATTTTAGGATCAGAATGCATGTGTGCATTTTAAATCAAAGCAGTGGAGTAGCATACAAATTGTTTTCATGACTATTTTTCCATTGTCCTCCAAGGACACTTTGTGTCTTTAGCTAGTATTTTAAGCCGATTCCTTTTTAACAGTTTCTGTAGCATTTGACTGAGTCACATGCTGGTAAATATTCTCCTGATTTAACAACATGACAAGTCAAGAGCATTATTCGCTGTAATTGTCCAAAGATGTAATGAATGCTGCAGAAGTTCCCACATGGTGTGCAATATCGATTTATTTCCGCCATCTATTGCTGACACCTTGATTCTGGAGTACAACTATAGAAACTATTCACTTCACTTTTTTGGAGTGGAAATTGTGTCAGAATTGCTAGGTTTTATTAAATCCCAGCAAATCCAGTCAAGGAAACATTTAAGCTGTGACTCGATAAAGAAGAATACTTTTCTAAAGAAGTACTCTAGTTTGAAATGTATTTGTTATAGGCCATAGCATAGCATGGCCACTGTAAACTGAGATTAATTCTCTCGGCATTTGTATTTAATAGGATACCATTATGATATGTATTTGGGCTGGAGAGGGACACACTTAATCATGATAGGGGAGGGAGGCAGGAGACAGTTTCTTAAAAATTTTGTTTATTTTTATATTTGGTTAGGAGCTTAGATTACCAAAGGGTAGTGTGTGGCAGGACAGGATACCAGGTATTTTTTTAATATACAGCACAGGATGTGGAACAATGTGAAGTGTTGTGCATGGCGCCATTATTTCTGTTCTGTTGATCTAAGCAGACAATAAGAACTTGGGAGCCATGCAAAAGATATAATGGTGTTCCAAGTGACATCCTAGACAATTAGTTCTTGCACTTTACTCACAGTCCCGTTATTGACCTCTAGTGATCAATGACTGTGATCACAAAACAGTCTGGACCCATGGGAGCATAAACTAATATTAAGCCTAACCTTTCAAAAGGACGCAAAGAGTAGACTTGTAATTTTGTTCCCCAGACAGTGTGTGTGTGCATATTCTCCAAAAGAAAATACGTTGTTGAAGGGAAGTTAAGGTTTCTGTTCTGCTGCTGCTCACAACACTGTGAAGTATGTTTTAGAAGGTTTACAATACCATTAAAAACCACAGCTAAAGTGTGGTTATGGTCTCAAATAAACCTAAAAATTCCTGAAATTAGGTCGTTATGGTTAGATGCACAAACCATAACTTGTGTTCCCACCATGGAAAGCATAACTTGTGTACCAGTACTCACAACCTCACAAATAATGTGAGAGAAACATCACAAAAACGGTACAATTTCCTTGTTTGTAGAAGTGTTGCTATTTAGTAATGTTCGAGTGCTCAGACACCACTCAGTCTGGTTTCAGACCCAACCACAGCATGGAAAATGCCTTCATCGCCACCACAGATAACATCCGCATGACTCTGGACAGAGAAGACACCAGAGGCCCTCAACCCCCTGGACCTCTCTGCAGCGTTTGACATGGTATCCCACTCTATCTTTATCCAGTGCTTGCATCACATCGAAATGCTCCCCCTACATAGATAAGCACAATTCAAAGTCCTCACCCACACTTTCAGGGCAACACATAACACTGGCCCTGCATACCTAAACAATCGCATCTGCTTTCATAAACTTCCCAGACACCTTCACTCGTATGGACTCCTAATTGCACACATCCCATGCATACGGAAAACCAGATCCGTTGGTCGAGACTTATCCTACATCACATCGAAAGCGTGGGAAGGCCTGCCACTACACATAAGAGCCTCCTTCTCACTGCTTAGTAATGTTCTTCATGCATTTCTTTAAGTCCTTACTCTTGTCAGTAATATACGTACAGCATTGCTGGACCTTTAACAGCCTGCAGACTCCACCCTCCATTGCGGGGGGATGTCTAACTCAAGACGGTTTTGTAAAACCATGTATCTCATAGCTACCTTTTCAGTATCTACAGCCAATAAGGAACTTGCTCTGCTTGTGGCCAATTTATCCACTAAGGTGGACAACGTTCTAATCTTGATCATTCAAGATTACACCTACAGGTGGAATCATTGCACCAAAATGACTCCCACAATTTCAACACCAGTACTACCTCATTTAGTTCTAGTTTTAGTTTCCCTCACAGGATCATTTAAATGTTCTGCATGATAAATCTTTGGGAAACTACACCTAAATAACATGTACTATACCATCCCTTGGGCAATTTGAAATATGTATGCTCCTCACAAACATAATAAACTTTAGGAATTACGGGATCTTGTCCCAAAAACTGAAGCCAAACTCCTACATACTCAAAAGTATGATCACTTTTAACCAATAATTTAGTGTTAAGTGTTGATTTATCCCTAGTCGCAAACAATATCCATTTATGTTGCCAATCTAGTAGTGCAGGCTTAACCCCTTAGATCTCGATGGTTCGATTCTTCCATATCCCACTGTTCTTGATATCTCTCATCCCATCCTGTTTTCCCCCTTCCCTTCATTGCTCTATTCCTGTCTCCTGTCAAATCCAAAAAATTTCCTCTCAACCCCACTCAAAGAACAGGTCAAATTGTGTCTATGAGGATAATAAGCCATGTCCATTGTCATTTTCGGTTTAAGAAAACTTAACTGTATCCATTGTCTTAGCATGAAGATGGATATTCAAATACTTGAGCAATGTAACCTCAGAAAGTACCAAATCATAATTCGAATAATAATATTGGAACTGTCCCTTTCCATAGATCAGACTTAACAGAAAGCTACACGTAACACTATGCGTAAGAGGAATATGGTGATAGGTAATTCTCTCTGCCGCTGACTCCGGTAACTGCATACAGACATAACAGTCCATTGCATCCATAGTGTCAACATATTTATAAAGCAACTTAAAATAGGCATTTGAAGAATAGTCTCCTCTAGATGCATCTACATGCAAAGCTTCATAATCTAGTGTGTGCGAACTATTATCAGTAGAAATCGGTTCTTAGGGTCAACACTGGGCTTTAGGTAGGTGAAGATAATCCTACAAGCAAAACAATTGCTCCAATCACAGCTAATAATACACCTGCTAATATGAACCTACGCTTATTATTTGTATCAGTTTCCATGACTTCTCTTGAATTAGACCTTTAAGTAAGGTTTGCAGCAAGTGAATTTCTTTTGTGTGCTTCTACGTATACTGATGACAAACCGAGTTCATAAATCACGTGATGAAATTATTTACAAAGTCTTTGTGAGTCTTCCTTAGCCCTACTCAGCCTTCTAAAATGACACCCTTACACTCCTTCAGCAGCCTCTGGCCTATGTAATCTTCTTAATTCTTTTTAACAAAGTCTATTCAATTGTCTCTTTTCAAAAACACATCTCAAAGTTCAGTCAAATCAAACTAATGATTTGTGTCAATCTGTTCCATGGCAAAGTAAAGTCAAAACGCAGCTCAGCCACAAGTCTAAATTCATGGGGGTTCAACTGTAATTGTACTTTTATTCTCCAAATCCCAAAGTTCTCTATCTTTTTCTTCTGTGGCAAAGTATGTCCATTCAGGGGATGATCGCCTCCGACATGGCACCCTGGCTCTTTTTGATCTCCTGAGTGCGGGTTGTTCACTTTCACTGTCACTCAGGCCAGTATCCTCAGTATCCTCCAGGACAGTACTCATTTCTCGTTCTGTAGTCAATCTTACTCTCTCCTCTTCTTGCCTTCTTAGCCAACGGTCTTCATGTCCACTTGGTGTGACACGGCACTAGGCCCCTCATCAGGGTCTGAGTATGGTTCAGGTAGCGGTTCAGGCCAAGACGCCTCAACTGTCAATGCATCAAGACCCCCCTCAGGCAGAGGATGTGCTGTCACAGGCTCTTGCCGAGTGTCAGTAGTCTGTGCACCCTCTCTCAGTTGTGGGTTGCACTTCAGGGAGAGGCACTGTCACAACTTCAAGAGGCTACTCCACTCTGCGAGTATGGGCTGCGTGAATCCAGCTGGGACGTCCTCAATCAATCAGGGATTTTTGAAGCGCGCTACTCACCCGTGAGGGTCTCAAGGTGCGGGGGGGGGGCATGCAATTCCGAATCATTCGAAGAGCCAGGTCTTGAGGCTCTTCCTGAAGGTGTGCAGAGTGGGGGAACGTCTGATGTTGATCGGGAGCTCGTTCCAGGTCTTTGCCGTGATGTAGGAGAAGGCTCTTCCACCCGCTCTGGCTCTGCGGATGCGCGGGGTTTCGGCGAGTCGGCGGTGCGGAGGTCTCTCTTGGGTACGTGGAAGGAGACTCTTTCTTTGAGGAATTGGGGTCCGGTGTTGTAGAGGAATTTGTAGGCGTGAGTGAGTAGCTTGAAGATTACGCTCTTCTTGACGGGGAGCCAGTGGAGGTCTCGAAGGTGCTGGGAGATGTGTTCATGTCGTGGGATGCCAAGGACGAGTCCGGCCGCAGTGTTCTGGATGGTCTGGAGTTTGCGGAGCAGGGATTTGTTGATTCCCGCGTAGAGTGCGTTTCCGTAGTCCAGTCTGATTATGCGTGCGTGGGTGATGGTCTTTCTGGATTCGGGGGATCCACTTGAAGGTCTTGCGGAGGATGTTGAAGCACGTGGAGGAGACGGCGTGGATCTGTCGGGCCATGGTGAGGGAGGAGTCGAGTATGATGCCGAGGTTCCAGGCGTGGTCCGTGGGAGTGAGGGGGTTGCCGAGGGCGGTGGGCCACCAGGTATTGTCCAATGCTGAGGGGGTGGGTCCGACGACGAGGACTTCTGTCATCTTGGAGTTGAGCTTCAGACAGCTGCTGCTCATCCAGGATGCGACTTCTTTCATTCTTTCCAGGAAGCTGAGTCTGGTGGTGTGGGGATCCTTCGTGAGGGAGAGATGAGTTGAGTGTCGTCGGCGTAGCATACTATGCTGACTGAGTCCATGCTGTCTGGCGATGGTGGCGAGGGGGGCCATGTAGATGTTGAAGAGCGTGGGGCTGAGTGATGATCCTTGGGATACTCCGCAGTTGATCTCTATGGGTTCGGAGAGGAAAGGCGGGAGTCTGATTCTTTGGGTTCGGCCGGTGAGGAAAGAGCGTATCCAGTCGAGGGTGGTTCCCTGTATGCCGCCGTCGTGAAGTCTGGTGGTGAAAGTGCGGTGGGAGACGGTGTTGAAGGCTGCAGAGAGGTCTAGTAGGATGAGGGCCGCGGTGTGGCCCTGAACGAGGAGAGTGCGGATGTCGTCTGTGGCGGCGAGGAGGGCAGTCTCAGTGCTGTGGTTGCTGCGGAATCCGGATTGGGAAGGGTCGAGGATGGAGTTGTCTTCGATGAAGTTCGTTAGCTGTCTGTTGACGATCTTCTCGGTGACTTTAGCCGCGAAGGGGAGGCGAGAGATGTGTCTGTAGTTTTTGTGGTACGTCGGGTCTGCAGAGTGCTTCTTGAGGAGGGGCTTGACTTCTGCGCGTTTCCAGTCGTCGGGGAATGTGCCGGATTCAAAGATGGCGTTGATGGTGGGTCGTAGCTTGGGTGCTATGGCGGCGGCGGCTCTGTGGAAGATGTGCGGCGTGCAGGGGTCCGTGGGGGCTCCTGAGTGAATGCTCTTCATGATTGTGGCGGTGTCTTCGTGGTGACCGGGGTCCATGCGGAGATGGTAGGCTGGCTGGCGTTGCTGGAGGTTGGTGTGGTTTCGGTGTCTGTTCGTTGAAGTTGTCGTAGAAGGACTTGATTTTGAGATGGAAGTAGGAGCCGAGTTTGTTGCAGAGGTCCTGGGAGTGTGTGACGTCCGAGGCTTCGCTGGGGGGTTTGGTGAACTCTTGAATGACGCTGAAGAGTTCCTTCGAGTTGCTGTAGTTGGCGAGGATTTTGTTCTGGATGAAAGTCCTTTTGGTGGATCTGATGCGTTGGTGGCATTCTGTCATGGCGTTCTTGTAGGTGGTCCGGTCTTCCGAGGTTTTGCTGTTTCTCCATAGTTTCTCGAGACATCTGCAGGTGTGTCTGTATTCTCAGAGGTCGGTGGTGAACCAGGTGGCTTTCATGGGGGCTGTCTGTCGGAGTTGCTGAGGGGGGGGAGCTTGTCTGTGCAGTTGGTGATCCATCTGTGTAGTTCATGGGCTGCAGAGTTGACGTCGGTCGTGGTGGGAGGGGTATCGTGGTTGAGGGTGGAGTTGAGGTGCTCCTCGATGACCTTGCTCCAGTTCCTTCGCGGAGGGCGTGGTGTATATTTGTGAGCGGTGGCTTTATCAAAGTAGACCTGTATGCAGTGGTGGTCCGTCCAGGTGGGTGTTCTTGATGTGGCTAAAGTGGATGTTTTTCCCTCCTTCGAAGATGGGGTCGAGGGTGTGTGCTGCATTGTGGGTAGGGGTGGTGACTAGCTGTTTTAGTCTGATGTTGGGGAGGTTGTCCAGGAGGGCGGTGGAGTTTGGGTAGCTGAGGTTGTTGAGGTGGAAGTTGAGGTCTCCGAGCAGTATGAAGTCCATGGAGGCGATGGCGTGGGGCGCGATGAGGTCGGGGATGGTTGTGGTGAATGCCGTTCGTGGTCCGGGATCTCTGTAGGCGAGGGTGCCGCTTAGGGTCATTCTGGGGCTGGTCTGGATCTGGAAATGGAGGTGTTCCGTGGGGGACAAGGAGTCGTTCGTGCTGGAGGTGGTTAGAAGGAGGGAGTTCTTGTGCGCAATGCCGAGTCCTCCTCCTGGGTGGTTGGGGCGGTCCTTCCTCTGGATCTTGTATCCAGCGGGGATGGCTGCAGCGATGGTGGAGTTGGTCCAGGTTTCCGTCTGGCGAGAGGGTGTTGAGGAGGTCCCAGATCTCTACTGCGTGTCTGTGCAGGGAGCGTACGTTGAGGAGGATGCACCTCAGGGGTTCGGGTGCGCTGGCGTTCAGCGGGAGGGGGTGTGGAGGGTTGGTGAAGGTGTGTCGGCAGGAGAACTGGCTGTGGGTGGTGTTCGGTGTAGACAGCTGGCAGTTGTTGTTCCTTCCAGGGTTGATTGCGTGGAGGGCAGCTGAGTCGTAGCGGTGGGTGGTCGGAGAACCAGGGTCCCTGGAGCTGGTCGCGGTCGGGTCGCGGACGGGCGCAGACTGGCGTGCCTTTGGCACGCCTTCAGCGCGCCATCGGCTAGGCCGCACAGCGGCCGCCATTAAATAGGGAACGGGGGAGGGAAAAGCAGTTGGGAGGCGGGAGGGGCTGCGGGGCCGGAAACCAGCAAGGGGTGGAGGGTCCGCAGGGGCAGCAGCGGTGGGAAAAATCGGCACGGAGGACACATGGGCAAAAAAGGACACAACAAGGAACAGAAATAGAAAGAATATAGGGAGGAAAAGAATAAAACGAAAATAAAAACGAATAAGAAAAACAACAGATAACGGGCACGGTTAACACAAAACCAGACAGACAAACAAAGGCAGAAGACAGAGAAAAGCTGGCTGAGTGGACCAGCAGAAGAGCAAGGCTGTCCCACTGGACCACCAGGGATGAGGCGCAGGCAGGAGCCTGCGGGTGGAGGAGGGCCTCGAACACCTACCTAGACAGAGAGGTGCTGGGTGCAGCGGCAGCGGTGCAACGACGGAGCTCTACACAGTGGTATTCGCGACTAGGATAACCTGGTGGCCCACAGCATCTACTCTACAGGCGTGTTTTCCAAACATGTTTCTTCACCAAGACCCAGTTGCCAGGACTGAGGTCATTGCACTGCACCAAACATGGAGAGGCTACAACAGCTTCAACCTGGCGACAGAGAAAGGACCACCTCAGCTAGTCCCATGTAATAATCAAGAACCATCTCCTCTGTAATATTCACAAGCACATTTACAGGCATTGCAGGCTCTCATTGGGGATAATTCTGTTTTTCGATCAGGAGCACTGCGAAGACTCATCAGCACAAGAGGCAAAGTGTCTGGCCACTTCAGAGATGTTGATGCACACACTTTGGCCAATCTGGGTTTCAACGTCCCATTCACCTGTTCGACAATGAATGCCAGAAGCCTCTGTCTGATAACTGCAATGCAATTTCTGCTCCACTTGCAAAGCTGCACACAACATTTTCAGGACCTCATTATTGAAATGAGTTCCTTGGTCTGACTCCACCGAAGTCGGGAAACCGAACCTTGGTGTGAGCTCCCTCAATGACAATCTAGCTACTGTGAGACTGTCATTTCTTCTGGTCAGGTAGGCTTCAACCCAACGCGAGAAGATGCACAAAACCACCGGGACATCTCTCAGCCCATTGCACATAGGCATTTCAGTGAAGTCCATCTGCATTCTGTTGAATGGCCCTCCTGATCTTCCTATGTGACTCAATGTCACTGGAGTTCTTTTCCCTACATTTATCTGTTGACACACAACACATCTGTGACACAATTTTTCAGTCACCAATCTAAATCGTGGATTAAACCAATGCTGCATAAACAACCAGACCATGGCATCCCTCCCAATAAGAGAGGGAAATATGTTGCCATTGGGGATAGCATGTTGTCTGACATCACTGGTCGGCCGTCTATAGAAACCCAAATGTAATCATCTCGCTTCACACATCTTACTCTGTTCCAACTCCGCTTTTCTGCCTCTGGCACTTTCTCCTGCAGTCTCTTCACTTCCTCTCAGGTATCCGTTGTTGACAACAAAAGGTTATAGTTAGCCTCACCTAAGCACTCGTGTGTATTCTCCATTGAGTGTTCAGGCGACCTCAACTGTGTAACATTTGCCCATTGTCGCATAATCATCACCACATCGGTGACACTTAACTGCAATTTTTACAGGCAGTTGTAGTGCTTCAAGCAGTCTCATGACAAGCTCCGTGTCAACCTGCCATATACCTTCGTCTTCCCATACAAACTAGTTCTGCAGACTCAAGCATTCTTCTTGCTGAAAGTTGACGGCGTTCCATGTCGGTCAAACTTGCAATTTACCAGCTTTTTATTATGTGCGTCACCCCTCTCAGGAGGAGGAGAGACTCCATCGTTTGGACCCCAAAAAAGGACTAAGATTTTCATCTATCGAAACACAGGGTGGATGATCAGCTCTTTGTGGCAGTCGCCGAAGCAAAGAAAGGCAAGGCTGTACGGAAAGGGGCCATCTCCTGCTGAATTGCACTCTGCATTAAGGTCTTCTAGCAAAAAAGCAGCCTCCTGAAGGAATGCGCTGCGAGCTCATTCCACTAGAGCCAGAGCTTCTGCCACTCTTTTGGCATGCAGAGTTCATATACTGGACATCGTCCAGGCAGGTACGTGGGCCTCATTCCATACGTGCACAAAACACTACTATCTGGACAGCCAGGTTTGCCCGCTCGCACCCAAAGACTTATTGGTGTGAATCCATTCACAGACCCACCTTCAAATAGGTACTGCTTTGCTATCTGCAGTTAGAAGTCTCTATCAGAAAACAAGTTACTTACCTTTGGTAACGCTCTTTTAAGTAGAGACTTTGTCTTGATGCAAATTCCCCACTGACCATCCATCCTCCTTATTCTGTGAATTGGACTCTCCCCTTTAATAAGATCCCAAGTCTTGGAATATGCATCCTAGTCATAGCCACTTTGCTGCTCGGTATCTGCATCTGGGGGCCTGAACAGCCTCAAAAGTAACTGATGGCAGCGTGAGGGAGTGGCGCCTACAGTGGCCACCTATGTCATTTTTGTAGCAGAATGGCGTGAGTGTGAAGCCACCTACTGGCACGGAGAGGTACTGCTCAAAAGTTTCCAGATCCAGTCTGATGCCTGAAGAATATTCAAACGGTGAAGAATCTGTATATATATATATATATATATATAACAAAAAAGACAGAAGGTCAAGGCACTCAAGACCAGCACTAGTCAGTATAGTTTTTCTATATTCATAGCAAAGATATGGTGCAAAGAGCCAGGAACGTGACCTTCCTACGTCCCTAATTTTTTGGTAAACCAAAACCACATAGAACAGACTAGCTCAGCACACAACAATTCAATGGTCTGACAATTCCATTGAATTCCTGACTTTGGTTCACGCCGCCACGCGATTCCACATATATTCTGGGTCATAAAAAACCCTTATACATTTCAGCGTTCACGACATACAATAATCGTGTGTGCTTTTCCTTATCGCTCAACACTAAGCCTTGAAGAAGTCCCGTTGGGACGAAACGCGCCGCGTCGGCTATGAATTCTGTGTTACGATTTTAAAGAATTTTGAATAAAGGAACAAAACAATAAAGGAAGGATTTGTTTTTAGCAAATCAAAGTTTTACTTGATTTTGTTGGGAGACATTTTGCTGATGCTTAATCACTGATGATTGCATATTAATGCATATATATATATTTTTTGAAACTGTACTTGATCATAGTTGTGTGCTGAGCTAGTCTGTTCTATATATATATATATATTGCACCGAAAATTCTCCACAGTGCTTAGGCGGGGAAAGACGAGCCACTCCAATTTGCTCAAGTAAGTGTATTTTATTTCTCAGATGGCAACAAACGCGTTTCGACCTCTCTCGGGGTCTTGGTCACATGACCTCTTCCTGAATCCAGGAAGTGATATAGAGATTTGAATCTGCACGTCGCAGCGTGCACAGTTAACAGTGAGAAAAGACTGTGTTTTACAGCAGTTTTTGCAAATAATACAGGTTGTTAAAATGAACATAACGGTGATGTACAATTCATTCATTGTAATATAGTGAAATGTGGTTCTTCAAAACCTTCAATTGATACAGTGTGAGCACTGCTATGAGAAACTATTGCACAGTGAAGGTATAGTACCTATACATTGCTAGTCCTCTAGGTGTGATCACCAGTATATGTAGTATGCCATGCATCTTTGTGAGAGTCATATTACGCTTCATGACTGTACGGGAGAGTGACATGGATCTGGGTGTAGTACCCATAGTCCATGAACTATATCATTATAGTGTTAGTGGTTTAATCATAGAGCAGTGACTCGACTAAGACAACGGATTCCCGTTGCTTGTGCTCTTATTGATATTCGTGGCTATCCTTCACTCCGGTTATGTTCCCGGCAATCTGTGGAGCTGTATAAAACATGAAGACAAAACAGGACATTAAAGTTCATATCAAATAGAATTGGCATGCATATATTCGGTCACACGTGAGACAAATAGTAGAGCTGAACGTGACATCATTGTCTTCCAACATATAGTATATCTTGATTCCACGCCCCATTTTCTCTTATTTTATAATCCATCAATCATCTACTCTGAACATTGTATCAAAATAGGAAAGGTGAGGGGATACGGTATACACAAAATCATTGATAACACAGTCTAAAACAAATTAGAAGAGGAAACTGTTAAAATATAGGATATATACAAAGATTCCTGAATTCATGTTCAACCGGGCCCGGCTAAAAACGGCAAATATTTATAAATGTGAGTGCAACTCCTCATCATTATTCATCCCTATTGGAAATATGCTGCCTGCTTGTAGGATGAAGCGTGATTCTAGTCTACGTAATGTTTGTACTCGATTTCCACTCCTTGGATGTTTTGGTACTGTGTCAAGAGCAAAGAATTTTCCGAGTGTCCAATCACTGTTATGGACCTCCCGGAAATGTCTTGTGCTGTAGCGGAGATCCTGATTGGTTTTTGCTCTCCAATGCTCAAGAATGCGTTTCTTAACGGGGAAAGTGGTGGATCCTATGTACCATTTGTGGCATGGGCATGTGATCGCATATACTACACATTCTGTATTGCAATTGATATTTCTTGGAATCTTCCAGATTTTACCCGTTTTCCCTAGTTTAACTTCCTTGATATCATTACCGTTGCTGCATGCTTTACACTTTCTGCACCTAAAGAATCCTCTGCTCTTATCCAGCCAATTAGTTCTTCGTGGTTTAAGATGGCTGTTGACTAAGAGATCTTTGATGGATAAATTCTTCCTTTAGGACAGTGATGGTGTGATGCCTAATTTAGATTTAAGAAGTGTATCCTGTGTGAGAATATCCCACCTTTTCTTCAGGATCTGTTTCAAATTGGCAGCCTGTGTGTTAAACGTAGTAATGAATCTTATTGGTGCAGTATTGGGATCAGTTTCTCTTATTCTTTGCTTGGTATAGAGCATCAGTTCTCTCCACATTATCTGCTTTAGTTATCCCTTTATGCAGCATTTTGGTAGAATACACTCTCTCTTTGAATCTTTCTATCATGTCTGTCTTTGTTCTTGTGTAAGATTCCTCAGAGCTGCAATTGCGTTTCGCTCTGAGTAGTTCCCCTTAGGGGATACTCCATCTGAAGTTAGGTGGGTGGCAACTCGCAGCATGGAGTTTGGAGTTCCCTGCTGTCTCTTTTCTATGGAGATCAGTCGAAAGATTCCCTCCCTCTACTGTCAACCTTAAATCGAGGAAGTCAATGGTCCGTTGACTGTTTTGCATAGTGAAATACAAATTCATACTGTTACTGTTCAATTTTCATCAGAAAACTCAAGAGATCACATTCATCTCCCTCCCACACAAAGAAAATGTCATCTATGTAACGAAGCCAAATATTAACATTCCTAGTCCATGGTTCCATGTCGTCACTCCAGAGCACCTGCTTCTCCCACCATCCTACCGTCATGTTGGCATAGCTGTGGGCGAAGCAGGTGCCCATGGAAGTCCCTTGTATTTGTTTAAACCACTGTCCGTTAAACATGAAAACATTTTCAGTAAGGCAGAACTCAATCATCTGTAGGAGCATGCGTGTGTGGCCCAGTAGGTGTATGCTTCTAGTTTTGAGAAAATCCTGACAGGCTCTAAGACCATCCACATGACGGATACTGGTGTACAAGCTTTCTACGTCGAGACACACCATCCAGTGTTTCTCTCCCCAGTATAAATTTTGGATCTTTTGTAGAAAGTCCTTGGTATCCCTCACGTAAGAATTAAGATATTTGACATATGGAAAGGGAAAATGGTCTACATAGATAGATGTGTTTTCCAACAAACTATTCTTGGAAGACACGATCGGGCACCCTGGGGGATTGGTGCTGTTTTTGTGGACCTTAGGTAGAAGGTACAAGGTCGGGGTGGTAGGTGTGTCATTCTGTGAGAACTGTTTCTCATCCCAACTGATGAGTTGGTTATTAGACCAGCCTTTCAACATATCGAAATACCTTTCTTGCAGTTTAGTTAGGTAAGATTTATCTACCTTCTCATAGCATGTTATGTTGTTCAGCTGTCTGTTGGCTTCCTTAATGTAACTTTCCCTGCTCAGAATGACATTTCCCGCCTTTATCTGAGGGTTTGATGACAATATCATCATCTTTTTGCAACTCAATGATGGCCTCCTAACTGGTCTTTAGAGATATTCCTTCTCTTAGGTGTTTCAAGTGGAAGTTTCGAGATGTCAAGGATGACAGCCTCATGAAACACATCAATGTTATCTTTGGGGGATATATTTCGATGTGGCTCTAAAGTCTGTTTTGCTTGCTAGGCTGGTATCAATCCCCAGTGACTGTCTAATCTCCTCATCCCGTGTGTGGTCAAAGGGGTTGGAGGTGGGATGGGAGCCCTCCCTTCCTGTACTCGGCGTTTCGTTCGATAAATCGCATAACATTCTTAGAGTTTCTATATCCTCAATATTGAGTGTGGACATTTGTCTTTCGGCAGAGCTATTAGTTACTTGCGTATTAGCTTTTTTACGCACTGACTGAATTTTAAACAATTTCAATTTACGCACAAATTTATAGACATCTACCCGTGTCTGTGCGTAATCAAGGGGCAAATCTGGGCAGAATGACATACCCAAATTCAATACCTGTTCTTCATTTTTAGTAATTACCCTGTTAGAAAGGTTTATTACCGTTAGCTGGGTCTTGTCCTCCATTATTACTTCTTCATGGTCTGGTCTCTTGTTCCCATGCCAGTGCTGTTGTTCTTTTCTTCTGCGTTGTCGTCTCCTTTTTCTTTGATTTTTCCTCCTCTGCCTCTGGGTTTCTCCCTGTTTGAGTGTTCCAAATTTTTCTGTATGAGGCGCAGTTCCTCGGAAAAAGAAGTGACCTCTCTTGGGTTGGATGTATTGCTGTCCACAGATTCTAGATCTGAACTTAGATCTGTTGTTGATCCACATGTTGTTTTGTCCCCTCTACCTAGAGCTTTGTCTCTTGTCATTTCCGCTCTCGCTCTGTCAACTTTTCTGGCGAAAGTAAGTATTCTTCCCATATTATAATCTCTCTCATCGCGCTCAAAGTTTCTTTGCTTTCTTTCCATGACTTCCTTTTCAAATTTCCTGATTTTCTCATCAATGGTTGTGAGTATATTCTTGTCCTCACTCTGATTACTTTCCTTTTCAATTTCATCAAGTAGAGATTGGATTTGTAGCATCAACTCGCTATGTTCTTCCCACGCATTTTTAATGAGCATAAGTAGCATGTTCCTTGAGCATTCAATCGTATTGGATGTCCAATTTTTTAAGAGCTGTGGTTTGGGGCTATTCAAAGTAGGGATGATCGGTATTCGCAGTCCCCGGGGGATCCTGTTAACTTCCAAATAATTTTGGAGGGACTTCGCCTCCCACCACCGGCTCACCTCCTTTCGTCTCAGCCTTTCTAGTACATTGCCTTTTTGTTTTAGGCTGGAAATCGATCGTTGTACACTGGTCGTGCTTCCACTCGCATGATTTCCACCATTCTCGGTTCCTTTTCTGAAGATTGTATTCGCCGAGGCCTCCCGGCCTTTCAAGAACTCGGATGCCATCTATACTTCAAATATCTTGCCGATCCGTAAATCGTGTTGACACTGAGCAAAAGCGCCCTTTCAGCCGCTGTTGCTCGGGCGTACTCTGCCGTGACCTCTGTTCGCGGTCGTGATACAATGTATTCGGCCGCGTATTCAGCTCCCAGGAATCCGACACTTACCAGTTCTGACGTGTCGGCTCCTGCCTGCTTCAGATTGACGGATTAGTACTTGGCTTTGTGGAATCCGTGAAGTCAGCTGCCGGCGGGCGTTCCCTTTCAGAAAATCCAAAGGAAAAGTTTGGTGTAATGAAAACGCCCGTCGAGTCAGGGCTCGCCAGCGGACGCCGCCGCTAAATATCACACCGAAAATTCCCCACAGTCCTTAGGCGGGGAAAGACGAGCCACTCCAATTTGCCCAAGTAAGTGTATTTTATTTCTCAGATGGCAACTAACAGACGCATTTCGACCTCTCTCGGGGTCTTGGTCACATGACCTATTCCTGAATCCAGGAAGTGATATAGAGATTTGAATCTGCACGTCGCAGCATGCACAGTTAACAGTGAGAAAAGACTGTGTTTTACAGCAGTTTTTGCAAATAATACAGGTTGTTAAAATGAACATAACGGTGATGTACAATTCATTCATTGTAATATAGTGAAATGTGGTTCTTCAAAACCTTCAATTGATACAGATTCAATCAAATTAAAATAAAATACAAGTTAGAATGTATCTAGTGTCGTAGATGGTGGCATTGACGATTAGAAAGACTATAGTAGTATTAGTTTCGATATATAATTATGTGTCTGTCGTAGTGACTGTTATGTGATGTCACTCTCCCGTACAGTCATGAAGCCTAATATGACTAAAGATACATGGCATGCTACATGTACTGGTGATCACACCTAGAGGACTAGCAATGTATAGGTACTATACCTTCACTGTGCAATAGTTTCTCATAGCAGTGCTCACACTCTCAATTGAAGGTTTTGTAGAACCACATTTCACTATATTACAATGAATGAATTGTACATCACCGTTATGTTCATTTTAACAACCTGTATTATTTGCAAAAACTGCTGTAAAACAGTCTTTTCTCACTGTTAACTGTGCATGCTGCGACGATGCAGATTCAAATCTCTATCACTTCCTGGATTCAGGAATAGGTCATGTGACCAAGACCCCGAGAGAGGTCGAAATGCGTCTGTTTGTTGCCATCTGAGAAATAAAATACACTTACTTGAGCAAATTGGAGTGGCTAGTCTTTCCCCGCCTAAGGACTGTGGGGAATTTTCGGTGCGATATTTAGCGGCGGCGTCCGCTGGCGAGCCCCGACTCGACTGGATGGGCGTTTTCATTATGCCAAACTTTTCCTTTGAATATATATATATATATATATATATATATATATATATATATATATATATATACATACACATATATATATACATACAGTCTCTACCAGAAAAAGTGTTATTGAAGGTAGGTAACTTGTTCATTAATACAAGCTTTTGCAATTTGGCCTCAAATCAGCACCAAGAACATTTTCCAAATGCATTGCAGTAGTTGCAGCCTGCCTTTGCAGAAACAAAATCTGTAGCTACCCATACCTAGATGTTTGGCTGATAAAAGCTCATACTGAAAGTCGGGTACAAAAGGATTTCAATATCACTGTGGGAACCTAGTAAAATCAACCATGTCTCCAGATCAAGTCCTGGATTACCTAGATGCATCTCTAAACACCGGCACAGGAGAGGTGTTTCCTTCAGGGGTCAGAGTGTATATTGTTTCTGAGAAATGTCACAAATTACTACACACCACAAAGCCATCACTCGGGCATGTCCCTTCTCTCCTAGGATACATGGCATCTTGCTTCTTCCTAGCTCTAAATGATTGTCTCCACATAAAATCACTATAATACGTGGAAGATCAGTGGTCGCAACACCATGGCTGTTGGGAAGACAAGATAACCTTTGCAAGCTCATCAGTTTGAGTAGTGGCGCAACAAGCAGAACCTACTCAAATTAGTCCCATTTCAGATCTTCTTACTCAGACTATTGTAACTCAATGCTTATCTCACCGATTAAGAGCACATCTCAAAACCTTACAATTCAGTGCCTGTGGTCTCCCAAACAACTATACCACTTCAGTGTTCTCAAGCTCCAAGTATTTCACCCAGCTCTCAGGGCTTTCCATCCAACTCTACTCTCAAACAAACTTCTAGTACAGACAGACATTACTACCACCATGTACTATTTTGACAAGCAGGGACGTACAAGATCAAGAACTCTGTCATTAGAAGCTCAAGCAGTATGGCAATGGTTACTAGCAAAAAAGCTTGCTATTGACTTGCCAGGTGGGCAAAACCAACAAGCAGATCTACTCAGGAGATGCTTCTACAAAAATCATGAGTAGGAGCTTGATGACAACGTCTTAAATTCTATCTTTCAAGATAAGGGGTATACAAAGGTATACTTATTTGCTGCCGAACAAAACGCAAAATGCCCAAGCTATGGATCCAGAATGTGGGACCCACATTCGATAGGCAGTGGTCTTTGAATGACTTGGTCGAACAGATGTCTATGCTCTTTTCCCCCAATGCCCCTAACACTGTCAGTAATTATCAAATTGTAACTTTCTCCCTCAACCATGATCCTAAAGGATCTAGAGTGGCTGATGCAATGGTGGTTTCCAGAGCTACTTTACCTATCACTCAAACCCCACAAGAAACTTCCATTTAACCACAGTTTCCAGTCCAGGATGGGAGGGATAGTCCTGCACCTAAATGTACAATCCTTGAATCTGGGAGTCTAGCTACTCGACCAGACTGTATGCTCTTTTTTAAGGAAGCAAAGAGACCATCTACCAGAAGCTCTGTGCACTCAATATTTGTTAGTTGGTGTCTTGACAACAGTCATGACCCTCTCTCCTGCCAGAAGAATGTCAGCCTGCCTTATACATTGCATTATACCCTCCAGTTAAAAGGCCTGCTCCCCAGTGGGAGTTAAATCTGGTTCTCTCTAAACTCATGGCCCCTCTGAGACAATTCATAAAGCATGCATCATCTTTCGTAAAGTTGCTTGCTTAGTTGCCCTTACATCAGCAGGAAGAGTTAATGAGATACACACTTTATCAGCTATTGAACCTTACTTAAGTTGCCATCACAATAGGGTAGTGTTCAGGATGCATCTTCTTTCCAAAGATTTCCATATTAATCAAACTATTTAACTCTGTGTTTTTCTTCAATCCATCATCCCTACCAAATAGATCTGTGCGTTCTTTAGATCTAAAAGAAGTCCAAACGTTTTATCTAGAAAAGACTAAAGTCCTCAGAAAAACAAGTCATCTTTTTGTAAATTATGGCCCATTAAGAACAACAGGATTGGCATCCTCCAAACAGACTATTGTTCAATGGATTGTATCCTGCATTACATGTTACCACTAATTAGGAAACACTCCCCTACCTTAAAGAGACAAGGCTCATTCCACAAGAGAAAAAGTGGCTTCCCATTGCTTGGGTCAGGAATGGCCCTCTTGCAGAGAATGTACAACAGCAACCTAGAAATCTTCACACTTTCACTAGACATTACTGTTGTGATGAAGATTCTCGAGTTGATACATTGTTGGGTCAAGTTTCTTTAAGTAATTTATTTAGTTAGCAGACCTAAAACCTCATCTTAGTTGTACCACATGTCAAACAGACAGTATTTTCTCATTACATTGACAACCTCGCAGTGGAGATATGCTAGCTTCTGTATTTTAATTTTATGACCATCAGTGAGAGTCCTATGATGCAGAAGAAAATGTTACAAACTCATAGGTAATGTCACTGAAGTCATAAACAACTCTCCCTCCCCCAGGTTGTTAAGTAAGGCACTCTAGAACGCCACATTCTCCCATTCAAAAAGAGCTGAGACTGTGAGGTAAACATCCGGTACAATGCATGCTGTGTATGGAAGCTGCAGACTCTCTTAAAGTTAGTGTGCGCTAAGTGCAGCTGGTGCACTTTAATCCTGACAGGTCAACTTTCTCTTCTTTCTTCTTCAGTTACAACACGTTTTTCCCTGTATAGCACATTTGAACACTAAATGTTGGATGTGGTTTGTTAGTTGCAACGCTGTAGTTTTCTACAGAAAAATTCTGTTAAACTTGGTCTGTCAAAGACTGTTGGAGGTGTCACCGAACTGGGGTGTCTATCTGATAGAGACTTCTATTTGCAGATTCCTTACCTTAGAATTAGCCCCAGGCATCAGACTGGATCCGGAAAGTTTTCGTGAGCAGTACCCTTACGTGCCGATAGTTGGCATTGTTCGGCTCTGCGTGGCGTCATCCACGCCGAAAGTGGCATGTGCAGTGTCTATTTAGGCGCCCCCCCAGCACGCTGACGTTCGTTCTTTTCTATCAACGCCAGTCAGTGCAGATCCGAAGAGAGCTACCCCCAGTCACTTTTTGACTGTTCTTTTTTTACTTTTTGTCAGTTTTTTGAGAATCGTCTCCTGGTGTGGCAGGTTTGTCAACGAGGAAGGCTCGATTCAAGCCCTTCAGCACCTGTCACCCTCAAATGTGGGACCCGCACCTCCTCTGTCTCTGATTTCTTGAGCGCGACCATGATGCCAAGACCTGCGTCGATTGTTGCGCCATGCACACCAAGGACTTGAGGGAGCGATCCCTCAAGATGCTTGCTGCTCGACATGTGGCACTGTGACGGTCTCCATCCCGGTTGGGAGGAAGGTCCCAGGATTGGTTGCGGAACCATCGATCTTCGTCGAAGTCGTTCCACTCCGGTAAGTCCCACAGGACCAAGAGTAAGAAGTCCAAGATTGCTGCTTCTTCACCCCGTCCCTCGAAGTTATCCGACGAGATGAGGGAACGTCGTCACTCGACGCCTGGCTCTGTGGTTGAACCTGCGCCTGGGCCGTCTCCATGCCTCACTGAGTTTATGGGAGCCAGAGAAACTCCTGCCCAACTCCAAGAATTTTATGAGGCCATGCACCTCCCTCATATTTGGGTGTCCCGTTCCTGCTGGTGCACCTTTGGGCCCCGTGGATTTGGGAGGGGCCCCTACTAGTTTCCCATCAGCGGGTCCACCCTCCGCTCCAGTTGGGCCCTATGGATATACAGATGGATCTGGGCAGGCGCCGGTCGAGCCACCTTGACCTTCCCTGGCGCCAGTCCCTCTGTCGATGCTCCCAGCGCCCTCTAGCAGCAGCATCCCCATTCTTATCCCGACTGACATGGAGCCGGAGGGGCGTCGCTCGATGCCGACTGAAGCCATTCTATCCAGTTCGAAGCCTGAGCCCTATTCCTATGGACTAAGACTTGGGGAAGATTGAGAGGGGCCACTGGGCCTGTAAGAATACCAGCCCCTAGACCCCAGCATGGACTGGTGTGAGGAATTGACGGATGCCAGTGGACTGGACACCTCCCAAGGTACTGGCTTTGTCTCTCCTATCGTGGCTATGGAGGAGGTTGCCTCATTTGCTATGGTGGTGAGGAGGGCAGCTAAGGTTCTGGGCCTTCAGCTGCCCTCATTAGCTGTCAAGACTAATGTCTTGACGGGTGCTTCAGCCAGGAGCGACCCCTTCAGAAAAGCTTCTCCCATTTAATGAAAGCCCTCATGGACGTCTTGCTTGGGTGCTGTCCAAGCCCTGGATAGGTGCTCCTGTGAACAGGACAATTGCCTGCTGTTATCGCCCCACCCCAAGGGACCCCTCTATCCTCACCCAACATCCCACCCCGGAGAGCTTGGTGGTCCAAGTCTCTACTTCCCGAGTAAATCCTGGTGCACACCGCATGCTTTTTGGGATGTTATTCTCACTCCCTTTGGGATTCGGTTGCGCAGGTGCTGCCTGTACCTGGAGGAGTTTCGTACCATACTCTCCAAGCCCCTGCTGATGGGAGAGACACAGCTAAGTACACAATTCGATGTGGACTGGACACAACCAATTTGCTGGGTATAGTGGTTTCTTCGTTGGTTGCCCTACAGCGCTACACCTTGCTGAGGCCAATTGACTTTTCTGAGGATGTCCAAGCTTTGCTTATGGACATGCCGTTTTATGCCTTCTGTCTCTTCGGAGACAAGGCTGGAACTCTTCATGTACAGCAGAGCTACAGCCAGGTCCTTGGGCCTTTCCATGGCCCCGTCAACCGTGGTTTGCTCCTTTCGTGGCCAAGTCACCCTGGCGCGCAAGCTCCCTCCAGCCTCTGTGTGGCTGAGGATACGATACCTACAGACCTCGTGGGTCAGGCAGCCAGTCCAGCCGGGGAGCCTCTAAGCCTCTTTTGTTTGTCCTCTAACCATCATGGGCAACCAGTGGAAGACAGGATACGCCATCCCCTGCACCACTCGAGTTTGTTAATATCAGACCGCTGGGTTGTTCGAAGGGGCTACTCCCTCCCCTTTATGACTACTCCTCCACTCATGCAACCCACTTGTGACAGGCTGAACTTGGGCTGTGGGTGTCGGGTGCAGAGTGGTGCAGAATTGCGGAGTCACAGAATCCGGATTCTGGTCTGGGAGTCTTTGTTGAGCAAATCTGGTGCACACAGGAGACAGTCTGTAAAGTGAGTGCAGGGCAGGTCCTCCGGGCTCTAGGGGGCTGCTCGTTGTTGAACAGCCAGTTTCTCTGTTGTAGGCAAGTCGGAGTTGGGACAGGCCGGTAGGGCTGGGGCCAAAGCAGAAGTTGTCCCCTTCTTTCTGGGTCAGCTCTGCTCTTCGGTCCTTCTTCCTTCCTCAAATCTGAGGAGGCAGGGTTCGGGGTTGCCCCTAAGTACTACATTTAGGGGCGTTAAAGGGGTGTGCAGGTCAGGACCAATGGTTCCCTTCCTTGGGGTGTGTACACCCCCTTTTATGCCACACTCCAGTGGGAGGGGGCATGAGCCTCTTCCTAATTGGCTGAGTCCCCCCCCATCTTCAAGATGGAGGGAGCTGAGATGTGTGCGTCACCCTGCCTCCCCTACCCGAGGGGTGGGGTTGGCAAAAGTGGGCACACCTCTCTTCCTAGCTTGTCTTTCCCGACGATTCTCCCACACAAAGTGGGGGTCAGAACCAGTGGGAGCCAGTTGCTGGGGGCAGCAAAAGGCAGGGACAGCTTCCAAAAGTGGTAGGCCTTTGAAGCTTCCCCTTTGTGGACCCAGCCCGTCTTGGGATAGGAGGCACAACACATCTGCCCAGGATGGGCTTTGTTTCTGGACCTAGAGAATGGAGGCTCTCTACCCAGGGGTCCAGGAACAAGGCTGGTCGATTTTCAGGGGGCATCTCTAAGATGCCCTCTTAGTGCATTTTATATTAAATCCCACACTGGCATCAGTGTGGGTATAATGTGCTTTAGACGCTTGCTAACAAACTTGCCAGTTTTTAGTAAAGCCATCATGGAGCTGTGGAGTTTGTAATGACCAACTCCCAGACCATATACTCTTTATGGCTTTACTACACTTAGTGTCTCAGAATGGACTTGGACACTGTAGAGGCACAGGACTCGTGCCACTGTGCCCTCACCTGAGGGCTAGTGCACCCTGCTAGAGGGGTGACTTACCTAGGCCTCAGGCAGTGGGTTGTAGGCATGGCACACAAGGATGTGTGCCATGTCGACTCTTCACTTTTCTCTGCACCAAAACACGCAGCCTGCAGTGGCAGTGTGTCGGTGTTAAGGTGCAGGGCATCTCTAGGTGCTGCAGCCCTTAGAGGCCTTCCCTGGTCACAGTGACCTTGGTACCCATGGTACCTTTTACAAGGAGCTTACCTGTGTCCAGGATGTGCCAGTTGTGGGTACAAAGGTACAGTCTTGGGAAAGAACACAGGCCCTGGGAACCTGATTGTCAGAGACCCAGGGCACATCAAGTCAGGTTGCATCAGGTGTCAGGCAAAAAGTGGGGGGTAACCATGATAAAGAGCCACTTTCCTAGAATCGGTGAGTTTGGGCGCAGTCTTAATGCCTAAGTAAGGAATCTCTTCCTTACCCCACTGAAAGGGCGTTCACTCCTTAAGAATTTCCATTTCTGTTGGTGGCAGTGTAAGAGTCAACAAAAAAGACTTGGTTAAATTAACACGGAACCCTGCTACTTGTTCATACTGGTGTAGGTCTGTTACGAGGGCCTTCAATGATGTCCGGGGAGAAGTCGGGGACAGTAGCACATCAGCAAACAGAGATATTTTATGCTCCGTGTCTCCAAAGCTAAGCCCGTGAATCTCTGGGGTGAGACGTATTTTGGGCGCTAGTGATTCAATGCTTAACGCAAATAACAAAGGCAACAGAGGGCACTCCTGTTGTGTCCCCCTCTACAGTTGAATGAGATCAGAGCTCACTATATTTACCAGGACTCTGGCTCTAGGCTTCGTATGATTGGCCATAATCATTTTGATAAATTGCTCACTAATACCATGCCTGTGCTGCGTGTTAAGTCAGAAGGACCAGTCCACCCGGTCGAAGGCTTTCTCGGTGTCTAGATCCAATATGACTGCCGGTATGGATTCTTTAGGTGCCTTCTCGAGCAGGTGGATCACCCTCCAGATATTATTGTGTATTTGTCTACCTTTTATAAATCTGGGTTGATCTGGTTGTATCAGGTCGGGCAATATGTCATCAAGCCTGGCTGCTAAAAATGTATAATTTGGCATCTTTGTTGAGCAGGGCTATAGGTAGATAAGAGCTGCAGGCCGTCAGGTCTATGCCTTGTTTTGGGATAACTGAGATAAGTGCCTCACTCATGGAGGATGTAACCGTCCCCGAAGTTACCATATGATTAAATAGAGTCGATAATTGAGGGAGTAGGTCAGTATTAAACGTTTTATAAAAGTGGGCAGTCAGCCCGTCAGGTCCTGTGATTTGTATGGTTTTAATTGTGAAATCGTCGTACAAATTTTTTCTGTAGTGATTGGACTCCCTAATATCTCATTCTGTTTGTCCATCACCCGGGGTAAAATCACCTCACTCAAATAGTCTAATTGTACCTGCCCATCTGTTCTCTCCGCAATGTATAGGTTGGCATAAAAACTTCCAACGATCTCTGCCTTCTCTATATCTGAGGTTGTTATCCCCCCCGTATTGTGATGTAAGTCACCTGTGTATTCATTTTCTCTCTTAACCCTCAATTGTCTTGCCAAATAAGAACCCACCTTATTACTCTGCTCATAAGTTGTGTGCTGCAACCGCATCAAAGTGAGCTTTGCACGATTGTTATAAATAGCATTAAGTTTGCCTCTGAGGACAGTCACCTGTCTCTGATGTGGCAGAGTTGGGTTTTCCTTATGCCTTTGTTCAGCCACATGAAGTTCCGTTTCTAGGGATAATCTCTCCCCCGCCCTCTGTTTATTTAACGAGGAATTTAACGCTATGCAGTATCCTCTTATTACAGCCTTGAAGGCGTCCTAGTTATTCATAGGGTTAGTGTCTTGCGGGTTGTTCGTCTGGAAGAATTCCTTAATCTTTTTCCTTAAGTCAACTCGTAAGTGTCTATCCCTCACCAGTGATCCTGGGAAATACCAGCGGCGGTACTTAGGTGGTGGTGCATTCCATTCTAATATTAAGGCCACTGGAGCATGGTCAGATGGTACAATGGGATGGAATGTGACTGATTGGAGTGCCTTGGTTAAGGGATGAGACTCAAACACGTAATCTAGTTGTGAGTAGCTGCGATGAGAATAGAAAAAGAAAGTGTAGTCTTGCCCATTTGGATGTAGAGTCCACTAAGCATCTAAGAGACTCGGCTTGTGAAACGCCTGCTTCAAGGCCTTTGGAAAACTCCCTGTGGTAGATCAATGGGGGTGAGTACTGTCAACTCCCGAGTGAGGTTGAAATCCCCATAACTATAATCTCTCCCTCTGCGAACCCTCCCAATTGAGTCAAAAAGGCCTGTAGGAATGGGGTTCATTTGAATTAGGGGCATAAAGTGAAACAAAGTTGCAGAGGCGGCCACGTATATGCCCCTTCACCATAACTAGTCTCCCCTCCCTATTCATCTTACAGCCGTAAGGTTGGAATTTTAACTAGGAGTAAAAGCGGAATGCCACTCCATTATGCTTTGAAGAGGCTGAGGATTTATACATCACTGGGTACTCTCTCTGTCGTAATCTGTGTTCCACGGAACGCTTAAGGTGAGTCTCGTGTAAGGCCACTATATCATGTTGTTGGTTTAATAAGTATGTCCACATCTTTTGCCAATTAGAGGGGGAATTAAGTCCCCTCACAATCCACTTGAGTGTTGTAATTGCCATAGTCTGAAGTAAACAATTTTCCCTCGCAATAGACCTAACATAAAGATCACCATCCTGCGCCCGCCTTCCAAAGTGAGACACAACCCCAATTCTCGTTGCTTGTGATTCTCAGCCCGGTATCTACCATAAGGACCACATGTACAAGTAAATTTACTAAGTCAAACCACCCCCAACAACAACAAATAGAAATAAAGTCCCTATTTGTACACACATCCTAGTCGGATAGAGTTCCCTTATAGGTATAATGGTCAATATCCCCTGAGGCAAGCTAACAGTTAAATACAATCAAGGTATAGAACATTACTAAATCTAAGAAGCAGCATGTTGAAATTAGTGGCAGAAATAGCTACTCATCTGCAGACTTATTGTGAGATGTCCATAGAGGGGGGGCCGGAGGACACCAAGACGAACTGTCCATAGTCATAGGCCCCTCCTAGATCAGTCCGAAGGTCTGGAATGTCTTCATCCCACACAGTAACCTGCGTCCCTGGAGAGTGTTGGTCCATATAGTGCCGCCAATACTACCATCTCTTCTGCGAGTTTTGGTGATTTTGTCTCAGCTACTGCTTCTTATGTCTTCCCCCTGCAATAGTCTCCGCTGGCTCCTCCGCTCCTCCATCTCCTACTCGGTCCACAGGGGGGGGGGGCAGCCCCAAGATCTGTGTCTGCTTCTGAAGGTCAGTGACCACATCAGATTTATTGTTGAGTTCGAAGGCAAGGCCAAAAGGATATGTCCAGCTATATTTAATGCGGTCTTGTAGTAGTTTGTCGGTCACTGGGCGAAATTACTGACAACATATAAGCATGGCCGGTGCAATGTCTTGGAAGACGGAGCAAGATATCCACATCTCTGGGGTGTCTCCCCGCAGCTGTCGACAAGGGGCCCACTCTATGCACCCTATCCACTTTGATTTTAGGCTGTTTATCACCCAGCAGTTCAGCGAAGAGTGACACCAGAAAAGCCTCAAGATCGGGCCCTTCTACTCCTTCAACTAGGTTCCAAAGCCGTATATTGTCTCTGCGCCACCTATTTTCAAGGTCTTCACTTTTCGAAATTGCGTTTTGCAACTGTGTATGTAGGAGGCCGGCAGCGTGTTCCATCTGGTTTGTGCGTTGCTCCAATTCCTGTACTTTAGATTCCAAGTCCAGAGTTCTTGTCCCCACCGAGTCCACATCTTGCAGTATAGTTAGTAGACGATCGTTGATGTTGGCCCGTAAGGACTCCAGGGAGGTGGCCATGTCAGACTTCAGTTCCTCGCGGAGCTCTCGTTTAAAGTCCCTTAGTGAAGTGAGAAGGTCCTCTTTCGTAAGCACCATGTCTGTTTTTGCGTGGGGCTCTGTGGGACCGTCTCGTGCCTCCACCGGAGTGAAGTAACTAGAGACTCTGTTGTGTTGTGCTTTCTTTGGCGGCATAAAGGTCAGGAGTGCAGTCCACTGTCACCTTCAAATAATTTCAAAAGGTGGCCGTTATCAATGTTCAGGGGTCCGAGGAGTGTGGGCCTTCCCTTTTGTAAGTGTTGTAGGGCGAAATCTTCAGGGACCCACGTGTATGCCCTTCAACAGTGCAGTCTCAATAATTGTATAGTCCTGGGAGGATCCCGTGGGTCCACCCCATCACGGAGGATGCCAGTCTGGCTCTGAATCTGGTATAGCCCAGCTCTCAGCCGCTAAAGATCGAACCAAGCACCATAGCCTCACACCCCCTCCAATCATACCGAAAGACCCATCGGGGTCCGAACATGTGCCACTGCCACCTCAGTGCTCCCTCCTGGCCCCCTCAATCCATAGGTCTCCTACTTCGGACTGCACAAGCCAACTCTCCTAGCATCGCTGGCCTTATCTTCTGAGTGCCACCTGCCGGCGTGTCTGATCTGAGTCTCCGGGGGCTGCTATCTAAAGGTCAGGCATCGTCCGGTAACTCTTACCCTCTGGTTTCATCCGGTCCCTCCGCTCCCACCGGCTACATGGGAGCACCAGAACCTCAGCCCACGAGCATCGAGGTCCGACTTACCCCCAGATCGGCGTTTTCTAATTCGCCAGAGATTTCTTCCTCACGGTGCACCTCGGCCGCCCAGCACAAACTCGGCCAGCACGCCCAGTCTCTCCTGTCCTAGGACCAGGGGCACAGCCTCGCAGGTCACCGCCCTACCGGGGCCTTCCAGGTGAGTCTGAGAGTCGCGCCCCAGCCCTGGTTCCCAAGCCTCCGGCTGCGCGACCAGCCAGGCAGCCTGAGGCCTATCTGCGCCTCAGCCCTTGGATCCAGGCAGCGTCTAATCTGCCAGCATCTCCCGATTTACGGGCTCCCCCGCAACTTATTCGGGTGCCGGGGCTCCCGCAGGTATAAGGGCTGCACAAAAATGTTGGGTAACGCGCTGGTTTACATCAATATCTTGATCATTCTCCAGCAATGCCGCGGAGCCCTCGTGGATTACATCCACTCTGTCATCTTGGTTGGCCACGCCCCCTTATTAACACTCCGCTTTTTTGTATGGAGATTGAGCGGCAACAGTTGACAGCTTTCAACCTTCCACCCGAAGTCTGTAATGTCATCTTGGCAGCCAGGCGAACCTCCACCATGACTGTATACCCCTGCCATTGGGGCAAGTTTGTGGCATGGTGTGCAGAAAAACATGTTGACCCTCTTTCTGCTCCCCTTTCTCAGGTACTTATGTTTATTCTTTATCTTGCCCAGCAATGCTCTGCTTTGGGTCCCTTAAAGGGCTATCTTTCTGCCATCTCAGCATTTCTGCGCTTGCCAGGTCAGCCATCCCTGTTCAAATCCCCTATTGTACATAGGTTTTTGAAAGGTCTCCAACACATGTTCCCGCATTTACCCTTTATCATGTCTCAATGGGACCTAAATTTAGTATTCACCTTTCTCTTGTGCCCTCCCTTTGAGCCGCTGCAAAACTGTCCTATCAGGCTCTATATGGTCAAAACAGCCTTTCTAGTGACCATAACATCTGCCCAGATGGTCATTCAGCTCTAGGCTTTGTCATCTAAGCATCTGTACCTCAACATCTTCCCGAACAAGCTAGTACTTTTTCACCATAGTTTCTTCCTTACAAACTAGTAACTCCCTTTCATGTAGGCCAATACATTACCCTGCCTTCCTTTTTTGCTCCGCCGCATCCCTGTAAGGAAGAGGAGCGACTCTACTAACTGGACCCAAAAGAGCATTGTCATTTTACCTTGTCCGCACAAAAGAGTTCGGGGTGGACGACCAACTCTTCATAGGGTATGTCAGAGAGAAGAAAGGGAAAACTGTGCAGAAACGGACCATCTCTTGATGGATCGAGCTCTGCATTAAAATCAGCTAGGCATTGGCCAAGAAGGCTTTGTGTGCACATTCCACCAGAGCAAAGGCTGCAGCCATTGCATTAACACGCAAATTCCCAGGCCTTTACTTCTGCCAGACAGCAACGTGGGCTTCTCTGCACACGTTCACAAAGCACTATTGCCTTGACAGTCAAGTATGCCGGGATGGGTACTTTGCCTGTTCGGCCCTGCTTGACTTTATGGTGGGAAATTGTTTTGCAGATGTATGTGTATATATATATATATATATATATATATAACTTCAAACTCGGCGTGTGAGCACCGAAACGCCTTTCCCCTTCCTTCTTGCAACGGCGGTCCGCGGCGAGGGGGCGAGCCTCTAAATACAAAAATCCACGCTGAATTTTACCAACACAGCAGCCGCGGACACCAAAGCTTTCAGCAAAATTTTATTGGCAGATTCAAGACACCTCTGACGCTGTTGGGACCAAGTCCCTTGATCACGAGATCAAGGGACTTGGTCCCGAAACGCTGCCGAGAGGTGTCTGATAGGACGCGCTTCGCCTGACCAGCAGGTGATCAAGCCTGCTGGTCAGGCGAAACGCGTCCTATCAGCTGACTGAATAAATGAAATTTGGCCAGAACACGGCGTCGTCATTCCTTGGTGTTCGAGGTAGTGGCAATTATTATTGGACCGTGCTTGGGTGGTCCACTTACGACGACGCACCCTCTGGTATGGAGCAGCGGCGGCTGTAACCTGAGTTTGGAGGAGATATATATATATATATATTCACTGAAAAAACCATAGGTTTTAGGGACAGTTATAGTTAGTTGGACATTGCACTCGTACAAAACCCGTGAAATTCCCCCGTTATAGTTAGTTCAGCTAACTATAACTCGCGCCCCCGCAATGCACTGCTGATGACGTCACATATTACATCACTCATGACATGGTTTTTTCAGTGAATTTGTAAGGTTTTTTAAATGCTAATTTCTAACTATAACGTGCCTGAAACCTATGGTTTTTTCAGTGAATTTCAAAGGTTTTTTAAATGCTAATTCCTAACTATAACATGTCTGAAACCTATGGTTTTTTTCAGTGAATTTCAAAGGTTTTGTAAATGACAATTTTTAAATGTATTGTTATATTTATTTTTTTGATACTGATTTACTACATTTTTTTAAACTATTTATTTTTACATATTTTATTTTTTAAATTACATTGTAATTATATTATACATTACATTACAAAATATACTTTCTCAGAATGAATTACTTTAGTTTAAATACTTTGCAAATAGGCAATAGACTTTTAAGTACAGTAGTTACAGTTGTTGCAATGGGCAACACAATTTCAAACACAATGCAACATTGAGCTCAATGTGAATTTCTAGTTAAATGCAATTAGTTACTTTATGGATTACTTTTTCTAACCACAGGACTGGATCCTAGATTCAGTCCTGGGACATCTCCTGTAAACAGTTGAGTAAAAGCGTTTTGGTTACAGTAGTGATTTTTAAGGAATATTATTGTATTTTAAAAAGTTGACACTTAGAAACTTTTTCACATAGAATCACCAATGTTATCCTATGGGAGGAAATTCACTTAGCAGGTAAATAGTGTTATCGTTATTTTTCTTACTCAGTGGTGGATCCTGGATCCAGCACTGGTGCATCTCCTGTAAACAGTTGAAAGAATGCATTTAAGTCATACAGGCGATTTTTAAGGAATATTTGTAGTTTGTGAAAATTGACACTTTGATACTTTTTCTGCTGAAAACCAGACAATGGATTCCAATGGAAGGAAATACAAGTTACTGGTAAGTACGGTTAGAATTACTTTTCAGGTTCAGTGCTGGGCTAAAAGATGCAGCACTGGGTTCTCTCCTGATAACAGGTGAGTAAATCGGAATTCGTAGTTCGGCTGATTTTAGAGGAATATTATAAAGTTCCAAAACTCCACACTTAGAAGAATTTCCAAGTGAAACCAGTCAATGTTAGCCTATGGAAGGAAATTCAAGTTACTGGTAAGTACGGTTAAAATTACTTTTCAGGATCAGTACTGGGCTCAAAGATGCAGCACTGAGGTCTCTCCTGATAACAGGTGAGTAAATCGGAATTCGTAGTTCGGCTGATTTTAGAGGAATATTTGTATGTTTCAAAAATCGACACTTGGAAACTTTTTCAGCAAAAAGCAGGCAATGATATCCTATGGAAGGAAATTCAAGTCACTGGTAAGTACGGTTAAAATTACTTTTCAGCATCAGTACTGGGCTCAAAGATGCAGCACTGAGGTCTCTCCTGATAACAGGTGAGTAAATCGGAATTCGTAGTTCGGCTGATTTTAGAGGAATATTTGCACAATGGTGAAGGAAGGGGGTGGGGCCTGAAGTGACATGTCTGCAAACACGCCCTGTGGCGCGTTTTAAGTTGGAGAATTAATTCCTCCTCAATCCCGAGGGTCCCTAGGGGCCAACTGGCCCACCAGATACCTCCAGTATGCGCCAGAGATCTGCGTTGCAGAGAGGTGTTCAGAGGCCACGCCCTTTTACAACACTCTGCAACGCAGCTCCGTGGCGCCTTACTGGAGGTACCTGGTGGGCAAGTTGGCCCCCAGGGACCCTCAGGATTGAAGAGGATTTAATTCCCCATCTTAAAACGCGCCACGGGGCCTGTTTGCACATCGTCACCTGAGGCCACGCCCCTCCCTTCACCACTGTGCAAACGCGCCCCGTGGCGCGTTTTAAGTTGGGGATTAAGTCCCCTTGAATACTGAGGGTCCCTGGAGTCCAACTAGCCCACCATGTACCTTCCAAAGCGCCACAGAGCTGCGTTGCAGAGAGGTGTAAAAGGGGCGTGGCCTCTGTACACCTCTCTGCAACGCAGCTCCCTGGCGCATACCGGAGGTTCCTGGTGGGCTAGTTGGCCCTCAGGGACCCCAGTATTCAAGTGGAATTACTTCCCTTTCTTAGAACGCGCCAGGGGGCGCGCTTGCAGACTGCTGCAAAAAGGGGCGGGGCCTCTGGCACAATGCCGTTTTTTTTTGTGTGTGCTTTCTGCCCAGGGGTCCTTGTGGGACCCCCTGAGCAGACCTAGGGGGTCAGGGTGTTTCTACCCTGCCCCCTTTGTGCGTTTTGCGCACTTGTTTCTTGTGATTTTTCTCGGCAGGATCCGCGCACCCTAAGCGCGAAAGTTGGAAGCCTTCGCGAAGATTCGTCAACCGGCGCAAGAGTTATTTCAAATAGAATGTTGTGGATTTCCAATGGAAAATAGGTCCTAACTATCTACTGGCGACCGCCAGTAGATAATATATGGATGTATATATATATATATATATATATATATATATATATATATAGATGTGTGTGTATATATATATATATCCAATTAAAGTTCCGTGTAGTACACTCTCAGGAAGAAACAGACAGAGCACAGGCTAGGTATCCAAGATTTAATCCACACAACGCGTTTCGGCGAGAGCCTTGATCACGTGTGAAAAGTGCACACTACAAGCCGTTACTAATAAAGTTTTTGGCCACAATCATCAACAACATCAACAAAGGACAACATATACTTCGTTACCACCAGTTTTCATGGCCGCCATCTTAGACTAGCAAAAGAATGTCTATATCAATACATTGCAGCCTAGAAGTAACGGGCAATTTATCAAATACAGTGCGAAATAATATCACTGATGATTAATTGGTTGCCACTAAACAGAATATAAGTTATTGTGATCCGTGTA
>CAWUFW010001639.1:667500-670000 GCA_963921515.1 Calotriton arnoldi | reverse complement strand
AATAAAAGAATTTTACCAGCACGTTGGTGTGGCCTATTACACGTTGGTGAAGGATGCGTGTGTTCTGAGGAATATATATATATATATATATATGTATATATGTGTGTATATGTATATAATACAAAAAAAGAGTTTCCTCTAGGTGGGATGCACTCCCAGGTGGAAATTACGCCAAAGCAAGGGCACACGCCATGAACAAAGTCCTTTTCTGGTTAACCTGCCAGACGCGTTTCTGGCCAATGCCCTCTTCAGTGGCAGACCATGTGACGTGCCGGCATGCGGCAACCACCAGTAAATCCCCATAATAATAACGCTCAGGTGAGCCACCTGAAGCAATGCTTCCTGGGACTGGTGGTTCAGTAAAACCCAAGTGGGTCACCGCCGGCACTCACATTCAAAAATGTCTTAAAAAGGATAGCCGATGTTCGCGCTGGCACCCCTGCTTGGGTTTTACTGAACCACCACTGAAGAGGGCGTTGGCCCGAAACGCGTCTGGCAGGTAAACCAGAAAGGGACTTTGTTCATGGCGTGTGCCCTTGCTTTGGTGTAATTTCCACCTGGGAGTGCATCCCACCTAGAGGCAACTTTTTGTGTATATATATATATATGTATGTGTATATATGTGTATATATGTATGTGTATATATGTATATATATGTGTATATATGTATATATATGTGTATATATGTATATATGTGTGTATATATGTATATATATGTGTGTATATATGTATATATATATGTGTATATATGTATATATATGTGTGTATATATGTGTATATATGTATATATATGTATATATATGTATATATATGTGTATATATGTATATATATGTATATATGTATATATATGTGTATATATGTATATATATATGTGTATATATGTATATATATGTGTATATATGTATATATGTGTGTATATATGTATATATATGTGTGTATATATGTATATATATGTGTGTATATGTATGTATATATGTGTATATATGTATGTATATATATGTATGTATGTGTATATATATATGTGTGTATATATTGTTGTGATCAAGGCCGCTTGCACGGCCGAAACGCGTAATGGCAGAAGACTTATGCAATAAATAATTCATGCACTGTCGGAGGTCTGAACTCATTTTTGTTTGGAAGTGGAACGATTTTATGAGGTGCAGTGATATATATATATATATATATATCCATGTATGTATATATATGGATGTATATATATCCATATATATATGTATATATATATATATGGATGTATATATATCCATGTATGTATATATATGGATGTATATCCATATGGATGTATAGTGATCAAGGCGGTACGCCGCCGAAACGCGTCTAGGTCGATTGTATGGATTAAAAACTTCTTTTTTTCACCATCTCACGGAGTCAGTGCCTGTCTGTTCGCCGCCGTCAGGATTGGAGTTTAATATGTATATATATATATATGATCAAGGTCGTGGCAACACGGCCGAAACGCGTCCTGCCGATTTGCACAGAATAAACTTGCACTGAAAATTTCTACCAGCAGCACGTTGTGGTCTGTACCTGTGGTTCTTCACCGAGTTTGAAGTTGGGACTGTGTTTTTTCATATATATTCAACGCAATTGGCCTATAGTTAAGGATGACCCGATAATAGGCGGCACTCTCCCTAGATTTCCAGCCATAACATATAGAAAGTCGGCATCCATGGCCCACACATTAGTTAAGAGCAGTCCAGAGGACCAAGAAATAGGGGGTTGGCTTTCTGCGAGAAAGGGATTTTTTAAATGCTCTAGCTGCAAAGCGTGTCTGTATGGAAGCAATAGAACGTCTTATCGCTCAGCTTTCAATGACAAGCCACATATGATTCAACAACATTTAACATGCAGAACAGACTATGCGGTGTATGTGTTGGAATGCAGTTGCAATCTAGCATACATTGGTAGTACAAAATTGGCGGCTCATAAAAGGGTTCTGCAACACACCAGGGCAATAACTAAAAATGACCCTAGTTATCCGGTGGCAAGACACTTTAAGGAGCAACATGAGAGCAACCTGAAACATCTAAAATATTATGTTATTGACACAGTCCCGCCACAAAGGAGAGGGGAGATCGAGAAGGAAAGCTGAGACGCTCTCGAGACTCGCTATATTCTCGAGCTAGATACAAAACAGCCAGGGGATTAAACACGAGTGAGGATTTGCATACATATTTATAAATACTACTCTTTCTGCAAACCCTCACGCAGTGAAGACGTGGGTGTAAGAATGGGTTAATCCCAGATGTCACAGCAGCTCCCTGGTGCTATAGGAGTCTCCAAAATTAAATTTGTAGATCAAAGATGACAATAGTATTCGAGAGAATTTAGCTATCTTTATCAGTTTATTTCCTCTTACCCGTGTATATTTGATACATAATTGCAAATTGTTCATTCATGTATTACTGACAATGAAATTGATTTTATTGATATGGGATGATTTAAACATATAAAAGCTTTTTAGGTAATAATCTTTTACTT